>AP025057.1:1252365-1318633 GCA_036186865.1 Eustoma russellianum | reverse complement strand
AATGGAATGAATTCCTCTATTATTAATGCATTCAATTGTTCAATGATCCACTAAAAGTCAATAAGATATTACCTTGTTTTAAAATAAATAAAAAATCTCTCTCTTACCGAGAAAATAGAAAATACTGATTTATTCTTGTATACAAGTCTTTTACTATTCTATTATATATTAAATGGAACAAAAAAGACGAAATGGACAAAAAATTGTGTGGGGAAATACCGATGTGGAAAACAAGACAGAAATTCTATACAATGAAACTGTGGAAGAAAGGGATGTGGCGCAGTTTGGTAGCGCGTTTGTGAATGATCCTATTTTCATATGAACATAATCTCATATTTTTCAAAAGAACATGGAGGATCTAAAAGAGGGACTTGCCTTATGAGCCTTAGTTTGAGCTTGTTTTTGTACTACAATTGAATGTTTCAACCTCCTTCCCACACCTCTTCTTGGTCTAGCTTATGTCCTTGTATGAGTTTCCTAATAGCTCCAACCTTGAGGAGTCCTCTTCACCCCTTGGATGGTTGCAAGAAGATTAAATTTCTTGGTCACTTGAGCTTGAAAAATTTCTCCTCCTTCACTCCTAAGGGGGCGGTTTTTGTTCCAATAGTGATGATGGAGTTGTCTTGAAACTATGTTGGGTAGAGGAGAAGAGACTTAATCTAGTTGAAAGTGAAGTGTTGAAGCAAGATAAACTTCTCCCCTTCCTCTTCTTAAAAATCGTCCACCACCAAGTAGAGGAGGTGCATGTTAGTTGCTTGGGAGGGGTGGTAAGCTTAGGAAAAGGAATAGTATGATTATTCCTAAGGTTAAGTGTCTTACATGCAAGAAATGAAGAGATATTTTAGGTGAAGCTTTTGTAAGACCTTCCCTCCAATGCATGTAAGAGTTTTTCTTACATGTTTAGCATGCTTAGGATATAGAAAGTATCTTGGTGTCTTCTAGGGGAAGGGTCGGTTTTAGGGGGATTTGGAAGGGTAAATTAGGCAATTTATGGTGTTCTAGATTTTTATTTGTATGTCCCATTTTGTTTTGTTTCCTTGTGTTTATAATTTGTGACATAGTGAATTATTTATACATGTATATGTCATTCCATTAGTTCACAATGTTGAGATTTTGACATATTTATGGGCTCAATTTAACTAAGGTATGTACTTAATATATATATATATATATATATATATATATATATATATATATATATATATATATAGTGGTGTAGACTATTTAAGTGGTAACAAAGGTCCATGTTGGTGGCTTGGAAGAAGTGGTATTGACATGACAAAAAGGCAGGCATGATGATGGCTAAAGTAGGCTACTCACAAGCATAGGAAAAGAGACGTGAGAGGAAAGCTTTTGTAAGACCATTAGCCAATGCATGTAGGAAATGGTCTTACATATTTGCATGCTTGGAGAAAAGAAAAGAAAAGAATATCTTGGGTGTTTCAAGAGGGAAGGGCCAGTTTTAGGATAGGCTTGGAGGGGTAGATTAGACAATTTACAAAGTTCCTAGAATTCTCCTAGCATGTCCTATTTTATTTTATTCTTCTTTTGAATATAAGTTGTAACATAGCTTGTATTTGTAATTGCATTACTTTACTATATTGATAGTTATATCATAATTATGAACTTAATTTAGCTAAGATATGAAATTAATATATATATATATATATATATATATATTCATGTAATAGATTCTTTTGGGGTTGCACAGAGGATAGGATGAGGCATTCTTGGGTCTCTAGTGAAAAAAATTTTCGACCAACAGTTGAAGGAGGCTTAGGACTTCGGAAATTGGACGATCTTCGAACTGTATACTCCTGCAGGCTATGGTGGAGATATCAAGCGACTAAATCCTTATGGAGTAAATTTTTTCATTCAAGATACACCAACCGCAACTCATATGAAATAAGGATCATAGATTCTCCAGTTTGGAAACGCATACGCAGAGTCCACTCGTTTTGTCTAGATAATCGTCCATGGAGCAATACACAATCCGCAGAGCTTATGATCAAGTCCGTACAGGGAGTACTTGTCGGTTGTCCTATAAATTCTTATGGCATAAGCACATTTCCCCTAACATCCATGTATTTCTGTGGCGGCTATATCAGAATACATTACCCCTCCCTACAAATTTACAGAAGTTCATATATGCTAATCCTAGTCAGTGTCCTTTCTGTCTTGAAGCACAAATTACAGTTGATCACATATTTCTTGATTGTTCAGAAGTTGCGAAAATATGGAATATCTACGGAGTTTATTTAGAAGGTCCGACTAACAATGTCGGAACGTTGCAGCAACAATTGATGCAATGGTGGATGTCTACAAAAGGTAAAACTCTTAAAGGTTTATTGAGAATAGTTGCTCTGTCCTTCATCGTTTGGGAGTTATGGAAGTCCTACACTTCTAACATTTTTGGGGAGGGAAGATGGAGACGCAGACCAGTGATTGAAAACATTCGCCGATCAATGTATGACTGGGGATCAACTCAGATTGGTAACAAATTTGCAGTTCTTGGTCCGGACTTAATCTCTAGTGGACTATCTCCTACGATAAAGCCTCCTAGATGTATGGTTGGTCTATGGATGCATCCTCCGCCGGGTAGATTAAAATTGAACATAGATGCGGCTCATGGGCGACACTCAGCAGTAGGTGGCGCCATCTTGCAGGACAGTAATGGTATATTTATGGGCGCAATCTCCTTCCACCTTCTGTTAACTTCTCCAGCCACAACTGAATTCCAAGCAGCATACTTCGGGTATTTATATTTTGCTAGACAATGGAACTCAATTGACGTTGAGGTTGATGCGCAGGGAGTCATTTCAGAGGTTCAAAATAGTGGAGCTCCACATGCTTTAATTTTTTGCACATTGCTAATATCAGCCACATCTGATTTAACATACATTCCGCGGGAGGCTAATCAACAAGCTCATTTTTTAGCACAATACAGTCAATTTCACCATCAGCTCACAGTTTTTCAGACCATAGCGGAGTTGCCACCACTAGCTCGAGCAAGTTATCAGACGGAGGCTACTCCCCATATTAGACATGGCTACAGCTCATGATAAACTTTGTTGCCTATATCGCAAGATATGGGCAACATGGGTAAGCTTCAGAATCCCCCATCTCCTGCATGTTCTTACTTGCATCTTATTCTATCATCAAGCGGCTTTAATAAACTTATGGTTGCCTGTATCTCCGGATATGGGTGACATGGGTAATTTATTTTATGATATAGATTGTTGCATACCAATTGCTCCTACTAGATTATTAACGATACATGAGTTCACTGATTTCCTTTCTCTTACGTGCATGGGCGACTGGCGACGACAACAAAATTGGAGGAGCTACGTGTCAAATGTCCAACAATTGCATCCAACCGCTCAAGTTTTGGAAGCTACAAGCATACCAATGATACCTATTTTGAATTCATGTGCTCACTCCAATCGTATAAATATGTACGCTTTTTTCCTTCACCAAGGTTTTATCCACAAAGGTGGTTTTACTTGGCAAGGTTTTAATGCGGCATATCATATACGATTGGAGATTAGAAATTATAGGCTCGTTATATTATCATTTCTCCTTCATTGACGAACGTTGTAATATGGTTTTCCTCCGCCAAAAGTGAGACATGATAAAATATATCTCTACTTTGCTCAAAAAAATATTCATTTAATGGTGTGGGTTATATTATCAGTAGCAAATTCATAATGGTCACCTAGTCATGGACTTAATTTCCGTTGAGGTGTACTATTAGCATATTACCGTTCCATTATGTGGTTTTTTTTACCCGTTACGGAAAGCGGATCATAACATAAATAGCCAAAAAAATACAACATGACATAATACATAACATATATAAGTATGACAAAGTGTTAGATATAAATAAAGATTAATCTTTCCGCACTAGAGAAAATAAAAAAAACTCGATTCAGTTGACATTTGTTATTGTTTACCCATAACCAAACCGTGAACACGCGTCTGACCTGAAAAACTCGATTCAGATGACATTTATTATTACTTGTCTATAATAAAATCGTAAACATGAGTCCGGTCTGAAATTTAGTGACAGTTACGCAAAAATATGATAAAATGTAGCGTTTTACAAGCAAAAATATCAACTCATCCAATTTCTATAAGAGGTGGTCCCATGCACTTTATTTTAGATCCTATCCAAATAAGTGGCTACGAGTAAGTAAAATAGTATGGCACCGAAAAGGAAAGAAAAAGACAGATTCTTACAAACAAGAAACAGGGAATGTCAGCTATAACTTGACAATTATTCTTACAATCTTCATCAATAACAATGATCTTATTTGACTCACAGCTATAAATAAAATGCAGATCTCCCCATGCACAGCGATTCTTTCAAACAGAGACATTTGAACAACCGGGGGTTTTATTTCTAAAAATTTATTCAACTGACTGAATGGTGCAAACTGTGTCTTCTTCAATCATTTACAAGGAGGCAATGGAGCACCACACAAACATTTGTTGTGAGAATAGAATTCGCTTCGGAAACTTTGAAGATTTCCTCCTTGTGGGATCGGTCCGCATAGTTTATTGTAACTCACATCGAGCCCCACCAAACCTAATTGCGTGAATTGCTGGGGTATTCCACCGAATATGTCATTATGACTCACTTCGAAATCAGCCATGCTTGCCGGCAACACCACGTTTGAGAAATTAAACGAGAAACGATTTCTCGACAAATTTAAATTTCCTATGACCGTATTATTTTGGAACAAGAACGTTGGATCGCCAGTAAGTTTGTTGTTGGATAAATCGACTGCTACGAAGGGCAATTTGGCCAAAGACTTTGGAACTGTCCCTGTAAGTTGGTTCTGTTGCAGAAAAAGGGCCATTGGTCCTTTACTTACCGGTAGGTTTCCTAAAGATTCCGGTATGGTTCCGGTGAGCTTATTGCCTTCAAGATGGAGGGTTTGCAATTTCGGAAACTGAGAAAGCTCGGAGGGGATTGAACCGGTTAAAGAATTGAAGGAAAAATCTAAGTAAAGGAGTTTCTTGAGCCTTAGGATAAAAGTTGGGATGGGACCATAAAGATTGCAGGAGCTAACTTGCAGTGAAATAAGATTCGAAAGCTTAGCAACAGCTGGTGGGAGTGTTCCAGTGATTTTAGTTGCATTATTGATAATGAGGATTTTGAGATAAGGTAGGTCGCCGACGGCAGCCGGGATTTGGCCGGAGACGTCGGAGTTGGAGATTATAAGGTTGACGACACGGGTACCTTGGTGTGAAAACTTGTGGCAAGTAACAACAGGTTTCCAGTCACAGCAATCTGCAATGGGGTCTAAGCCAAAAGCTGATCGGATTTCTTGAATGGCTTGTTGGTCATGGGGATGGCATTTAATAGGTTTCTTGGCTGAGAGAGAAGATGAGAGAGAGAGAAAGATGAGCATAGAGAGGAAGAGGATGGAAGGTGATGAGTTCTTCATTTTTGTTGGGTGGATTAACTTTTGGTCTGGTTGATGGAGCTCTATGGCCAAGGGAATGCTGTATTTATAGTGCATTTCTTGGGGGCTTCTGAACATTCTTTGACTATTTTAGAAATAAATTTTTTTAAAAAAAGAGAAAACGTGATGTGGTAAGTCATCTTCTGGTGACCGGCTATAAGTGAGCCATTATCGACAAAGACTGGGTGTTACGTGAGTTTCATCAACGTTAGGCTGCTAACTGAGTAATGCGCCAAACGTTAGGCTAATAAGTGAGATTCCACATTTAGAAAATAATGCTGTCAAGCAGAATTCCTAAATTATAGGCATGATATCTGTATAATCTAAAAAATTTGCTCTTGGTTTGAGCCGCAGAAACAGTCCATTACACAGAATATATGATAAAATTGCATACATCAGGTCCGAATACTTAGTACATCCAGAGCACTTTTTCGACTTGTGAAAAACCCGTTACCTCAATAGTTTTTGTTTTTATTTTTTATTTTCCTTTCCCGATATATTATCGGGATTCCATCAGAAGTTGAGCACAAAAACGGAATATTCAACTCCATCCTAAGTTCAATTGTTCCAAAAATGGTAAATTGGTTTAAGTGTGTGGAAATGGTAATACAGAGAGGCGGCGGGTGTTGGCTCAGACCAGGGCGTTGAGGCCTCCATGATAACGACAGGCGAGAGAAATACAAACATATTTTGTTACTATTGTTATTTTATAAATATATGTTACCTTTTTCAACACAGTGGCATGTAATGTTTTCCATTATTGTTTTCTGCAACTTGCCGGGATCCATTAGGAGAAAACTCAAACCTGGTGGCTGGCTTGGCGAGAAGTCAAAGCAACTCCCAAAGCCTTGACCTTATGTTGGTATCGTAGCAACTTCGCGAGAAGGTTTCCTGTTATTGGTTATTATCGAAAGGTAAGTCTGCCGAGATAAGTAAAGTAACTAGTCGATATGTCATACCGAACTGAGATACCTACCTGAAGTAAAAGAGTGTCGAGTCGAGGTGTCATACTGAGGTGAGGATCAAACAGAGATAAAAGGAGTGCCGAGCAGAGATGATAAGCTGAAGTGAGGCTGAAGTAAAAGAATACTGAACCGAGGTGTCAAGCCGAGGTGAGGAGAGAAGTAAAATGCTCGAGCTAAGGAGATGAAGTGCCAAGCTGAAATATACAGTGCCGAGCTAAAAGGATGCAATGCCAAGGTGGTGTTATAAGCACCAAGGAGAAGAATGCAGAGCTGAGGTGAAGAAGTCAAGATCTAGTGACGAGCCAAAATAAGAAGTGCCGAGGTGAGCTAAAGTGAATAGGGCCGTGGTGATAAAGTAGCTTAGTGTGCCGGCCAAGGCAACAAGTAACAAGATAGTCTCAATGCGTGTCACGGACGCAAAAACTTCATTGTAATCGATACCAAATTGTTGAACATAGCCCTTTGTAACTAGACGTATTTTGTACTTACTTATAGAACCATCGACATGTTTCTTAATCTTGAATACCCATTTTAACCCAACTGGTTTGACGCCATCGGGTTTGTCGACCAATATCCATGTCTCATTTTTATTGATGGAGTCAATTTTATTTGTCATGGCGAGCATCCATTCTTTCGAGCCTTTAGCTTCTTGAAAATTCCTCCGTTCATGATTAATCATCATCAATAATTCGTCTTCATCTATATTCGCTGCAAGCACATAATCGTCAAGATATCGAGGTTGTTGCTTCATATGACTAGACTTTCGCACATCCGGGTTTTGCCCCATATTTTCATTCTCGGGTGGACTTGTGTCGGCTTGGTGGCGGACATAGTGTGTCCGGGGGCTGCAAGGGCTCTATTGGCACGCTCGGGCTTGGCACGGATGGTCTTGACGCACTTGAGCTTGGCAGGCGCGATCGGTGCCAAATCAATTTGCGAAGGTCCGGTGCCTTCATCTATCATCTTGCCCCAAACCATTTGAAATATACCCGGAAGTTTGGTTGTTTTGTGGTTATGTGTCTCCCATTTCCATCCAATCCAATATCACATCGCGTCTCACATGAACTTTGCGTGTCTTAGGATCAAAGAGGCGATATCCCTTGGTACCCTGCTCGGTTTCAAGGTGTACTAAGGGGCGTGATCTATCATCCACCTTCTTCAAGTGTGAAGAATTAACTTTGGCATAGGCAAGACAACCGAATATGTTCAAATGGTGCAAACTCGGTTTCTCCCCTTTATATTTTTCATATGGTGTTTGACTTTGCAAGGCCCTCGTAGGAAGGCGATTAAATAAATAAGTAGAATGTCATACCACTTCTCCCCACATATAATTCGGTACACTGATAGCCTCCAAGATACTTCTTGTCATCTCCATTACTGTCTGATTAAGGTGTTCTCGACTCCATTTTGTTGAGGCGCGTGGAGTCGTCAAGTTATGTAAGATTCCATTTTTCTCACAATAATTATTGAATTGGATAGAAGTAAATTCCTCTCCTCTATCGGTACGGAACACTTTTATTTCTTTCGACGTATTTTTCTCGGCCAAGATTTTGAAATTCTTGAAGACATCAAGTGCATTATTTTTTTCTTTCAACATAAAAGACCACATGTACCGCGAATAATCATCAATTAGCCCAAAAACATGCCTATTGCCGCCTATTGTGGTTGGTGTGATAGGGCCGAGTAAATCGACATGAATTAGCTCCAAGAGGTCGCTTGCACGATATGAAGATTGTTGGGGAAAAGATAGTCTCGATTGTTTTCCGACAAGACAAGATTCGCAAATACGATTCTCTTGTTCAAAATAAGACAATCCGTAGTATCTCCTTTCTCTTCATATTCTTTAGAGTTTCAAAGTTGACATGCCCAAGCCGTGCATGCCACTTCCATGCTACTTCGTCAATCTCGGCTTGAAGACATATCGGTATACTCGGTTTAATACAAATTATGTACAAAAGATTAGGACTCTTTTCTACCTTTATAGCAATCGGCCACTTCATCGTGCATAGTCAAGAAGTTGTTCTTTAGCCTTACTTCACATATGGCCTCTGTTGCTTGTCCGAGGCTAATTATATTACTTCACAATTGGGGTATAAAATATACTTCACTAAGTAATTTTTGTTCACCTGTTTTTCCTTAGAGAAGAATTGTACCTTTGTCTTTAATTTTGACGGATGATCCGTCACCAAACCTTACTTTGCCTTTCACGTTTTCATTCATCTCGAAGAAGTAAGATTTATTCCCCGATATATGGTTGCTAGCTCCGTTATCTAGATACCACACGTCATCTTCTATCGGTTAGAAGTAAATTTGCTTGGAATTATTTTCTTTTCATTCAAATTTACCTCTTGAGGGAGATGACCTACAAATTAATGCACAAAAACCGCTTCATCTACATCATGTGCATCAGCTAATTGTGCCTCGTTCAACCTCGACTTTCTTTTGGGACACTTACTCGCAAAGTGTGCAGGTTTATCACAGCGATAACATATGATTTTGGAGTGATCCTTTCATGATCATCCTCTCCCTCGGCCGCAGTTGGTGTATGAGACATAGGAGGTGTCATGGTTTGGTGTTACTTCTCGGTCTTGCATACTCTCGCGACCTCGGCCTCGGCCCCTTCCACACGAGCCGCGGCCTCGGCCTATTTGTTCAACGGATCCTCTTTGTTGTGGTGATGTAGAGGAATAGAGGAGGGTATTATGTGTAGACGAATTGACACCCTATTCATTGATACGTTCTTTGTATGGTTTCAAACGAGCAACAACATCCTCAAATTCAATTCTATTTGGGTCCAACACTTGTTCAAGAGGTGCAACAATGTGTATATACTTTGATCTCGGGAAACCATTAAGGAATTTTTTCACCAATTTCAAATCATCCAGGGGCTGCCCTAAGGAGGCCGGTTTTGCTGAAATTTTGGACCACCTTCCGGCAAATACATCTATAGGATTCGTTTCTTCCATCTTGAGTCTATCGAACTCACCGGTTAGGGTTTAGAGCCGCGCCTCCTTCACTCTCTCTACACATAGATGTCGAGTTTTTATTGTCTCCCAAATTCCTTTAGATGTCTCTTGATGGCCAACTTGTAGAATCATGTTCTCAGGTATGTCTTGAAACAAACGAGCGATTGCTATATCATTCTTTTTGGCATTGTCCGAACCCGGATCAATTGTGTCCCACACCTTGTGAACTCTTAGAACAATTTTCATTCGCATAGCCCACACGGTATAATTTGTGAGAGAGACCATCGGACATTGTACCGCGGTTGACCCGACCTCTCTACCCATCGGTTGAGCGGTGCTACTCCTCGGCAGAGCGCTATTCTCGACAATATCACTCATCGTTTTGGATTGAAGATTCCTTTTGGATCACGAATCTTCCGAAGAAATGATGAAGTATGGATCCGAGACTCACTTGGTACCAACGTCCGTGAGGATGAAGATCACGGCACCAACTTCTCTTTTGGACCACACACACACGGTGTTATACCATTAATATATATATATATATATATATATATATATATAATAAAAAATATATAAAATAATAATAATAATAGTAATAATAGTAATAATAATAATAATAATAATAATAATGAAATAAATATAGGAGAGAGATAATTATGGTGGTGTGTGTGTGCCGTGTGTGTAGATGGGTAGGAGTTTAGGATAATATTATTTTTGGAATTTAAAACTTAATCAAAATCTGTTCCCTAATTCATCCAGCTATATCCCCAAATCTTTCCCCCTAATCTCCTCTTTTTCCCCATTATAAACGACCAAAACCCTCCCTCTTTCCCCTACACTCCAAACGACAGCAACCCTAGCCAAAAAAACGTGAGGTTTAAGGGAAAAGGAAGGAGAGAAAGAAGGTCAGGCACGTCACACCAAATTCAATCATCGTACGTATAAATTCTTCATTGAAAAGGTAAGTGCCTCTTCCCCTTCAAATAGGTGCGATCCATGCATGCTTGGATGGTATATTTTATGTGATTCATTGCTTTTATTTGTATTAGATGTAGATTTGTACTTGTTTATATTTGAAAAAGCATGAGGTGATTGTTTTCTTGCTACTATGTGCTTGTATGTGTTTAACCTTGGTGGTATGAATGGATTGAATCAAAAATAACTCTGAAGGAAATTGAAAAGGTGGAAATTTTCATATTAGGAGCCCCTTAAAATTTATGTTTTAGCCTTAGAATAGGTCCCTATAGACTGGAAATAAGAGAAAATGGAGGTTGAGATTAAAAAAATTGGTTGCAGCGCTGGGCGAGGCGTGTGCCTCACGCGCCGCAAAAGGTGGCCGCGCGTGGGCTCCCATGCGCTGCTGCTGGGAAATTCGACGATTATATAAAAAAAATTTCCGGGCAGGCCTGCCAGCCGCGCGCGGTCTGGGCCGAGCCTTAACGGACCAGCAGGCGGCGGGCTGCAGGCCCAAGCCCAATAGCAATCAAAAAAAAGGCTGGCCGGTTGCTGGACTAAGCCGGATGGCGAGCGGACCGGGCTGTGGTTGGCTGGCCCAATTATCTGTATATCAAAAAAAGAATAATAATATAAAAGGGGGGCTTGATTCGTGGGCTGGGCTGGAGCTGGAGTTCGGACCGGGCTGTTGATGTTGTTAGATGCCAGCCCTATTGAAACAAAAAAAATTAAGTAATTATATGAATTCTGAAAATTTAGAAATAATAAATAAAAGAATTTAAATCACAGGAAAATAAAATTAAATACTAGAAAATTCTAAAGAAATTCCAGAAAATATAAAATGTTAAAATTAAATTATTTCCATTTAATATCTGAATTTTGGGTAAATCTAAATAATTAAGAATAATTAGTAATAAATAGAATTAAATAAGGAACAATAGGGAAAATTAGTAGAAAATTCTAGAAAATTAATACAAGCTAAGGAAAAATAAGTGTAATGCTAAATAACAACTTTTCAATATTCGCAAAATTTACAAAATTAATTATTGAGTGCCGGAGTTGGTGAGGATGGGCGTACGGGTCCCAAGCGACTTTGTTGTTGCATTCATGGCACGTGCATTGCATTTGGAGTGGGTTGAGATGTACGGGTCTCAGACGCTCGAGTGGAGTGGATCATGGTGTACAGGCCATGGGTATTCGGTCATGGTGGATCATGGTGTACGGGTCATGGGCATCGGTTGTGGTGGATCGTGGTGTATGGGCCACAGGCATCAGTCAGGGTGGATTGTAGTGTACGGGCTGCAAGCATCCAGTCAATCTCGGGATCATGCATTGCATATAGGTCTAGGGGCATATTGCATGACACAATTCTTGTTACGTGTGACACGTTGATTGAGCATGCATCACGTGCTTGCGCATTTTATGTGGAGTATTTTACTTACCGCATTTATTTTATCTTATGCATGTTATAGCATGTTTATGTGTTATGTGGTTATATCATTTCAATATGTACGTTTTGTATTTGTTTGAGGCGGGCATCTACTGGGTGATTTCTGTCACTCATCCCTACTTTCCAGGTGAGCCGGATGAGGACTACAGGCACATTTTTGTTGAGGACCGGTCGGACATAGCCGGTTGAGAGATGCAGCTAGGATAGGAGGGAACTCTGCAGCCGTTTTGCTCTCATTTATACTTTGAGGATTTGTCACAGACTTCTTTACTATTGTTATTATCAGAATTTCTATTCAGCAATGTAATGACGACTATTGGAGTTTAATTTAAGTTATGATTTACGTTTCTGAGGAAAAAATTTCTACGTCATTTCTGACAAGTAAGAGATTGATTCGACGCTTTGTATTCTCCTTAGCGAGATACGGTAGATGCACTGTTTCCGAGGCTAGGGCTCGGGAGCGGGGCGCTACAGGTGGTATCAGAGCCCAGGCTTCAGATCCGCCTCGGAAACGCAGGATTAATTAGAACTCTTAGGCATAAGTTACGATCTTAACCCTAATAAACGAAGCAGACTTAAGCAATGATCTTAGACCTAAGTTATTATCGGGTCAAAGAAGGTGTGTACCAATGGTGAGCTTTTCTTGTCTAATTATCGATTTACCCACGTTCCAGCTTTCAACTTGTTATCAACTAATCCGATTTTTGTCTCATGAACTTGAATTACAGAAGATGCCTCCACGACGTGATCCAGCTGGTAATAATGGTGACGATCAGCAGGGTCAGGGGACCATTCCCCAGGTACTGGCAGACACGATGGCCACTCTGACTGCATTGGTGGCCCAGCAGCAGGTGCAGATGGCTCACTTGCAACAACAACAGGAGCAACAACAGCAACATCAGCAACCACCACCACCCCCCACCACCACCCCAGGGGCTTCGATTCTTTTACCGGGAGATGCAGAACTCCCGGATACCTATGTTTAGGGGTACCACCTGACCAGAAGAGGCAGAGATTTGGCTCAAGAATGTATCCGAGCAATTGAGATTGTTAGAGGTTCCGGATGGCCTGAAGGTGGATGTGGTGGTACCATTCTTGGAGTGCGATGCAGAGCGATGGTGGCAGGGTGTGGTACGCAGATAGACTACACCGCCGACATGGGCCCAGTTTAGGGAGGAGTACCAGAGGCACTACGTTCCTGAGAGTGCCATTCAGAGGAGGATGACAGAGTTTCAGCTCCTGACACAGGGGTCCATGACTGTTGATCAATATTCTGAGAAATTTTATGCACTCGGGAGATACATGCCTGCCGTCATGGACGACGAGAGGACAAAGATGTTGAAGTTCGAGACGGGTTTGAGCTCATGCGTTCAGTCATTGATCATATGCGCCCAGCCTACCACTTTTGAGGGATTATTGGAGGTGTGTCGTAAGGTTGACGGTGACCTCGTGAGGGTTGCAGCGGCCGACAGGGCCAAGAGACCGCGAGAAGAGTTCCGTTTAGAAAGATCAGGGAGATGGTTAAAGATTCCACGTCGACACCCGACCGGATGATTCTCTGGGCCACCACAGCAGGGGCAAGGATCAGCGACTCGACCACTGATGATTGAGTGTTCTACAGTGACGGCAGCGCAGCCACTCAGGACGGTTGGACCGCCACCTCCGGTATGTGCACAATGTGGTCGTTCTCATACAGGGCCATGTTGGAGAGCTTAGCAATGTTGCTACAATTGTGGCAAACAGGGACATTACGCCAGAGAGTGTCCTACACCAGCACAAGCCCCTCCGCCACAGAGTCAGATGCAACAGAGAGGAAAGGGGAAGACCAATGCTCGAGTGCATGTCATGACAGACGCTGAGCTATAGGAGGTCGGAGATGTAGTCACAGGTACTTTCAAATTTAAGGCAATTACTATTTTAAAATCTTAAATATATGTTTCTCTTTGTTTTGATGAATCGTGCTGCATGTATAATCATGAACCTGTTAGGGGAGATATTAATTAACCAAGTCCCAGCATATGTTCTATTCGATAGTGGCGCCAGCCACTCATTCGTTGCTAGGAGATTCGTCAAGAACCTAGGTATTCTACCTGAACGTCTCGAGATCCCTTATCGTGTTCAAGCCACCGGCGATCAAGTGCTAGTATCCCATTATCAGTGCAAGGACTGGCAGTTGGAGATTAATAAATTGGAATTCTCTGCAACTCTGATCCCGATCCAAATGCAGGATTTCGACATTATTCTGGGCATGGATTTCATGGCGAGATACAGTGCTACCATCAACTGCCGTCAGAGATAGGTGAGTATGCAGACACCGAATAAGCGAGAGACTATCTTCCATGGAGATGTCAAATTTAAAAAGTCATCCAAAAAATCTACATGACTGCAGCACAGGCTTCTCGAGCGTTGAAGAAAGGAGCTGAGGGTTTTCTTGTGTATGTTCTAAATGCTAGTGCTGAGACTCCATCGATTGAGGATATTCCAGTGGTACGAGATTTTAAGGATGTTTTTCCCGACCAGTTACCAGGTTTACCACTACACAGAGAAGTAGAGTTCTAGATCGATCTCGTACCTGGAGCCATCTGATCTCGAAGGCACCATACAGGATGACACCAGCAGAGTTAAAAGAGCTTAAGGAGCAGTTGCAGGAGCTATTGGACAGAAAATTTATCAGGCCTAGTGTTTCGCCCTAGGGAGCACCAGTATTATTTATGAAGAAGAAAGACGGTACTATGAGGCTATGTATTGATTATCGTGAGCTGAATAAGATCACGATAAAGAATAAATACCCGCTACCGAGGATTGACGACCTGTTTGATCAATTGGAGGTAATGTCTTTAATAAATAATTGTGAATTCGGTTATTTTGTATATCAACTAGTGTACAACAAAAATTGCGTGCAGGGTGCCAGGGTATTCTCGAATATTGATCTGCGATCAGGATACCATCAGTTAAGGATTAAGGTAGAAGACATAGCAAAGACTGCGTTCCGCACTCGATATGGGCACTACGAGTTTCTTGTAATGCCTTTTGGACTGACAAATGCACCTGCGGCCTTCATGGATCTGATGAACACAGTATTCAGGGAGCAGTTGGACCATTTTGTGGTAGTGTTCATCGACGACATCTTGGTGTATTCACCTAATGAGGAGACTCATGCTGAACACTTGCGGGAGGTATTGGAGACTCTTTGAAAGAAGAAGTTGTACGCTAAGTTCAGTAAGTGAGAATTCTGGTTGAAGAGTGTGACCTTCTTGGGCCACGTAATTTCTGAGGAAGGTATTTCGGTTGACTCAAAGAAGATAGAGGCGATCACAGAATGGCCCTGACCTACTAACGTCACTGAGGTACGCAGCTTTCTTGGCCTTGCCGGTTATTATCGAAAGTTTGTGGAGGGATTTTCGAGGATCGTAGCACCACTGAGTACCACTGAGTCGATTGACTCAGAAAAAGAGTAAGTTTGTATGGACCTCCCAGTGTGAGAGAAGCTTTGCAGAGTTGAAGCGGAGGCTACTACAGCACCGGTGTTGGCACAACCCTCCGGCACTGAAGGGTTTGTCATCTACAGCGACGCCTCAAAGAATGGGCTAGGTATATGCATATAAACTTTAATTTACCATTATGTACATATCGACACTAGCCTAACATTTTCGTTGCAGGATGCGTATTGATCCAGGGTGATAGGGTTATTGCATATGCTTCGAGACAGTTGAAGCAATATGAACAAAATTACCCGACTCATGATCTGGAGCTAGCAGCGGTGGTGTTTGCGCTAAAGATCTGACGCCATTATCTATATGGTGTGAAGTGCGAAGTCTTCACAGATTATAAGAGCTTGAAGTATTTATTTACACAGAAGGAGTTGAATATGCATCAGAGAAGATGGCTTGAGCTACTAAAGAACTATGACCTGACCATTAGTTATCACCCGGAGAAGACGAACCGAGTTGCTGACGCCTTGAATAGAAAGTCAAATCACGCCAGACAGACACCATTGGAGAAGGAGATGGCAGAGTTTGAACTTGACATTGTTGATTCTACTGTTAATGTTCTGGCGGCCTTAGTCATCACATCATCTCTGATTGAGCGGATTAAGGAGGCACAGAAGGAGGATGTGACGCTTAGAGATATCCGAGAGAGGATGTTGACCAGTCTAATTGAGGGCTTCCAGATTCATGATGATAGCAGCATTTGGTACCAAGGAAGATTGTGTGTGCCTGATGATGAAAATCTGAGGGAACTGCTAAGGGAGGCACACAATTCGAAGTTGTCGATTCATCCGGGTGCCACGAAGATGTATAATGATCTAAAGAAGCATTATTGGTGGAGTGGCATGAAGAGACACATCGCCGAGTTTATTTAAAGATGTCTCGTTTGTCAGCAGGTTAAGGCAGAGCACCAGAGGCCGGAAGGTTTGATATTGCCGTTGGAGATACCGGAGTGGAAGTAGGAGCATGTGACGATGGACTTTGTCGTAGGGCTCCCTAAAACAAGAAACGGCAACGACATGATATGGGTGATCGTTGATCGATTGACGAAGTCTGCTCACTTCTTACCTGTGCCGAGTGATGTGACCTTGGAGAGGTTAGTGACGTTGTACATCGATGATATTGTCAGTCTTCATGGGTCCCAGTCAGAATCGTTTCAGACCGTGATCCGAGATTCACCTCCAGATTTTGGTCAGCATGTCAGAGAAGGTTAGGGACGGAGCTACGGTTGAGTACCGCCTTTCATCCGCAGACCGATGGTCAGTCAGAGAGGACCATATAGACTTTAGAGGATATGTTGAGAGTGTGCGCATTGGACTTCAAAATAAACTGGGATAGTATGATCAAGTTAATTGAGTTCTCCTACAACAATAGCCATCACAGTGCCATCGGCATGGCACCCTTTGAGGCGCTTTATGGACGTAAATATAGGTTCCCTGTTCATTGGGATGAGGTCGGTGAGCGCGTTATTACCGGTTCTGAGTTGGTTGAGCAAACTAGAGAGAAAATGAAGTTGATACGTGATAGACTCTAGGTTGCTCAAGACAGAAGCAAGAACTAGGCTGATTCGAAACGACGTCCCCAAGAGTTTGATGTGGGCGAGAAGGTTTATTTGAGGGTGTCGCATACGAAGGGGGTTTCACGATTTGGTTTGAAGGGGAAGCTGAGGCCTCGCTACATTGGTCCATACGAGGTGCTCGAGAAGGTCGGAACCTTGGCCTACCGACTAGCGCTACCCCCTTCTTTGGCTTAGGTGCACAGCGTATTTCACGTTTCTCAGTTGAGGAGATATGTTCCTGATCCGAGCCATGTCCTAGATGCACCACCGTTGAGGATCCGACCAGACATTACATATGAGGAGACTCCTATCAGGATAGTAGATCGCAAGGACCAGGCATTGAGACACCGGGTTATTCCTTATGTCAAAGTTCAATGGACGAATCATACGGAGCGCGTGGCGACTTGGGAGCTCGAGGAGCAGATGCGAGAGAGATACCCTCGACACTTCGAATGAGATACGTCAAGTTTCGAGGATGAAACTCTTTGTAAGGTGGGTAGGATGTTATACCGTTAAAATATATATATATATATATAATATATATATATATAAAATAATGAAATAAATATAGGAGAGAGATAATTATGGTGGTGTATGTGTGCCGTGTGTGTAGATGGGTAGGAGTTTAGGATAATATTAGTTTTGGAATTTAAAACTTAATCAAAATCTATTCCCTAATTCTTCCAACTATATCCCCAAATCTCTCCCCCCAATCTCCTCTTTTTCCCCATTATAAACGACCAAAACCCTCCCTCTTTCCCCTACACTCCAAACGGCAGCAACCCTAGCCAAAAAAAAGACGTGAGGTTTAAGGGAAAAGGAAGGAGAGAAAGGAGGCCAGGCACGTCACACCAAATTCAATCATCGTACGTATAAATTCTTCATTGAAAAGGTAGGTGCCTCTTCCCCCACAAATGGGTACGATCTATGCATGCTTGGATGGTATATTTTATGTGATTCATTGCTTTTATTTGTATTAGATATAGATTTGTACTTGTTTATATTTGAAAAATCATGAGGTGATTGTTTTCTTGCTACTACGTGCTTGTATGTGTTTAAACTTGGTGGTAGGAGTGGATTGAATCAAAAATAACTCTGAAGGAAATTGAAAAAGTGGGAATTTTCATATTAGGAGCCCCTTAAAATTTTGTTTTGGCCTTAGAATAGATCCCTATAGACTAGAAATAGGAGAAAATGAGGATTGAGATTAAAAAAATTGGTTGCAGCGCTGGGCGTGTGCCTCACGCGCCGCAAGAGGTGGACGTGCGTGGCTCTCATGCACGCACGTGGGCTCCCACGCGCTGCTGCTGGGAAATTCGACGATTATATAAAAAAAACTTCCCGGCTGGCCTACCAGCCGCGCGCGGTCTGGGTTGAGCCTTAACGGACCAGCAGGCGGCGGGCTGCAGGACCAGGCCCAATAGCAATCCAAAAAAAGAAAAAGAGGCTGGCCGGTTGCTGGACCGGACCGGATGGACAGCTGACCGGGCTGTGGCTGGCCGGCCGGCCCAATTATCTGTATATCAAAAAAAGAATAATAATATAAAAGGAGGGCTTGATTCGCGAGCTGGGCTGGAGCTGGAGTTCGGGCCGGGCGGTTGATGTTGTTAGGTGCCGGCCCGATTGAAACAAAAAAATTAAGTAATTATATTAATTCTGGAAATTTAGAAATAGTAAATAAAAGAATTTAAATCACAGAAAAATAAAATTAAATACCAGAAAATTCTAAATAAATTCCAGAAAATATAAAATATTAAAATTTAATTATTTCCATTTAATATCTGAATTTTGGGTAAATCTAAATAATTAAGAATAATTAGTAATAAATAGAATTAAATAAGGAACAATAGAGAAAATTAGTAGAAAATTCTAGAAAATTAATACAAGCTAAGGAAAATAAGGGTAATTCTAAATAACAAATTTTCAATATTCGTAAAATTTACAAAACCAAATATTGAGTGCCGGAGTTGGTGAGGATGGGCATACGGGCCCCAGGCGACTTTGTTGTTGCATTCATGGCACGTGCATTGCATTTGGAGTGGGTTGAGATGTACGGGTCTTAGACGCTCGAGTGGAGTGGATCATGGTGTACAGGCCATGGGTATTCGGTCATGGTGGATCTTGGTGTACGGGTCATGGGCATCGGTTGTAGTGGATCGTGGTGTATGGGCCACGGGCATCAGTCAGGGTGGATTGTAGTGTACGGACTGCAAGCATCCAGTCAATCTCGGGATCATGCATTGCATATAGGTCTAGGGGCATATTGCATGACACAATTCTTGTTACGTGTGACACGTTGATTGAGCATGCATCACGTACTTGCGCATTTTATGTGGAGTGTTTTACTTACCGCATTTATTTTATCTTATGCATGTTATAGCATGTTTATGTGTTATGTGGTTATATCATTTCGGTATGTATGTTTTGTATTTGTTTGAGACGGGCATCTACTGGGTGATTTCTGTCACTCACCCCTACTTCCCAGGTGAACCGGATGAGGACTACGAGCACATTTTTGTTGAGGACGGGTCGGACATGGAAGAATGGGCCGGTTGAGAGTTGCAGCTAGGATAGGAGGGAACTCTGCAGCTGTTTTGCTCTTATTTATACTTTGAGGATTTGTCACAGACTTCTTTACTACTGTTATTATCAGAATTTCTATTCAGCAATGTAATGACGACTATTGAAGTTTAATTTAAGTTATGATTTACGTTTCTGAAAAAAAAATTCTACGTCATTTCTGACAAGTAAGAGATTAATTCGACGCTTTGTATTCTCCTTAGCGAGATACGGCGGGTACACTGTTTTCGAGGCTAGGGCTCGGGAGCGGGACGCTACACACGGCACCAAACAATCCCTCTTAACATATTGGCCCTGATACGAATTAAAGTTAAAAGAAATTAACACGCGCAAATATGAAGCATAACTTGCCTCGTATATTATTCGGAAAATAACTTAAACCCGAAAACAATACTTTTCTTACTTTAAGGCCCTAGCTGGCCCTCCCTATTTATAGACTAACTACACTAGTCTAATGTAAATCCTAGTCCATTCCTTAATCCTAACTTGACAAGGAAAAGGTCACTAAATCTTAGGATATTTGATAATTTTATTTTATCCAAGTTCCTACATTCTAGGAACTTTGAAACCTATCATTACATTAGGATAATTATCCAACATACACCGGCACTATAACCAATTTCTAGTCGTAGATTCAATTATGATTATCTAGAGGGTCTATAGAGTGACCGCTTAAATAATACAACTAAATCAGAAAAGCTGGTTACATGTAAGAAAAAAAAATAAAAACATAATCTCATTATAAGAGAAGAAAATGTTTCACTTACTAAATAGAATCAGCTTTTTAACTTTTTATAATGTAATCTCCAACGTGATTAAATCTAAAAGACATTACGAATTGAAATAACACTAGGTTTAAAATTATTTTGGACGGCTTGGAACTAGTATCAGACGTAGCGAACGACTTGTTTATGGATTTAGGACCTAAATCTTTTCAAAAACGTGTTTCACAAATTTTGATTTAAATTAATTCTGACTTTCCGTCTGATGACAAAGAATTTACATATTAGATTCGAAAACACTGTATCATTTCACTCTGGCGTCAGCCGCCACCATGGCCAGGCCGCCTCTGTGCTGTCATGACGTATGTATTTTTCCCTGAAGTATTGGCAAATTTTATTGCACCAAAAAGGTTAATTGAATGAGATGAGATATCATGTCCCTCATTTCCTTCATCTCATAGCTCATCGTGCGACACATAGCAACAGAAGTGGGTGGTGAGACTAGATGCTGGTGATCCTCATCTAGTCTCACCACCTACCCCTGCTGCCAGGTGTCGCGCGATGACGCGTGGGGTGAGGGGTTTGCGGTGAGGGGATCCTAAACCAAACTGAATGCAATGCACATTTGACTAGTAACATTTTTATTATGGGTAATCTGGAAACAAACTCGGTGTGTTTTTAATATATGGATATGGTTGCGTATATCTGATCTCCACATATCTTACCATAAATAGAAGCATCTAAATCAATTGGTGTGGTGGTTGTATTTGAGTAGTAACATCTTTTTGCTTAACGTTCCCATATCTCCAGCATTTCTCTTAAAAAATATGCAACTATTAAATCAAATCATTTTGCATGGTCATACCCAAAATTGAAACACTGTTTAAATGCTCAGGGAAAATAAAGAATTCATTGCGAGTAGTGGAATATTTTGTTGGAGACATCTGTATTATCCCTCAGAATAAGTTTCCATAAAAGTCCAAGGGAAACCAAAAGGTCTATGCTTGGTATGTTCATTGCTAGATCGAACTTTAGAGAAAAACACCGATTTTCACGTATACGTGCTATGTCTTTCATGCAAAAACAATTAATAGATTTCAGTTGTTTCACACCCGATTAGTTTCCGAGGCTAACCCGGGGTTAGAAGTCCAAATCAAATTAAGGCTATAAATCGTGAATCGACCCTATCGACGTGACGAGACTTGTGCAATCACTAAAAAAAATTTCAATCAACTATGAAACTATCTTGATCAGGCAATTACCAACAGTAGACTTCTTCATTTCCGAATGAGATTTGGTTTTTCTGTATATCTAGTGTTTTTGAAATATATTAGTTCTAGAGTTTGTTAACAAACCAAATGAGATATAAAAAAACATTGCACAGAAGTACAGAGTTAAAAAAACATGATATAAATTTCGAGACGTGCAAATAATATATAGTTCTCATTGTTGGAAATAATTCAAGTCAGACAAAATTCACTTCTGTACAATCTGCTTGTGAAATAAAGCAGTGGCTGACTTAACGAACTCAGTTCAGGCTGGATTGATCTGCTAGATCAAGACAGTTCAGAAAGCGCAATTGAGTTTGCGTTTTGAATCGTCAGCCGACCTGCCGACCTGAGCACAATTACGCTTCAGAACAAGATTTATGTGCTATCAGCTTTCTAGCCGAGCTGAACTGAAGTCAGATTGATCAGTCAAATCAGATCAGTCCAGTCAGCGCAATTGTATTTGCGTTCTGGACTGATGGCCAATCTGCCGGCCTCGGCACCTCAGTACAACAGAGCAACAGTTGAGCTTTTAGGCGCTTCAACCGAGCTCAGCACACCAGCAGAGCTCAGAATGTCAGTGCTACAGAACAACGAATGTTCACATCCAAACAACAGAGCTCAGCTCGGCAAGACTATACAACAATAGTGATGCGCTATCCCTTGATCAACTGAGTCTCAGCACAAAGAAAAGCTCAGCGCGACAATAATCTTAATAGCTCAGCTGAGCAGATATCCGAGATGAGTCCAAGACTCTGTCCTTAAGACGTATTACTCCGGTACACTGTGCCCAACCGGATGGAGCAATCGTCTTCCAGTATACAGCAGAAGTCAGTTCAGACGAGCGGCACTACAGTGTATGAATTCAACAAACCTGTAAGCTGTCCTCAACTTCTTGGATTACTGAAAATGCAGAATGTTTTCTGTATGCGAGACAACGAATATGCAGAGAGGGATTGTAGAGAAAAGAGAAAAGCTGGATATTTTTGAGTGAGTGTGTGACCGTAGAGGTCAGCTAAGCCACTATTTATAGGAAAATTCTAAGGTCAGTCTATTACAGTCAGTTCAATCACAGTCGTATGGTCAGATACATGCTCGGCCTAAACCCTTGGATCAGATAACCGCACTAGGCATGTCCTCATGAAAAAACTGTTCAATCTGAGCCGTCAGATCATAATGAATTCAAGCCAGTTTGGCACGGTTAAAGCTCACCAACTTTTCGAAATTTAACCTTTGCTTATCTTAACAACCTGGAGAAGTTTAAACTCAACAAACTTCATCCCAGCTAATAGAATCCGACCCGCTGGTGCAGGACCAGGCCTGCAGTCTGCAGTCCACTGCCCGACGTGCAGCCCAGTCCGCAACCTAAGCCCATCATCTCAGTTAGTGACCTGAGCCCATCAGGTACGGGCCGAGCTGAGCTAACTTTCCCCCTTACTTTGAGCATTAATTTTCCATTCACCCAGTATCGGAATTGAGGTATTCAAAAGCCTAAAATTATCTACTCATAGCATAGATAATTAAAGACTCATTAGTTTCTATTCATCGTTAATGAAACTAAACATAACTTGTCTTCAAATACGTTGCTAACCACAGTTTGCAACTTGACCTAATTTCAGTTTCTTTCTATTTCTCCAAAACTCACCTCACAAAAGATCATAGAATTCGAACTGCTAGCCTCGAATAAAAACTATCCAACTTTAAATACTTTGCGTTTCACCTTTCGATTATACCTGAAGGCAACCGCGTAGAAGTATTTGAACATTTGTCCACTTTTAGAAAGAATGAATGTGAAAATTGGAGAGCTTCCAGAAGAATAACTAATAGAAATGGGACGATAATAAGCAAATCTTGTTTGGAAGTTGCTGAGATATGGGGAACTTCCCCACAACAAACATAAACTAGTTCTGACTTTCCCTCTAATAGATAATAAATAGTTTACATATTATATTCAAAAGCAGTCATGTCACTCTCGCGGGAGCTGCCACCATGGCCAGGCGGGATAAGATCCCCTCACCGCATCCCCTCACCGCGTGCGTGACCGCATGACACGTGGCAGTAAGGGGGGTTGGTGAGGCTGGATGAGGGTAACCCGCATCCAGCCTCACCACCCCCTACTGCTGCCACGTGTCGCGTCCTCAGCCGCGCGGTGAGGAGATCTCATCCCTGGCCGGGCCGCCTCTGTATTGTCCTGCACTATGTTTTGTTCCCGCAAGTATTGGCAAATTTATGTGCACCAAAAAGTGAACTGCATGGAATGCACATTTGAGTAGATACATCTTTTTGTTTGACGTTCCCAAACCTCCAGCATTTCTCTTAAATAATATGCAACTCTTAAATTAAATCATTTTGCAATCCCTCATAATAAGTTTCCATAAAAGTCAAAGGGAAGTTAAAAAATATGCAACTCTTAAATTAAATCATTTTGCAATCCCTCAGAATAAGTTTCCACAAAAGTCAAAGGGAAGTCAAAAGGTCTATGTTTGGTATGATCATTGCAACATTGAACTTTAGATAAAAAACACCGGTGTTCAAATATACGTGCTATATTTGTCATGCATAAACAATTAATATATTTCATCAAAATTCTATTGTTATTGTTTCACACCCGACTAGTTCCGGAGGCTAACCCTTTAGCCCAAATCAAATCAAGGCTATAAATAGAGAATCGACCCTATTGACGTGACGAGACTTATGCAATCATATATAAAAAAAATTAAGTTAACTATAGAAGCTATCTTGATCAGACAAGTATCAATGGTAGACTTCTTTCATTTCCGAATGAGATTTAGTTTTTCTTGTATATCTATTGTTTTTGAAATATATTAACTCTAGAGTTTGTTAACAAAACAAATGAGATATAAAAAAACACCCGCACAGAAGCACAGAGTAAAAAAAAATATGATATAAATTTCGAGACATGCAAATAATCTATAGTTCTCACTGTTAGAATATGAGATTGATTGACTTACCTTAGATACAAGAATCAGGATTAATTAAGAATATTGTGAATACTGAAATTAGCATTAGGCAACATGGTAAATGCCGAAATTGTGGCAATTAGCATTAGATGTTTTTTCATTTACCTTGTACAGGACCAGCATACTACTATATGTACATGTACTGTGATTGAAGAGAAATGCACTGACATTTACCCACAATTGTCTTTGTTTCTATACCTTAATCTACATGGTAACAGAGCAGGATTAATTCCTCTCTGATTAAGTGCATCGATCTTCCAGGCTCAAAGCTGAGTTTCATCACTGCCAGGGGAATTCGTTGCCCTTAGTACAATAACCTTTCTTCATCAAGTGCATATCTGCACTTTTCTCCCTTACCAAGTGCGTATCTGCCCTTATCGTGCTCAACTGTTGCACTGTTGATCGAAAATACCCATCAAACCAACGGTGTATTCTTGCAACCGACCACCAGAAAATGTCAAATAATCCAGAAAACCTGTCTGCTATACCAGAAACATCAGAAAAATTCCCAAAAATCCTGACAATTTAGACTTATTTGCAGAATTTGCCAAATCATGCAGAACCAAATGAATCCAATGTCCCAAAGTTCTAATCCACCAGCAACCTCTGAAAACCTGGTGATTAAAGTGAAGCTGAATTCGGGCAATTACGCCCTATGGTGCAATCTGATGAGGAGGGCTCTCATGGGCAGGGGAGGAGCACCCACATCACAGGGGTCCCTCCACCCCCTGCTAACAGATATGAATTACGCTAAATGGGAACAAGATGATCAACTAGTTTTCACATGGCTAATAGACAATATAGAAGAAAGCCTTGTGAACAACGCTTCGAGCTATCCAACCGCAAAGGCCCTGTGGGATGGGCTAGCTGTGAACTATGGATTAGGAGCTGATCCTTTGCAAATATTTGATCTACACATACAGGCATATACATTGAGACAAGGCACTAGTTCATTGGATGCTTGCTGGGACAAGTTGCAGAGCTTATGGAGAACCATTGATAACCGGAGTCCCAATCCCATGGAGTGCCCTAGGGATATACAGAAATTCAATTGGTTTTACAAGAACAACGGTTGTATCATTTAATGGGTGTTGATGACAGGTTTGCAGCCATCAAGAAGGAGCTGCTGAAAAGAGATCCAAGACCTACAGCAGAGGCAGCTTACAGAGAGCTGTGTAGGTCTGACACAGAGAATGTCTTTTTGAAACTTACCCCCTCACAACCATCATCGGGGATCGACTTGGGGCAAGGACTAGTAGCAAAAGGACCAAGTAGTCATAATAGAGGAGGAGGCAGTCGAGACCCCCGCTCAGGGCAGCCATCACGGCAGGGAGAGAACAAAAATCAGATTGAGTGCACACACTGCCGAAAAAAGGGCCACATCAGAGAAAACTGCTTCAAACTCCATGGCTACCCAAAGTGGTGGGAGGAATTTAAGAAAAAAACACTGGCTGCCGCCACACATGCCACCGGAGAAGGTGGAGGTAGCAGACAGAGAAGTGAGGTCACCGGAGGAGGCTTAGAAAAGGACCAGGAACCACATTCTACCGGAGTAGAAAGAGGAAGCATAGGGGAAGATGACGCAGCAGGAGCTGCGGCTGCGGCTGGAGGCAACCGGGTTAGGGTTCCAAACCCTAATCCCTCTCCCTTTTATACCCAAAGCTTTGTTAATTTTGCAACCCTAACCCTTGATGTTTCTGAGAATATTAGTAGTGGCCCTACAGGTTCCGAAAGCTCCAACACTGACCCTCCAGTTTTTATAAACTCCACAGAACCCCTTGCATCCCCAGCATATACCCACTTTACCCCTGAACCTTTACCTACTGCCTTTTTATCCCCTGATTCTCAAGATAATTCACCAGCAGTCCCTCATACCTCTACAAACACAGTTTTTGCCCTTATCCCTAAATCTTACCATACCAAAGGAACTTCCTTATGGATCTTCGACTGTGGAGCCACAGATACAATGTCATACGATCCACATGATTTTCTTACACACACACCTCCAAAGAAAACAAGTGTTGAGACCGCTAACGGAATATCTGTTCTAGTACGTGGTGGTGGCACGGTTACTATCACACCTAATATAACTCTCAAAAAATGCCTATACGCACCCGCGTTATCTACAAAATTACTGTCTGTTAGTCAACTTACCAAAGAATTAGATTGCATTGTTATGATGTATCCATCTTTCTGTATTTTGCAGGACATTAATACAGGGGAGATTATTGAGCGTGGTACTGAATGCCACGGGCTGTACGTTGTTGATGCTGTGACGCAACAAGGACAGTCTAATCTTGCCATCGGAACAATTACTCGACAGTTATGGTTGTGGCATCGCCGGTTAGGGCATCCATCGTTTGCATATTTAGAACTTTTGTTTCCTTCCTTATTTACTTTCAAAACTAAATCATTGCAGTGTAATACTTGTCTCTGGGCTAAACAAACTCGGGCGTCTTAATATCTAGATAATACTCGTGTTAAACATATGTTCTCTTTGGTCCATTCAGATGTATGGAGACCATCCCCATACAATACTCCTCTAGGGTTCCGGTACTATGTCATTTTTGTTGATGATTTTTCTCGAATGATGTGGCTTTACATCATGAAAAATAAATCTGAAGTGTCCAGTAAATTTCTCATTTTTCACAATATGGTCAAAACCCAATTCTACACCTCTGTACAAATACTTTGTTCAGATAACGTGAGAGAATACATTGACAGGGAATTGGGGCACTACCTTAATAGCAACGGGATAATCCACCAAACATAGTGCCCACACACTCCTGAACAAAACGAAGTAGCAGAAAGAAAAAACAAAGTGCTCTTAGAAATGGCTCTTGCTATGATGTTTGAGTCTAATGTCCCGATGAGTTTTTGGCCGGAGGCTGTATCCACTGCCACCTACCTCACCAAATGCCTTCCCACCAAAACCCTTAATCTCCAAAATCCTCTCTTGGCACTCTTCACTCAACATTCCATTCCGTCTATATGTACTCTTCCCCAAAAAGTTTTTGGCTGCATTGTTTTTACCCATAGCCCTAAACATGAACGTATCAAACTTAACCCGTGCGACGAAAAATGTGTCTTTGTCAGATATGCTACAATTGAAAAGAGCTACCGTTTTTACAATCCCAGAACACACCATGTCCATATTACCATGAACTGCGTCTTTGTTGAAACCGAATTTTACTGCTCCACCCAATCTCGGGTTCAGGGAGAACCCTATGCTTATGATGGAACCCTAGATTGGCTGTCACATTATGACTGTTTAGCGACAGCTCTAACACGGCAAGTAGATGTCGCCGACTGTGCTGCTGCTCCTAATGAAGTACCGCTCGCTGCTACCATACCACCAGATGATCAACCTGGGATGAATGTCGCGTCAGAGGTACGAAACGGTCATACTAATGAGCAATCTATTTCTGTGATATCTGATAACAACCGTAACATTGTACCCAACAATACCCCTGTAATTTCTCTTTCTGACTCAGAAAATGTCCTAGAATTCCCTGTGGGTCCTACTAATATTTTACAGGAACAGCAGCAGGTACGGGTCTTACCTCCGAGAACCAACCGTGGAGTACCTCCAGAACATTATTCTCCTGACAAAGCATCAAGAACTTCTTGGTACCCTCTGAGTAGTTCCAGAAATGGGGTAAATGATGTTGCCCAAGGATTCTTTACTACTATTTGTCCTGAGACTATCCCGAAAGATGTCAAAGAGGCCTTAAGACTACCAAAATAGAAGGAGGCCATGCTAAGTGAAATGACTGTGCTTCGGAAAAATGAAACTTGGGAAAGATGTGACATACCTCCTGGAAAAAACCTGTAGGGTGTAAATAGATATTCACTATTAAAGGCAAAGCATATAGGAGTGTAGAACGACATAAGGCACGACCTGTAGTTAAAGGATACACTCAGACTTATTGCATCAACTATTTTGACAATTTTTCACCAGTAGCCCGAATCGATACCATCCGAGTCTTTTTTCAGTCGTAGCTATGAGGCACTGTCCTCTCCACCAGTTTGACATCAAGAATGCATTTCTCCACGGGGATCTCAAAGAAGAGGTGTACATGAAACTCCCTCCTGGGTTCTCCACTGAATTTGGAAAAGGTGAAGGATGTCGTCAAAGGAAATCTCTGTATGGATTGAAGCAATCGCCTCGAGCCTAGTTCGGAAGATTTACTGAGGTAATGAAACAAGATGGTTACTCACAAAGTAATGCAGACCACACCTTGTTTATAAAGCAACGTGGAGGGATGGTGACTTGCCAGATTATCTACGTCGATGACATGATTATCACTGGTGATGATACAGAGGAGATGACTCGATTCCAGAAATACTTGTTTACAAAGTTTGAAATGAAGGATCTTGGGGGTCTTAAATACTTCCTTGGGATAGAAGTTCTTCGATCTAAGTCTGTAATTTACATCTCACAACGCAAGTATATTTTGGATCTTCTCACTGAAGTTGGAATGCTTGACTGCAAACCTAGCTACACTCCTATGCCGGTAAATAACAAATTACAGGTAATTGATGGTTCACCTCCTGCAGATAAAGGATAGTACCAATGAGTGGTTGACAAGTTAATCTACCTGTCACATACCCAGCCTGACATTGCATTTGCCGTGAGTTTAGTCCGCCAATTCATGCATAGCCCTCGGACACATTATATGGACGCTGTTATGCGTATTCTGAGATATCTAAAACACACACCTGGCAGAGGGATCGTGTTTCAGGACAATGGACACCTTGACATCCAGTCCTACACAGATGCTGATTGTGCGGGGAATCTGGTAGACCGGAGATCTACTTCTGGGCACTTCACTCTTGTGGGAAGAAACCTGGTTACATAGAGGAGTAAAAAGCAGAAGGTTGTTGCTCTTTCTAGCACAGAGGCGGAGTTCCATGGGATTGTAAAAGGTATTACTGAAGTGTTATGGATACATAAGTTGTTCGGCAACCTCGGCCTCCCGATTAATCAGCCTACACCTTTGTTTTGTGATAATAAAGTTTCGATTAGAAACAATGAATGTGAAAATTGGAGAGCTACTAGAGGAATAACAAATACAAATGGGACGATAATAAGCAAATCTTGTTTGGAAGTTGCTGAGATATGGGGAACTTCCCCACAACCAACATAAAAGCCAAGGCTGTGACTGTTCCTTTCACTACTCTTCTTGCCAAGCCAGCCACCGGATTAGAGTTTTCTCCAAAGGGACCCTTGCAACTTGCAGCAAGCAATAATGGAAGAGTTTACATGCACACTTTTGCCTTGTCTTGAAAAAGCTCTAACGTCTATTCATAAAAGAATAATACCAGTACAAGGGATACTTTGGATAAATTCAAAAAGGGAGAGAAGGGAGGGGGGAAGAGTAAATACACCATCACCTGTATGTTGGGTTCACCCCTCTTCAACTTCAAACTTTTAAAATTAAGAAGCTCTTGCTCAAAATAAATAAAAAAATAAAAAAATTAAAAGAAAAGAAATTAAGAAGCCACAAAGAAACTCCAGACCATGCACTATAAATACAGCATTCCCTTGGCCATAGAGCTCCATCAACCAGACCAAAAGTTAATCCACCCAACAAAATGAAGAACTCATCACCTTCCATCCTCTTCCTCTCTATGCTCATCTTTCTCTCTCTCTCATCTGCCCTCTCAGCCAAGAAACCTATTAAATGCCATCCCCATGACCAACAAGCCATTCAAGAAATCCGATCAGCTTTTGGCTTAGACCCCATAGCAGATTGCTGTGACTGGAAACCTGTTGTCACGTGCCATAAGTTTTCACACCAAGGTACCCGTGTCGTCAACCTTATAATCTCCAACTCCGACGTCTCCGGCCAAATCCCGGCTGCCGTCGGCGACCTACCTTATCTCAAAATCCTCATTATCAATAATGCAACTAAAATCACTGGAACAATCCCACCAGCTGTTGCTAAGCTTTCGAATCTTATTTCACTGCAAGTTAGCTCCTGCAATCTTTATGGTCCCATCCCAACTTTTATCCTAAGGCTCAAGAAACTCCTTTACTTAGATTTTTCCTTCAATTCTTTAACCGGTTCAATCCCCTCCGAGCTTTCTCAGTTTCCGAAATTGCAAACCCTCCATCTTGAAGGCAATAAGCTCACCGGAACCATACCGGAATCTTTAGGAAACCTACCGGTAAGTAAAGGACCAATGGCCCTTTTTCTGCAACAGAACCAACTTACAGGGACAGTTCCAAAGTCTTTGGCCAATTTGCCCTTCGTAGCAGTCGATTTATCCAACAACAAACTTACTGGCGATCCAACGTTCTTGTTCCAAAATAATACGGTCATAGGAAATTTAAATTTGTCGAGAAATCGTTTCTCGTTTAATTTCTCAAACGTGGTGTTGCCGGCAAGCATGGCTGATTTCGAAGTGAGTCATAATGACATATTCGGTGGAATACCCCAGCAATTCACGCAATTAGGTTTGGTGGGGCTCGATGTGAGTTACAATAAACTATGCGGACCGATCCCACAAGGAGGAAATCTTCAAAGTTTCCGAAGCGAATTCTATTCTCACAACAAATGTTTGTGTGGTGCTCCATTGCCTCCTTGTAAATGATTGAAGAAGACACAGTTTGCACCATTCAGTCAGTTGAATAAATTTTTAAAAATAAAACCCCCGGTTGTTCAAATGTCTCTGTTTGAAAGAATCGCTGTGCATGGGGAGATCTGCATTTTATTTATAGCTGTGAGTCGAATAAGATCATTGTTATTGATGAAGATTGTAAGAATAATTGTCAAGTAATAGCTGACATTCCCTGTTTCTTGTTTGTAAGAATCTGTCTTTTTCTCTCCTTTTCGGTGCCATACTATTTTACTTACTCATAGCCACTTATTTGGATAGGATCTAAAATAAAGTGCATGGGACCACCTCTTATAGAAATTGGATGAGTTGATATTTTTACTTGTAAAACGCTACATTTTATCATATTTTTGCGTAACTGTCACTAAATTTCAGACCGGACTCATGTTTACGATTTTATTATAGACAAGTAATAATAAATGTCATCTGAATCGAGTTTTTCAGGTCAGACGCATGTTCACGGTTTGGTTATGGGTAAATAATAACAAATGTCAACTGAATCATGTTTACGATTTTATTGAAGTTTTGTTTGCTCTATTTCAATAGTTATGCAAGCATTTGTCTTCAACTTGCTCTATTTCCGTAGTTTGCAAACATCTCTCTTCTGCACTACGAAGTTTTGTTTGCTCTATTTCAATAGTTATGCAAGCATTTGTCTTCAACTTGCTCTATTTCCATAGTTTGCAAACATCTCTCTTCTGCACTGCGAAGTTTCATTTTCATTTGCTTTATGTAAATATTTGTCTTCAACTTGCTCTATGTCAATAGTTTGCAAACATCTCTCTTCTGCATGCACTGCGAAGTTTTATTTGCTCTATTTCAATAGTTATGCAAGCATTTGATCTTCAGTTTGAGAGACTCAGAAGGCCCTCCTTCTAGCGCCAAATGATGAGGCCGAGATGGTCATCATGAGGGTCAGAGATGACCCGATGGGTGAGCCGTTAATCTTCCGTCTAAATCCTTCAACGGAGCCTGAGAAAGAAGAAAAACGTTAGAGGTCCCATGGCACTGGCCCAGGAAAAACCTCCGACGCTTAAGTCAGTTATGAGTGTTTTGCCTGTGCATTTAATGTTGGAATAAAGGTTTGAAGAAAACCTGATAGATATCTCACTAAGTTTGTGAGTTTTTCTGTTGTGGCCGAGATGGAGCTCTTGAATAATGCTCCAGAAGTTCGCCCAGATTCGGGATCCCCTTCTCCGTTGTGAGTTGAGGGGTATTTATACTCGAAATAGAGGGAACTGACTCCTGATAAATGATGAGATTGCGATGCGTCTGAGATAGCGGTCTAGTCCATTACAGAACTGCAGTGTGATGGGACAAAAGCCTGAGTTTGTAGCTGTTGTGTAGGTCGGCCAAATGATGATGGCTTTGTACTGAGCCAATTACTGCTTGACATCTGGAAAGTATTCTGCAGAGCCGCTAAGTGGGTCCCAGAGCATAATTGATGATATCTTCCCTTGATCTTATCTGACGGTTCTTGGCGTTATTTGGCCGAGCCGGTATGTGGCCGAGGCCGAATCGAATATTCTGCTGAGGCTGATTGTAAACATATGCCTTTGCCGAGCCGAGCAGGAGTTCTATCTGAATTAGCCTTGGCTTATTTCAATAAGCTTTTAGACGAGCTGTGTTGAAGTGCATTCTTGCCGAACTGCAGTTCAGTCCGGATGCCGAGATGCAGCTTCAGATGACAAGAGTACGACGGAAGTGTAATTTGGCCGAGCAGCAGTGCTTTTGTGCCGACCCGCGGGACTTGACACATTTATGCCCAACGTCTACCGTTGACTGTTGTTGACTAACAGGTAGATTATTTTGGTTCATCAACAACACTTCTCATTGCCTTAGAGACTCCTGTCTAATTGAAAGAAAACCAGGTTTAAAATTATGTTGGACGGCTTGGAACTAGTTTCGGACATAGCGAATGACTTATTGATGGATTTAGGAACTAAACTTATTCAAAAATGTGTTTCACAAATTTTGATTTAAATTAATTCTGACTTTCCGTCTGTTGACAAAGAATTTACATATTAGATTCGAAAACAATGTATCATTTCACTCTGGCGTCAGCCGCCACCATGGCCAGGCCGCCTCTGTGCTGTCATGACGTATGTATTTTCCCTGAAGTATTGGTAAATTTTTGTGCACCAAAAAGGTAAACTGATGGAATGCACATTTGAAGAGTAACATATTTTTTGCTCAACGTTCTCGTATCTCCAGCATTTCTCTTAAAAATTATGCAACTATTAAATCAAATCATTTTGCATGGTCATACCAAAATTGAAACACCGTGGAAATTCTCATAGAAAATAAAGAATTCATTGCGAGTAGGGGAGCTCCAAAGAGCTGCGTGAAGGATATAAATCAGGAGTTCAACGGCTTTCTAGATTGGGTAAGATCTTACACAGTTATCCATACAAGGTGTCCCCACAAACTAGGCCTTTGGCCTGGCAGCAGCGGAACACATACATTGTGCGCGTCTCTGGATTTGAACTCATGACCTCTTATTGACAATCATCAACCCGAGTACCAACTAGGAGAATGCTTTGTTGGAGGCATCTGTATCATCCCTCAGAATAAGTTTCCATAAAAGTCAAAAGGAAGCCAAAAGGTCTATGCTAGGTATATTAATTGCAACATTTTTAGGGCAAAAAAAAATTTCGGTGTTCAAATGTAATTGCTATGTTTACCATGCATAAACAATTAATATATTCCATTAAAACTATATTGTTATTGTTTCACACTGAGATTTAGTTTTTATATACATGTAGTCTTTTCGAAATATATTAGTTCAGGAGTTTGTTAACAAACCAAATGAGATTAAAGAAAGCTGCACAGAAGTTTGGAGTAAAAAAACAAGTCCAAAGTTTAACTCAGGACGAAGCTCGTATGTCTACATATAGGTTCCTTGATATAAACATGATATAAATTACGATATGTGCAAATAATCTATAGTTCTCACTTTTTATGATCACGGAATTAGAACCGTTAATTGTTAATAAAAACTATCAACTTAAATTCTTTGCGTTTCATCACTCGATTATACCTGGAGGCAACCACGTAGAAGTATTTGAACATTTGTCCACTTTTACAAACAATGAATGTGAAAATTGTAGAGGTTCTAGAGAAATAACCAATAGAAATGTGGCGATAATAAGCAAATCTTGTTTGGAAATTGCTTAGATAGTGGGAACTTCCCCACAACAAACATAAAAGCCAAGGCTGCGAATGTTCTTTTCACTACTCTTCTTGCCAAGCCAGCCACCGGATAAGAGTTTTCTCCAAAGGGATCCTTGCAAGTTGCAGCTAGCAATAATGGAAGAGTTTACATGCAAACTTTAAAATTAAGAAGCTCTTGCTCAAAATTAATAAATAAATAAATAAAATTAAGAAGCCCCCAAGAAACTCTCACACCATGCACTATAAATAGATCAATCCCTTGGCCATAGAGCTCCATCAAACAGACCAAAAGTTAATCCACCCAACAAAAAATGAAGAACTCATCACCTTCCATCCTCTTCCTATCTATGCTCATCTTTCTCTCTCTCTCCTCTGCCCTCTCAGCCAAGAAACCAATTAAATGCCATCCCCATGACCAACAAGCCATTCAAGAAATCCGAGCAGCTTTGGGCTTAGAACCCATAGCAGATTGCTGTGACTGGAAACCTGTTGTTACGTGCCACAAGGTTTCACACCAAGGTACCCGTGTCGTCAACCTTATAATCTCCAACTCCGACGTCTCCGGCCAAATCCCGGCTGCCGTCGGCGACCTACCTTATCTAAAAATCCTCATTATCAATAATGCAACTAAAATCACTGGAACAATCCCACCAGCTGTTGCTAAGCTTTCCAATCTTATTTCACTGCAAGTTAGCTCCTGCAATCTTTATGGTCCCATCCCAACTTTTATCCTAAGGCTCAAGAAACTCCTTTACTTAGATTTTTCCTTCAATTCTTTAACCGGGTCGATCCCCTCAGAGCTTTCTCAGTTTCCGAAATTGCAAACCATCCATCTTGAAGGCAACAAGCTCACCGGAACCATACCGGAATCTTTAGGAAACCTACCGGTAAGTAAAGGACCAATGGCCCTTTTTCTGCAACAGAACCAACTTACAGGGACAGTTCCAAAATCTTTGGCCAATTTGCCCTTCGTAGTGACAAAATTCATCGAGAGTCAATTTCCAAACTCTAACAAACGAGGAATATGAACATACCACTCATTTTTACTTCAAACATGAAATCAAAGGCAGAACTGAGAGGAATATAGAGAGAGAAACAAATTTCTTTTATTGAGGAAGAAAGAGAAAAACGGTTACACCAAATTCACAAAAACTGAACTACAAACTGTTGCCTACAACTACCTATATACACCTGCAGCTCGAAGAAGAAGAAGAAAACTAACTTTCTGTTTTTACAATTATGCCCTTAATATAACAAACTGCGCATGTCCTTAAGTAAGGGCAAAACCGTCCTTTTACACCCCTCATTCAAATTAACCGCCAGTATCCTAACCGCCTCTTGACCATTTCACCTCCTTGATCAATTTGCCTTCATCACCTCAAACGCACCCACACCTCTACAACACCATCCGGATCCAATGTTTCGCATCAACCATTTCCACCATGTCTTCTTCATTCTCCCTGCAGTAATACCTTGAACCAATTCATCACCCTTCATCTGTTATGTCTTCTTGATCATCACTGCACTTCCTTCAACACCCCCCCGCAAATCTGACTGCCTAAATATGTTACACACACCCAAGGCCGCAGTCAAGGTTTGCATTCGTTGCTTGTCCAGTGCTTTAGTAAAAATGTCAGCCAACTGAGAATTGGTTCTTATTGGCATTGGTTTTATCACTCCCTCCAAGAATTTTTGTCTCACTATGTGGCAATCGATTTCTATATGCTTTGTCCGCTCATGGAACACAGGATTCTCAACAATATACAATGCACTCTTATTGTCACAAAACAATTCCACGGGATCCTTGTGAGGTACCTTCAGATCATCAAGTAGATACAGTAACCACTGGACTTCGCAGGTGGCCGCTGCCAATGCCCTGTACTCAGACTCAGAGGATGATCTGGAAACCGTACTTTGCTTCTTTGCCTTCCAAGAAATTAACGCATCCCCCAAAAATACACACATTCCTGTAATAGATCTCCTAGTTTCTTGGCAGCCTGCCCAGTCCGCATCAGCAAAGGCAGTTAACTTCAATTTGCCTGAGCTTGGAAAGTGCAATCCTTGTCCCACTGTACCTTTTACGTATCTAAGTAGTCTATGGGCTGTCTTCAAGTGTAACTCCGTAGGTGAGTCCAGGAATTGGCTCAGTTGTTGCACCGTAAAAGCAATGTCCGGCCTAGTAATGGTTAAGTACAAAAGTTTCCCTATTAAGCTCCTATAGCCACTCACGTCTTCAATCAACTGTGAGTCATTGTGAGCCAGTTTTGTACCTTTAGCCATTGGAGTCTTGGCAGGCTTAGAATCCAAAAAACCCGTGTGTTCCAATAGCTCCATGGCATACTTTCTCTGACAAATCATCATGCCCCCCTGTGACCGAGCTACTTCAATACCCAAAAAGTAGCGAAGGTCACCAAGATCTTTAATCTGAAATGCTTGATGCAGGAAAGATTTTAGGGCCTGAATAGAAGGGAGATGAGGACTAACCACGATGATGTCATCTACGTACACAAGCAAAGCAATAAACGAATTTTCTGTATGCTTAAAAAAGAGGGTGTGATCAAAGTGAGATTGAGAGTATCCCTGAGAGAGCAATGCTTTTGTCAACTTATCATTCCACTGCCTACTTGCCTGTTTGAGGCCATACAGAGATTTGTTTAGTCTACAGACAGTATTAGGTGACCTTGCTGAAACACCGGGGGGAAGCTCCATGTATATCTCTTCGGTGAGGTCTCCGTGTAGAAAGGCGTTATTCACGTCCAACTGATGAACCAGCCAACCCTTATTTGCAGCCAATGCTAATAGTAACCTCACAGTAGTCATTTTGGCAACTGGGGAAAACGTATCAACGTAATCAACGCCCAGTTGCTGCGTGTAACCCTTTGCCACCAACCTCGCTTTGTACCTCTCTACTGTGCCATCTGCCTTATATTTGGTCTTATACACCCATTTGCACCCAATGGGAGACTTTCCTGCAGGCAGTAATACTAAAGACCAAGTATTATTATTTGCCAAGGCAGTCAGCTCCTGCTGCATAGCCTGGCACCAATGCTCACACTTGGCTGCATCCTGATAACTTACAGGATCAGATGTTGTGCTGATGTTTAATGCAAATGATCTGTACTCAGGAGAAAGAGATGCAAAGGAGATTGAATGATGAATGGGATGTAATGTAGAAGAAGAAGGAGTAATGGGAAAAGCATTAGAGTGGATCAAGTTGCAGTAGTAATCCTGGAGATAAGAGGGTGGCTGTCTATGTCTGGCTAGCCTGTGAAGTGCAGTTTCTGGAGGTGGAATATTGGCTGAGCCATCTGGGGAAACTGGAATGTTCAGTCTGGAGGTATCAGGTTGATTGAGGACGGGATCACAGTGCACTGGAATTGTGCTTGACATATCTGGTGTGACTACATGATCAGATGATGTTGGGCTGGAGAAGGACGTTGACGTAGATTCAGAAGCAGAACTGATGGTGGGAAGAATGAGCGTTTGTGCGGAGGATAGATCAGAGTCAGGGATTGATGCTGAGTGCTGATTAGACGCAAGGGGAAAGATGTGCTCATGGAATGTGACATTTCTAGAGATGAATACGTTTTTGGTACTGAGATCTTGGAGGATATAGCCTTTTGAAGCATGTGGTATTCCCAGGAAGACACAGGTTTTGGCCTTGGGGTCAAATTTGGATCTGGTTGGGCATGAGTTTGTGGCATATGCTTGACAGCCGAATACCTTCAAATGTTGGTAAGTAGGGGAATGACAATGCAACACTTCAAAGGGTGTTTTGTGGTTTAGGATAGGTGTGGGAATCAGGTTAATCAAGTGAGCTGCATGCTGAATGCAGAATCCCCAGTAGGTGAGTGGTAGGCCAGCTTGAAATCTTAATGCCCGGGCCACGTTTAAGATATGCTGTTGTTTCCTTTCGACTAGGCCGTTCTGCTGTGGGGTGTAAGGACAACTTGTCTGGTGTATTATGCCTTTTTGAGAGTAAAATTGGTTCAGTGAAAGTTCTGGGGCATTGTCTGACCTGATCACTTTTACAGCTTTATCAAATTGGGTATGTATATAGTAATAGAAACTCTCAATTATCTGCTTTGCCTCTGATTTGGCCTTTATGAGGTACACCCAAGTGTACCTGCTGTGATCATCTACCAAAGTAATGAAGTAAGTTTGTCCATATATGGTGGGTACTCTATATGGCCCCCAAATATCAATATGCACGATGTCAAAACAAGACACAGAATTGGATGAAGAAGAGGGGAATGGCAATTTGTTTTGTTTTGCAAGAGGACAAATTGTACATTGATCCTTTACATCTGAAACAACAATAGAAGGATCTATCTTGCTTATTTCTATTAGTCTAGGATAAGAAGCATGCCCCAGCCTTTGGTGCCAGAGCATGGGACTAGAACAGGTATGAGAATAACAAGAGAGGGAATCTTGATATGGTTTGAGGAGTGTGGCTCCAGAACTGGTGGCCCCTTTTTGGAATTCATCCCTTTTTCTGCATCCAGTGAGGTGATATAGTCCATCAATGAGTCTAGCTGAACCAATCATCCTCTTGGAATATTGGTCCTGAAGGAAGCAACCATGTGGTGAGAAGTGAGCAGTAACATGTGAGGCATTTACCAGTTTACTGAGGGACAAAAGGTTGAATGAAAAGGTTGGAACAAAAAGGACATTATAGACAGTGAGGGAAGGATTTATAATCACAGTACCAACATGTGTGGCACTGGTAGTGGCATTGTTTGGCATCTTGACATGGATGTTATCAACTGGTGTATAGGAAGTAAACAAGGACAAAGAACAAGCAATGTGATCAGACGCACCTGAGTCAAGAATCCAAATGCATGAAACATCAGAGGAGATCTTACCTGTATACTTACCAGAAGGCAACAAAGTCTGGGCATTCATGACCATAGGCTGTGAAACAGTAGCTGAGGAAGGATGTTTACCAAGCACCCCATCCTTCTCATTCAACAAGCTCAGGATTCTGTTGTACTGCTCAACAGTAAAGGAGGGAGTAACAGCTGCATTTGACATGTGCTCCCCTCCAGTAGCAACTCCTGTATCTACAGCATCATTCAACGCATTAACACAATTTATCTGAGGTTTGGTCTTGTAACCCGGCGGGTAACCAAACTTTTTGTAGCACCTGTCAACAGTGTGCCCGCTCATGCCACAAAACGTGCACACTGGTCTCTGTGAGACATTGTGATAGCCTCTGCCTGCCCCTCTTCTCTGATTCACTGATTGAGGCCTATAGTTGATAGCACCAACAGCAAAACTAGCATGTGTATCTGAAACATTATTGCTATATGCATCGTTATACGACTCACTACCAACGCTATCTACCATCAACACAGACGGATTGTTATTGAATTGATTCTGTGCGCTAACTCCATTCATGATCTTTCTCTCGAACTGCAACGCCATAGAAAAGGCTGTGGCTATATTCGGCAAAGGTGACATGACAAATATCTGTGATCGTACTGGATCAAAATCGTTGCCTAATCCTTTGATGAACTTAATTACATAATCGCTTTCAACAAATTTAGTCATTTTGTCAGCAACATCACATGTGCATCTACGACATTCACATTTCGGTATAGGTCTAATAACCATCATTTCTTCCCAAACAGATTTCAATTTTGTAAAATACTCACTTATGTTCATGCCTTCCTGTTTAATCGCATAAAACTCTTCTAAAAGGTCCGAAAGTCTAAACGGATCTCCTCCGGCATACCTAAGAGTAAGATCTTTCCACACCTCACGCGCTGAATCATACCACATAATACTTTGCGCTATTGAAGGACTTACACAATTTTGGATCCACGACTGCACCATGGTGTTGCACTGATTCCAGGCAAAGAACTTGTCATCGTTCTCATCCGGCCTCTGCATAGTTCCATCGATAAAACACAGTTTGTTCTTGATTGTCAACGCCATCCTCAAAGTCCTGCTCCACGAGTGAAAATTGTGTCCTGTAAGTGGTGGCTGCACCAATACAGCCGCTGGACTTTCATTCGGATGTAGGTACAACGGGCTGGCTGCTGGATTCTCAACTGCATTGCTCTTTGATGTGGTGGCTACGTTTGACATGATCAATCAATTGAAATCGCGCATAGGAAGATTAGAAAACTCTCTCTGATACCATGACAAAATTCATCGAGAGTCAATTTCCAAACTCTAACAAACGAGGAATATGAACATACCACTCATTTTTACTTCAAACATGAAATCAAAGGCAGAACTGAGAGGAATATAGAGAGAGAAACAAATTTCTTTTATTGAGGAAGAAAGAGAAAAACGGTTACACCAAATTCACAAAAACTGAACTACAAACTGTTGCCTACAACTACCTATATACACCTGCAGCTCGAAGAAGAAGAAGAAAACTAACTTTCTGTTTTTACAATTATGCCCTTAATATAACAAACTGCGCATGTCCTTAAGTAAGGGCAAAACCGTCCTTTTACACCCCTCATTCAAATTAACCGCCAGTATCCTAACCGCCTCTTGACCATTTCACCTCCTTGATCAATTTGCCTTCATCACCTCAAACGCACCCACACCTCTACAACACCATCCGGATCCAATGTTTCGCATCAACCATTTCCACCATGTCTTCTTCATTCTCCCTGCAGTAATACCTTGAACCAATTCATCACCCTTCATCTGTTATGTCTTCTTGATCATCACTGCACTTCCTTCAACACGTAGCAGTCGATTTATCCAACAATAAACTTACTGGCGATCCAACGTTCTTGTTCCAAAATAATACTGTCATAGGAAATTTAAATTTGTCGAGAAATCGTTTCTCGTTTAATTTCTCAAACGTGGTGTTGCCGGCGAGCATGGCTGATTTCGAAGTGAGTCACAATGACATATTCGGTGGAATACCCCAGCAATTCACGCAATTAGGTTTGGTGGGGCTTGATGTGAGTTACAATAAACTATGCGGGCCGATCCCACAAGGAGGAAATCTTCAAAGCTTCCGCAGCGAATTCTATTCTCACAACAAATGTTTGTGTGGTGCTCCATTGCCTCCTTGTAAATGATTGAAGAAGACACAGTTTGCACTATTCAGTCAGTTGAATAAATTTTTAAAAATAAAATCCCCGGTTGTTCAAATGTCTCTGTTTGAAAGAATCGCTGTGCATGGGGAGATCTGCATTTTATTTATAGCTGTGAGTCAAATAAGATCATTGTTATTGATGAAGATTGTAAGAATAATTGTCAAGTAATAGCTGACATTCCCTGTTTCTTGTTTGTAAGAATCTGTCCTTTTTCTTTCCTTTTCGGTGCCATATTATTTAACATACTCGTAGACACTTATTTGGATAGGATCTAAAATAAAGTGCATGGGACCACCAATGATAGCAACTGGATGAGTTGATATTTTTGCTTGCAAAACGCTACATTTTATCATATTTTTGCTTTAACCGTCACTAAATTTCAGACCGGACTCATGTTTACGGTTTTATTATAGACAAGTAACAATAAAGGTCATCTGAATCGAGTTTTTTAATTTTTTTCTAATGTAAAAAAGATTAATTTTGAATGACATCTAACATTTTGTCATACTTATATATTATCTATTATGTCATGATGAACTTTTTTGGCTATTTACCGTGTATGACAATGCAAAATGATTTAATTTAAGGGTTGTGATGTGTAATTTCTTAACCTCTAACTAGCAAGTACACTAGGTACAATTGTAGAGTAGCAGACAAGAGGGTTGTCGATCCCACGAGGACTAGTTTTAAGTACCAAAATTATTTTTCGCCTTAATTTAAACCTAAATAAACAAATTGAATAAAAACAAAGAAAACTACTACTAATTAAATTACCAAAACTTAACTTTTCCCCAAAGAAGATTTTCTTGACTAGTTTATGTTTCAGTTGAATCATTTTCTAAAGTGTAATCTACCCTTTAACCCAAAATAATTAACTAGTTTCTATTCCAAACCGCTAAGGAAGAAATTCCCTATTTTAATTTTTACACAATCCCTTGGCGTAGAAATCTAACTCGGTGTGACAAACTCCGTATCCCTACGCAAATTTTAATCCATCGAGTCGCATTTAATTTCCTTAGAATTTTCTAATTATCCACCAGTAGAAACCGAATATATCCCTAGTCAATTTTACTACAGGTCCGTTGTTGACACGGTCGTAATTAAAATCGTCACCTCCCGGTCCTTCAAAATTGATTATATGTTCTATCAATAGGTAGCTAATCTATTGACGCAATAAACACATCAACAACAATTAAAGATTGGGATAATAAACTAGTAAATTAAATAAATCAAAGAGGGAAAACTAATACATTAAAACATCAAAATAATTCAACATTCGCAAGAAACTAGTCAAGAAAATAAACATTAGCCACAGGTTAAATCGATACTATCCATCAATAATAGCATAAAAAGGACAGTAGAAAAAAAAACCGTGTATAAAAATACACTCAACAGCCTCGGAGACCGCGCCGAAGGGACTGGCGCTGGCGTGCTGCCCTTCTGACTAGACAGAGAGGGGACTGCTGGCAGCTGACATGGCGTGCAAAGACTGGCTGAAGGGTTGAAAAGCAGTTGACTGGAGCAATGATGGGTTGACTGCTTTTTTTCTTTCTCTCTCCTGCCTTGCGTCCAAAATGCTTGCTGGGTAACTTGTTTACTTTCCTTTTCTCTATTTGATAATGATGATGACAGGAGGAAAGGTGCATTGGGAACCGTGTAGGCTTTGTGAGGAATTTCCTCCAGGAGCTGCATTCTGTTGGGAAAAATCACGGTAAGTGGGGAAAAATCCCACCTGGGATTTTCGCCTGGTACTGTGTTGCTGCCTCTGTTTTATAGAAATTCTAGCTGCTTTCTGTTTCATCCCAGTAAATGAAATCCCAGCAACTTTTCTGATTTAATATTATCTTCTTGAAACTTTATCTCTATCTTGATAATTATCGGATATATTTCCTGCATTTAAAATAAAAAAACGTATGTAGTTCTAATGCAGTAAAATAAACTAAAGATTTATTTAGCTAACTAACATAGAAAATAGACTCATTTAATTAATAATTCATTTAAGCTCAGAATATGTAGTTAATTTAGCTAAATATCATTAGTTTGCAATTATTCTGATGAAACTAAAAAATACCCGAATTAATCATTTTTATCCGATAAAGTGCCAAAATATTACTCAAATTAAATAGTAGAAGGTATAAATATATATATATAAATCACGTACATCAACTACCCCCCACTTAGCCTTTGATCGTCCTCGAGCAAATAAAATAATTATGAAAATATACTCGATCTTCTAACGAACATGTATCACCAATTATTCACATAAATAGCTGAAAAGTCCAATCAAGATAACCAATCAAACAACTTCATAATTCATATATCAACCATATTTATCCCATGCAATCGAGGTGTGTGTGAATAGCCAATCTCGAGCTTTTCGTAGACAATCAGTTTAAATTATGCAAACTATGACTTATGAACACCCCATAGGCTTATTCTTCTTACTCGCTCTCCACTAATGTAGATGACTCAAATCAACAAAGATCAAGTAGGACTTTAAAGCTTGTAACGTAAGGCTAGGGACTTGGTTTCACGAAGGATAAGGGATTCAAAGAAAAATAATTTAAGAGAGCTTGCAAAAAATGGCATGCAAATGAAACAAACTCTTCTTATGATTCAAAAACCCTCTCCATCTTTTGAGAACAAATCACTATAATTAATTACATGCTTTTATATCACCATCGGCCATATAAATTTTTTTTCTTTTTTTTCACTTTGGCCTTTTTCATCTGTTTTATTCAGCATTCTTTTTTTTCATTCTTTGAACTTTTTTTCCATCACCATTCCCTTGTAAAGACATATTTGTACACCCTTTCAACCTCATCTCATCATTGTAACCAACTATTCTTCATCCCAAATAAAGTAAAGTGCCATATAAGATCTCTTAAATAGGGACATATAAGGATATGGATTTTTATCAAGTAGGCTAAAATGGGAAGTTAATGAGGTTTAACAACAAAGAAAATCGAATGGGGTCTCACCATTCTTAATAAATAGGCTCAAAAAGGGTACTAGGGACAAAATGATTACAGGGATGGCTAGAAAGGCTCAAGCGGTCCAAAGAACGCCTATGACTGTCATCTCTAAGTCAACTTGAAATCATCTAATAATTTCGCCTCGAGGAGTAATAAAATAAGTTCTAGAATGCTACAAGATGCATAAATAAGCATAATTCTTCACTATTATCCACAAATCACAAGATCATGACTATATGTGCTCAAAATTTCTCAATTTACATGGAATAAAATATAATTAATATTGAATCATTACATTATTCAAAAGGCATCTCTCATGTTCTCCTTAACTAATCACGTAAGACAATCATCGAAACATATCCATAGAATATCAAACAATTTTAAAAATTACGCTCATTTAGGCACTTTTTCAAATCTCAATAAAAATCAGCTTTTTTAAAAAAAATACGCATTTCAAAAATTTAAGCTTCCTACCCCCACTTAGAAATTAACATTGTACTCAATGAAAGAAAAATATAAGAAGAAGGGTAAGAAACTCAGCTGATTTAATCCACAGGCAGTAGCAAGATATTGTAACAACAGTTGACTCATCAACAGTTCTTCCAGCTCCAATTCAGAAATTGAACTGTTGGTCGCAAAATCTGCATTGCGAATTGATCGATGGCTGAAATCAGACAAGCTCCTGCCTCTCCTCTGGGAAAAGTGAAATCAAACTTTCACTTTCTCCAATTCTTCACGTGAGCTCCATCAACCTTCTTTTTCTTTATCTTTTAAGAATGCAGTAGCAAAGTTTTGAAATTTGAAGCAAACAGAAAATGCCACCCTCGGGAAACGTGCCCAACTTTGTAGAGAAATTTCATGTGCTGCACTTTTGGACGTACTTTTTGTGATGGTGGTTTCATTCCTTTTTCTTTTCGCTAGGCTCGGGAGACGCCGCCTTTTATTGGTTATGAGGTTGATAAATATTGGTTATCAGGCTGAAGCTTCATTGCTACTGACCAGTCGAAAGCTGCCGTAGGTTTCTTTTTCTGATTTCTCTGATGTGATGAAAGTGACGCTGACAGATGAATTTTGTGTGGAGAAAGTGTTTTCCGCAAGCTCCAATTCCTACAAAGCAAAAACGAAAAGCAGAGCACAAAAAAAACGACCAGCGATAACTAAGACTAAAGCTTGTAAGAAAAATTTGAAAGAATTCATTGCTCAACAGCCTCTGAATATAATTCAATAAAAAACTTACAAACTTCTGACACTAACACAAACAGAAAACTAATAACGAAACTAACACAATTAGGAAACAATTACCAACAATAAATGCAAAAAGAAAAAAAACTGTAAACTGAAAAACGAAAGGAGAACAAACAGGAAACTATAATATATATATATAAAGTAGTAAAATATTGTATATATATAATAAATAATTAAACACAGAAAAAACAACAAACGAAAAAACAACAGAAAACAAAAATATAAAAACAAGATAACAAAAAACCGAAAACAAAAAAGAAAGAAACTAAAAACAGTAAAATATTTTATATATAAAATATATATATGTAAACAGTCTTGTCGAAACTTTTATATATATTTTTATATATATAAAATATTTTGGTTTAATCTCAAGGCTACAAATAATTATATGATATCAAAATCTAGTCCCCGGCAACGGCGCCAAAAACTTGATGTGTAATTTCTTAACCTCTAACTAGCAACTGCACTAGGTACAATTGTAGAGTAGCAGGCAAGAGGGTTGTCGATCCCACGAGGACTAGTTTTAAGTACCAAAATTATTTTTCGCCTTAATTTAAACCTAAATAAACAAATTGAATAAAAACAAAGAAAACTACTACTAATTAAATTATCAAACCTTAACTTTTCCCCAAAGAAGATTTTCTTGACTAGTTTATGTTTCAGTTGAATCATTTTCTAAAGTGTAATCCACCCTTTAACCCAAAATAATTAACTAGTTTCTATTCCAAACCGCTAAGGAAGAAATTTCCTATTTTAATTTTTACACAATCCCTTGGCGTAGAAATCTAACTCGGTGTGACAAACTCCGTATCCTTACGCAAATTTTAATCCATCGAGTCGTATTTAATTTCCTTAGAATTTTCTAATTATCCACCAGTAGAAACCAAATCTATCCCTAGTCAATTTTACTACAGGTCCGTTGTTGACACGGTCGTAATTAAAATCTTCACCTCCCGGTCCTTCAAAATTAATTATATGTTCTATCAATAGGTTGCTAATCTATTGACGCAATAAACACATCAACAACAATTAACAATTGGGATAATAAACTAGTAAATTAAATAAATCAAAGAGGGAAAACTAATACATTAAAACATCAAAATAATTCAACATTCACAAGAAACTAGTCAAGGAAATAAACATTAGCCACAGGTTAAATCGATACTATCCAATCAATAATAGCATAAAAAGGACAGTAGAAAAAAAACGTGTATAAAAATACACTCAACAGCCTCGCAGACCGCGCCGAAGGGACTGGCGCTGGCGCGCTGCCCTTCTGACTGGACAGAGAGGGGACTGCTGGCAGCTGACATGGCGTGCAAAGACTGGCTGAAGGTTTGAAAAGCAGTTGACTGGAGCAATGATGGGTTGACTGCTTTTTTTCTTTCTCTCTCCTCCCTTGCGTCCAAAATGCTTGCTGGGGAGGAAAGGTGCATTGGGAACCGTGTAGGCTTTGTGAGGAATTTCCTCCAGGAGCTGCATTCTGTTGGGAAAAATCACGGTAAGTGGGGAAAAATCTCACCTGGGATTTTCGCCTGGTACTGTGTTGCTGCCTCTGTTTTATAGAAATTCTAGCTGCTTTCTGTTTCATCCCAGTAAATCAAATCCCAGCAACTTTTCTGATTTAATATTATCTTCTTGAAACTTTATCTCTATCTTGATAATTATTGGATATATTTCCTGCATTTAAAATAAAAAAAACGTATGTAGTTCTAATGCAGTAAAATAAACTAAATATTTATTTAGCTAACTAACATAGAAAATAGACTCATTTAATTAATAATTCATTTAAGCGCAGAATATGTAGTTAATTTAGCTAAATATTATTAGTTTGCAATTATTCTGATGAAACTAAAAAATACCCGAATTAATCATTTTTATCCGATAAAGTGCCAAAATATTGCTCAAATTAAATAGTAGAAGGTATAAAAATATATATATAAATCACGTACATCAGGTTGTATTTTTGTAAAGGAATGCTGGAGATATATACGTAAAACACAGATATGTGACTATTCAAATATGCATTTCATCATTCTAGAAAAAGGTATTAGTATGATTTGTGTAACTGAATAGGTTTGTTCAATCAATTTCAGGCCGGACGCATGTTCACAGTTTTGTTATGAGTAAATAATAATAAATGTCAACTGAATCGAGTTTTTCAGGTCAGACGCATGTTCACGGTTTGGTTATGGGTAAATAATAACAAATGTCAACTGAATCGAGTTTTTTTATTTTCTCTAATGCGAAAAGATTAATCTTTATTTATATCTAACAATTTGTCATACTTATATATGTTATGCATTATGTCGTGTTGAATTTTTTTTTTGGCTATTTACCGTGTAGGACCATGCAAAATGATTTAATTTGAGGGTTGTATCTTTGTAAGGGAATGCGGAGATGTATACATAAAACACGTGACTATTCAAATATGCATTTCTTCATTCTAGAAAATGGTGTGACGATTAGGTTTTCTATGATTTTTGTTGGATATAAATTAATGAGTCGGTTATTATTATGCTCTCAATATTTTATGGTCCAAGTATCATAGTATTGGGTGCATAAATATTTGAAGTTTAACAAGCCTAAGCCAGGAGGGGGGCAATGTAGAGGCGGCCGGTGCAATAGTGGTGAGGCGTGAGTGTGCAATAAACAACTAAACCATCAAATTCGTCGATGTAGTTCTCTCCTTCGCTTTTGAGGCAAACCAAATTGACAAATGCGTATATCACAAGTTTATATTTATGAACTTGTACGCTAATGATATACTGCTTATAACAAACGATGTAAACACTTTCTGAACATATTTCACAATATTTTGAGCGACACCAAAGCCTTTCTGAGAAAACACTTCGAGACGAAAGACCTTGGTGAAGCATCATTTGTGTTGGGACTTGAGACACAGAGGACTCGAAGCCAAGGTATCTTAGATCTCTTACAACAAGCATACATCGAAGAGGTGTTGAAGCGGTATAGCATGGATAATTGTAAATCACTTAATACCCCTATGGTTAGAGGAGACAAATTCAGTCTGAAGCAATATCCCCAAACAGAGTTTGAACGTTCAGAGATGAGAAATGCTCCTTATGCTTCGGTAGTAGGGAGTATAACGTATGCCCAAGTATGTACACGACCATACTTGGCATATATTACGGAAATGTTAGGCAGATACCTGTCAGATCCGGGTAAGGATCACTGGACCGCAGTAAAGAGGGTGCTGAGATATTTACGAAGAACGAAGCAACACGTACTGACGTATCGGAGATCTGATGAGTTAGAGATCACTGAATATACATATTCTGATTTTTTTGGATGCCAGGATAGCATGAAATCGACCTCGAGGTATGTATTTACTCTAGTCAGAGGTCGATGTCGTGGAAAAGCGCGAAACATACCTTATTGGCGTCCTCCACTATGGAGGCAGAATTCGTAGCTAGCTTCCATGCATCCAATCAGGTGATATGGCTTCGCAATTTTGTCACAGGCTGCGAGTATTTGACACTATCTCGTCTCTAGTAAGGATTTACTATAACAGTAATGCTGCTTTGCTATATTCGAATAACAACCAGAGTTCATCTAAAGCGAAATATATAGAGATGAAGTATGTGGCTGTTAAAGAAAGAGTTTAGAGTGACCTGATCAAAATTGAGCATATCAGTATAGATTCCATGGTGGCTGGTCCTTTGACTAAGGCTGTGGAACCCGTAGTGTTTCACAAGTATGTTAACCATATAGATCTTAGTCCGGTTGAAGACGTTTTATCTAATGGGAGTCTGTAAGGTTTATGTTTTCTTATGCTCAATAAAGTTGTTTATTTCAGACAAACAGTATAATGCACATTTCGGTTATATTAAAGTTTTTTGTAGAAGTAATGTACATTAAGCAGTTACGGCATACATTCTGAATTCCGTTGATCTCGCTAAAGTAAGGCCAAGTTGGAATTAAAAATGTACGATCACCTAGCATATTAATTCCACACTACATATCTATTTCAGTATCCATGCCATTCAGTGAAATGTTAGTATCATGATATAAGAGGGACAAGTCACTAATTCAATGTGGCGCGTGCGGCTTAAGTCTTTTGCTAACATTTGCTGATGGACCGGAAAAGGAAAGACACACTAAAGAACATACAGTATATGAGCTCAAAAGGGTAACATATAATCTTTAAGATACATACATAGTCCAAGTGAGAGATTGTTGGGATTAATTCGAGATACGTGTAATGCACAACACGTTGATTAAGTTTATACGAATTAATCATAAAGTGGACGTTATGTATGATAATGTTATATGTCACATATGTCACGTAATAATATTAATTATTACGTAAAATGTCCACACATTAAGTGATCATCAGGAATGTTCGTCGATGTAGTGTGGCCTAAAATGGAAACCCCGAAGATGTAGAAAGTCATATGGTCAGAAATCGTGATGGATGGGCTCAAAGTACAACGACCATAAAGTGTACGACGACTGGTCCCCGAGGATCGACAATCCACGTGTGGCTAGTTGATAATTGTTGGTACATAATAATTAATTATTAAATAATAGTAAATATTAAATATAAGATAATAATATTTATTATTAAATATTAAATAATATTTAATAATGTATAAAGATAACTTCATGATTATATCAAGTATATCTCCAGGTATTTGGGATAAGGAAATCTCTATCCATAAAGGAAGAAAGTTTGGTTTCAGATACAACTCTGAACCCTAAACCCATTAGGATTCTTTCTTTCTCCCTCTATATAAAGGAGGAGGTTGTACACCTCCTTATAACATAGCAAAACTTCCATCCATATACAGTAGAGAGGGAGGGCGTGTCAAATTTTCTATAAAGCCCACACTGCCTAGCCTCTCCATCGGGTAAAGCAGTGAATTATTGAATCTGTTCAAGGAGAACATTAACAATTGGTAGGAGATCATGAATCCTTAGATCACGCCAGATTCAACAGCGGCAGGAGCAATACAGAGTGGACAGATTAACATCAACATATAATGCTCTCTAAGGTCTAAAATGGAAAAAACTGATTATACATATGTAATGAAGACATATTCTTCCGAGGAAATTTTTTTGGAGGAATTTTAAAAACATGTAGCTTTAGTATAAGGTCTATATATGACATATTAATTTTTTTCTTAGTATCTTTCAGGATGAAGGTATTATGTGGTAACATACCAATAAGTTTAAAGCACCAAAGGTTTAAAACTCTTTGCATTAATGGATTGGTCCAGTTGGATATGGTGGTTTAATTCTATTTGTATTATATCTCTGTACTATATATATATATATATATATATTATATTTTTTATACAGTTATATTATATCTATAATATTATTTATAATACATTTTCGAAATCCCTAGGAAGCTGAGTGAAGTGTAACGAATATAATATATTGAATCTGCGTCATTTTTTAAATACTTTCACAAAATCCAATACTCTTATTACTTTCGTAATTTTTCATTTCTTTCGCAACAATCCAATACTATTTTTATTCTTTTACTTAACTTACGTAACTTTATAGTCATCTGGTGAATGGAAATACGGTACCATTTCTGCCATTCAAAACTGCAAAAGTTAAGATTTAAACCATTTTGACATGCACTCTAACAGCTAATGACATAATATACTAATGGCCACCCAACAACTATTGCAGTAGAGCTGCTTTGTGATAAAGAGAGTTCTATGTGTGTGTATGTATGTACATATATGTAAATTATTCAAAACTATATATTTTATGAGAGGACGAAACACATTAAGATAGATTGTCACATTGTAAGGGACATGTTTCTAGACGAGATGATCAGGTTTATGCTTGTAAGAACTGAGTTGGAGTCATCAGATCTTTTAAAAAAACTCTAGATTTAAGAAGATTACACAGCCAGACAGGGGCATTAAGGGTGTATAACATTTTTAGTCCGTCATAATTGAAGGAGGGTGTTAGAGGTAAGAATGAACACAGGATGCAGTAGCAAGCTGGTGAAGTGTAGAGACTTGAGGTGATACATAGCAAGAGCAAGACTGCAATTAAATTTAAGAGCAGGAGTCCACCTCAACTAATAAACAGAAATTATCTGGTACAACTTATAAAGTGGAGGAGCATGAAGTAGAGGATTATGGCTAGCTACATTGGAGTTGCCACATCAGCAAGTGGCAGTTCAAAAATCAACTTGTAAAAGAAGCTTGGTTGTTTGATAAGTATGTTAGACTCTATTTAGCACGTGTGTAATTATATATATTCAGCTTTTATATAAGCAGATGATGTGTACAACATAGAAGATGAAATATACATATTCTCTTCAGCAACTTCTGCGCGCTATGCCAATTAATTTCCTCTGTAGTTCTTTTTATTTCTTCTGAATTTCGTTTCATTCAAGTTTTCTCTTATGGTATCGGAGCAAAATTGCTTTCTTTTGCTAAAATTTTTTGTTTTCCTCTTTGCAATTTATGTATTATTTCCTTGTTTTGTTGTTGATTTGAATTACTTCTGGTTAATAGAAACTGATTTCTGAATTCATGGCATCTCCTCCTTTAAATACTACTCCATCAAAGTCTAAAATAAATCAACCACAAATTCGTGAGATTGTTATCGCTTCTCTTTTTTTATCTTCATGCAAATGAAAGTCTAGCAGCCATATCGGTGCAAGCACCACTGAAAACACATAGTTTTCACTCATAGAGTCGCACATTTCACATGGTGTTGTTGATTAAGAATAAAATGTGTTTTATTAATAGATAAATATCGAACCCAAGTCCAACAAAACCACAATTTTAAGTTTATAAACAAGTCAATACTATGGTGCAGTCGTTGATTATGATTGTGGCTCATCTTCCATTGCATAGAGAACAATGTGGTATGATAGTGCTTATGATGTATGGAAGGACCATACACAGAGGTATGTTAATGGTGATCTTTTAACGATCTAAGATTTGCTTGAAGATTTTGAATGATTATTTTATAAAACTTAAGATACTATGGGAGGAGATGTTAACTTTAAGACATGTTCTTAAATGCAAATGCCAAGATTGCACTTGTGATGTGACTATTAAGATGTATGAGCTTGTTGAAAATGACTATGCGATTAGGTTTATTAAAAGTTTAAATGAAGACTTTGAGACTTATCAAATTTCCCGTGTTTGTTATGATTCTTTTATTTGATATTGTCAGTGTATTCTCCGGCGCTCAAGTATGAAATGAAGATATTGACATCACACATAGTGCTATAATTAAGTGATAATTTGGTAATTTGATTGCCAAGATCTCAGTTAGAGGACATTTCATATTGGTCTTTATTGGTGGTCATATGACGTAGATGTGAAAAAGAAATGACTTGTTTAATTTTATGAAATTTTAACTTGAATAATTTATTTAAATTGCAAATATATATCTAGTATACTAAAATAAAGACATTTTCTTCCAAGGAAAAAATTTCTAGACTAATTTTGAAAAACATTAGCTCTTATTATAAGATCTATCTATGGTACATTATTTCTTAGTATCTTAGAGGATGAGGGTATTATGCCGTAAAATACCAATAAACTCCTCTTATGAATGGATTTATCAGTTATATACTTATAACACATTTGCCGAATGCATACAAAACTGAAAGGAGTGGAGTATAATTAATATAATAGTGAATTTGTATAATCTTTTCTAGTAGACATTGACAAAACACTAAATCCTGTAATTTTTATCTTTAATCTTTAGTGTTATCAGAATTTCTCGTTTCCGGTGTGCAACGATGTACTATTCTTTTTTTTTTTTTACTTTGTACTCATCTGGTGACCATCACCGACTTTTATTATAAAGTCTATTTATGATATATTATTTGTTAGTATCTTACAGGATAAGAGTATTATACCGTAAAATACCAATAAGTTTTAAAGCACACAGCTTTAAAACTCTTCTTATGAATGAATTTATCAGTTATATACTCATAATACATGCTAGTGTGATAAATATAAGAGTGAATTTGTGCTATCTTTTTCAGTAGATATTAACAAAACACTAAATCCTGTAAATTTTATCGTTAACCTATAGTGTTTTCAGAATTTCTTGTTTCCAGTGTGCAACGATGCACTATTCTTTTTTATTTTACTTTATACTTATCTTGTGAATGTAACTAAGGTACCATGCGATGGCTTTTATTATAAAGTCTATCTATGATCTAATATTTCTTAGTATCTTAGAGGATAAAGGTATTATACCGTAAAATACCAATAAGTTATAAAGCACACAGCTTTAAAACTCTTCTTATGAATGGATTTGTCATTTATATACTTATAATAGATGCTAGTTAGACAAATATAATGGTTAATTTGTACCATCTTTTCCAGTAGATATTGACAAAACGCTAACTCCTGTAATTTTATCTTTAATCTTTAGTGTTTTCAGAATTTCTGTTTCTCGTGTAGAACAATAACTATTCTTTTTCTTTTATTTTACTTTATACTCATCTGGTGAATGTGACTAAGGTACCATCGCCAGCTTTTATTATAAAGTCTATCTATGATCCATTCTTCCTTAGTTTCTTAGAGGATAATGGTATTATACAGTAAAATACCAATAAGTTTTCAAAGCACACAACTTTAAAACTCTTCTTATGGTTGGATTTGTCAGTTATATAATTATAATGGATGCTAGTGTGAGAAATATACTATTGAATTTGTATCATCTTTTCGGTAGATATACTGTTTTCAGAATTTCTCGTTTCCGATGTGAATGATGCGTGTTCTTGTTTTTTTTTTTTTTTACTTTATAGTCATCTGGTAAATGTAACTAAGGTACCATCGCCGAATTTTGTTATAAAGTCTATCTATGATACATTATTTCTTAGTATCTCAGAGGATAAGGGTATTATACAATAAAATACCAATAAGTTTTAAAGCATACAACTTTAAAATTCTTCTTATGAATGGATTTGTCAGTTATATACTTATAATACATGCTAGTGTGATAAATAAAATAGTGAATGTGTATCATCTTTTCCGGTAGATATTGACAAAACGTTAAATCATGTAAAATTTTTTCTTTAATCTTTAGTGTTTTCTGAATTTCTCGTTTCCGGTGTGCAATGGTGCACTATTCTTTTTTTATTTTACTTTATACTCATCTGGTGAATGTAACTAAGGTACCATTGCGGCGTTTTATTATAAAGTCTATCTATGATCTATTATTTCTTAGTATCTTAGAAGATAAGGGTATTATACCGTAAAATACCAATAAGTTTTAAAGCACACAGCTTTAAAACTCTTCTTATAAATGGATTTGTTAGTTATATACGTGTAATACATGCTAGTGTGATAAATATAATAGTGAATTTGTATCATCTTTTCCAGTAGATATTGTCAAAACGCTAAATCCTGTAAATTTCATCTTTAATCTTTAGTGTTTTCAGAATTTCTTTTTCCTGGTGTGTAACAAAGCACTATTCTTTTTTTTTATTTTACTTTATACTCATCTGGTGAATGTAACTAAAGTACAATCGTCGATTTTTATTATAAAGTCTATCTATGATATATTATTTCTTAGTATCTTAGAGGATAAGGATATTATACCGTAAAATACCAATAAGTTTTAAAGCACATATCTTTAAAACTCTTCTTATGAATGGATCTGTCAGTTGTACACTTATAATACATGCTAGTGTGATAAATATAACACTGAATTTATATCATCATTTCCATTAGATATTTAGAAAATGCTAAATCCTATCAATTTTATCTTTACTCTGTTAGGATTTCTCGTTTTCGGTGTGCATCGATGTGTTATTCTTTTTTTTACTTTATGCTCATCTGGTAAATGTAACTAAGGTATCATCACCGGCTTTTTAGACTGCAAAAGTTAAGATTTAAACTAATTTTGACTTTCCCTCTAATAGATCATCATCATCATCATCCGAGCCCAGTATATCCTAACGACAGTAAAAGCTATCATTAGGGTCTGGGGAGGGTAAGTGGTAGGCAGACAATACCTCTATCCCAAGGGATAGAGAGTATGCTTCCAGTGAGACCCCCGGCTCTACCTGCATAAATGACATGATAATAGAGCTATGTTGTGCTAGTGTGTTAGTGAGTAGATTCAAGAAATATAAAGGAAGGCATTTCGATACTAAAATCCAAAGCACTTATATATATACATGTAATGTAAAACAACGGTATAACATACGCAACCAAGTGGAAAGTTAATCTAAAGGTAGATAGTGTCTACGCCTATCTATGTCCCTATATATACTCTAAAGTACCCCTATATCTGACCTATACCTCGTTAACCTTAATCTTATGTCTCCATGAACTCCTATCCTGGACCATGTCCTCAGAGAGGTGCAAATCTAGTGAGTCGTGCCTTATCTGCTCATCCCAAGTCAGTTTGGGTCTGCCTTTACTCCTGTTTCCCTCTACAATGAGGCTTTCAATTGTTCTAACCGACGCCGTTGTCTGTCTCCGCTTGACATGCCCAAACCATCTCAATCTTCCCTCCCTTATCTTATCTGCTATACTAGTCACGCCTAACCTTTCTCGAAACACCTCATTTTTTATCCGGTCTAGCCTTGTATGTCCACACATCCATCTTAACATTTTCATCTCTGCCACTTCAATCTTCTGTAATTATGACCTCTTGATGGCCCAGCAGTCTGTCCCATATAGCATTGCCGGTCGCACTGCCACCCTATAAAATTTTCCCTTTAATTTAGTTGGGAAATTTTTGTCACACAGTACCCCTGAGGCCGCCCTCCATCTACACCAGCCTGCTTGAACTCGATGTGCTACATCATTATCTATGTCGCCATTCTGCTGCACAAATGATCCTAGGTACTTAAACTTACTTACCTGTGGTACCACTTGACCATCTATGGTGAGCTGGCTATCCTCACTGTCTGCTACTCCGCTGAAGTCGCAGTGCAGATACTCGGTCTTAGAACGGCTAATCTTTAAGCCTTTTCTCTCTAAAACACCTCTCCACTGCTCTAGTCTCATACCCAGGGCATGTCTACTTTCTGCAACTAATACAATATCGTCAGCAAAAAGCATACACCACGGAACTGCCTCCTGTATCGATTTTGACAACTCGTCAATGACAACTGCAAACAGAAATGGGCTCAACGCAGACCCTTGATGGAGACCGACCTCCACCGGAAAGAAGTCTGTATTCCCCACATGCGTACGAACGGTTGTTTTTGTCCTAGTATACATATCTCTAATTATGTCTATATACTTCATAGGGATCTCTCTTGCATCCAGACTATCCCATATCAGGCTACGTGGCACACTATCATACGCTTTTTCAAGATCGATGAAAACCATATGTAAGTCGCGCTTCTTCTCCCGATACTTCTCCATTAATCTCCTAAGAATGTGTATTGCTTCCGTAGTTGACCTTCCTGGCATAAAACCAAATTGGTTCACCATAACCTGAGTTTCTCTCCTAATTCGAGTGTCGATTACTCTCTCCCATAACCTCATGGTATGGCTTAGCAACTTAATCCCTCTATAGTTCCCACAACATTGTGCGTCTCCTTTATTCTTATATAAGGGGACCACGACACTCTTTCTCCACTCATCTGGCATCTTTTCTGTTTTGTAAATACGGTTGAACAGAGTAGTTAGCCATTGGACCCAATCTTCTCCTAAATACTTCCACGCCTCAATAGGTATGTTATCTAGGCCGACTGCTTTAGCTCTTCCCATCTTCTTCAGTGCTCTCATCACCTCTCCTTGTGTGATGTTCTGACAGTTGGAGTTATTATGTTGTCGTTGTTGGTTAGTGGTGTTTTCTCGTTCTCCGTAGTCGGCACTACTGCCGTTGAAAAGATTATGAAAGTATGTTTGCCATTTCAACTTGATGTCTTGTGCTTTGACCAACACATGTCCATCTTCTCCTTTTATAAACTTCCCACCTTCTAGGTCCTGCCTCTTTCAATCCCTAGCTTTGGCAATCTTGAACATATCATGTTCTCCTTCTTTTGTTTCTAGTCTCTCATACATCTTTTTATAAGCTGCAGTCTTTGCCTCTGTTACTGCCTTCTTCGCCTCCTTCCTGATGATTTTGTAATTCTCCTTCAATCGCACTTTTTCTTCCCCATTGGTGCAGCTTAACAGCTCTCTAAAAATCTTTTGTTTGTCTTTTATTTTTTGTTGCACATCCTCGTTCCACCACCACGTTTCTTTATGTACGTACTTCTTTCCTGTTGTTATCCCGAGCGTTTCTCTCGCCGCTTGAGTAATAGTGGTCGATATAGCTTCCCACATCTGATTTGCGTCATCACCTAGACGATCTAGTTTCGCAGAGATGACCTTGTCTCTGAATATATTAATTTTTTCATCTTTCAAACTTCCCCATCGAATCCCGGGTGGGACTTTTCCAACCCCCTTACTCAGCTTTTGTCTCAATGCTATAACTACCGCTAATAAACGGTGTTGCATCACCGCTGTCTCTCCTGGTATAACCTTGCAGTCCCTCCACAACCGTCGGTCTTCACGCCTCATCAGAACATAGTCGATCTGCGTGTGACGTCCTCCGCTGTTAAATGTAATCAAATGTGATTTTTTTTTCTTAAAAAACGAGTTTATAATGCCTAGGTCATGGACTACTGCTAGGTCTAGCAGATCTCTACCCTGTTCATTTCTATCTCCATAACCAAACCCGCCATGTACCGTCTGAAAACCATCGCTATTCTTTCCAATATGTCCATTAAAATCCCCTCCGATACAAATTCGTTCCTCTCTGGGTATTGCCCTTAATACTACATCTAAGCAATCCCAAAACCTTTTCTTCTACTGTTCTCCTAGTCCCACTTGGGGTGCGTAGGCGCAAATCACTGCCACTACCTCTTTATTTAGTACTAACTTCAACACCATAATTCTATCATTATATCTAATCACATCAATCACGTTCGTGTGTAATTCTATCTTTACTAAGAATCCTACCCCATTCTTGGCCCCATCTGATCCTGAATACAACAACTTATACCCATTACACTCTTTACCTTTATTCCATTTCCATCTAGTTTCTTGTAGGCATGCTATATCTATGTTATGTCTCTTAAGTGTATCTATTACCTCAAACAATTTACCACTTAATGTTCCTACATTCCAAGAGGCTACCCTTAGACTATCCTCGTTTTTCTTCCCTTTATCTACACCCCTCTTCCTTAGACATGGTCTCACGGAAAAATCATGACGTCTTCTATCAATTATTACAACTAAAAATAAAAATCCGAGGTATGCTACAGATGTTGAAAATTTGAAACTAAATGTAAGCAATCACAAGTACTTCAATGATAATAAAACAAAAATGAATTATATCACCTGGTTGGGCTGTATCACACCAAGATCCAAGTACTATATCACCCTAAATTTCAACTTTCCGTTGTTCAATTGCCGGAAGAGGCGAAGAAATCCGAAGTATGAGATCTCCGATTACCGGTAGACGACGGCGATGAAGGTGAACAATAATACGAAGAAAAAAAGATGACCGTTGGAGCCTTTGCACTCAGCTCTGGCTAATGCCAGTTAAAGCCTTTGCTCTCGTCTCTCTTTTTGTCGGCGCCGGCACCTCTAATAGATAATAAATAATTTACATATTAGATTCAAAAACAGTCCTATCACTCTGGCGTGAGCCGCCACCATGGCCAGGCCGCCTCTGTATTGTCCTGCACTATGTATTGTGCACACAAAAGTGAGGGATAGGATCGTCTCACCGCAAATGGGTGCGGTGATACGTGACCGCGCGACACGTGGCAGCAAGGAGAGGTGGTGAGGCTAGATGCAGGTGATCCTCATCTAGCCTCACCACCCTCCATTGTTGTCATGTGTCGCGCGGTCATAAATGGGGTGAAGAAAGTGGTGGTGAGGAGATACCAACACAAAAATTGAACCGAATGGAATGCACATTTGACTAGTTACATCTTTTTGCTTAAGTTCCCGTTTAAATGCACAGGGAAAATGAATATGTAACTATTAAATTAAATCATTTTGCATGGTCATACCCAAAATTGAAACACCATCTAAATGCTCAGGGAAAATAAATAATTCATTGCGAGTGGTGGAGTACTTTGTTGGAGACATCTGTATCATCCCTCAGAATAAGTTTCCATAAAAGTCAAAGGGAACCCAAAAGGTGTATGCTAGGCGAACGAGATCGCCTGACCCCCTCTCCGTGACCGCCCACGTGACCGTCCGACACGTGGCAGCGGGGTGGGGTGGTGAGGCTGTTAAAATATAGTGTTACCATGTTTAGCCTAGAAGAATATTCTGTAATTATTGTACCAATTAGTACGTATCCCATAAGTTAGGAATTAGAATATTCTTTCATTATGGCTGATTATAGCTACCATATTTGGATACATTGTAAACAGTATAAGTAGGTCTTGTGTACACTACTGAAAATCAATCAATGAAAAATACAGTTTTCCCAAGTTCACTATTGAACATGGTATCAGAGCGGGTATGATTCCCGTTTTTTGGTGAGATCTCAAAGCATAGGCTCAGAGAAGATCTCATCACTACCTTTTCATACCGTTCCCGACCAATTCCGGCCAATATCAGGCAACTATACTGCTCCTCCAGCCATCATACACTTCTTTTCTTCCAGTAAAGCGTACCTGAAATTTTTTTTTTCATAATGTCAGAACCTGAACCAAGAACGTCAGAATCAAAACCAGAATCCTCCACTATCCCAACTCCTGGAGATTTGGCCATCCAAGTGGCTCAAATTCTCAAGGATAGCCTCACTTCTCCATCACACCAAACTGCACCATTACCTGAAAATCTTAACATCACAGTAAAATTGACAGGCAACAACTATTCGTTATGGTCCCGAGTTATCTACAGAGCCATTCTTGGCCGGGGGCGGCAACACCATCTGACTGGGGTACCACCTCCACCTCCGGCGACTGACCCGAGATATCCTCGATGGGAGCAGGACGATAACTCCGTGTATACCTGGATTTTACAGAACGTGGACGTGAGTATGATAAATAACGTTTCGCGCTATCCCACTGCCAGGGCACTGTGGGACGGTTTGGCCCTGACATACGGGTCTAGGGGGACTCTTTACAGGTATTTGACTTACACCGCCGGGCAAACAGTATCCGGCAAGGGGATGGAAGCCTTGAAGACTGCTGGAACAGCCTTCAAGATCTGTGGGTGTCAATAGACACTTTGGATACCAACCCCATGACTTGCCCAGCAGACATCTCATCCTATAACCAAAAATTACAAGAATTTCGCCTTTATCAGTTTCTCACCGCAGTCAGCGACAAATTTGAAACAGTAAAAAAGGAATTACTCAAAAGATCTCCACTGCCAAACGTTGAAGCAGCGTTTTTTGAGTTCAAACGGGCAGAAACACAGGCGGGACTTATTAAGCACGGCCCCTCAGAAACTGGTTCATCACTAGGGGTGGGACAAGGGTTGACAGTCAGACAACCCACCGGACGAGGACGTGGCCGAGGGCCAACAGACCGAAGCAACTTACCTCCACAGGGACAAATTTCCACTCGTTCAGGTCAACCTTCATCACGAGTGGATAAGAGTTCTCAGATTTGCGAGAACTGCGGGAAGAAAGGACACCTTAAGGACCGATGTTTTCAGATCCATTGGTATCCCGATTGGTGGGAAGGAAAGCGAGTAACCACCGGACAAAAGGGACGGGCTGCTGCCGCCAGAGCTCCAGAAGGTGGAACTAGCAACAGTGCAGCAGAAAATGGAGATGAACAGACAGGAGGAGGAGGCGGCAGAAATGAAGACGAAGCAGTCGAAGGAGGTAAGGGGCTGGGGATTAACCCTAGCCCTAAATCCCTATTTATTTCAAAAATTGTCCCTCAAGGACCTGGGAATTTTACTGCTGACCCCCCTAATATTTTAAATACTGCTTCCCCGTCCCCTGCATCTTTTCCTGCGGATATTATGGTCCAGAATTTTAGTAATTGTGCGAACGAGTCCCTTTCTTTGCATAAACCCCTATTTAGCCCTCCGTTTTCCGCGAACTGTGAATCCCTGCATTTATCCCATGCATTTAGTAATACTTCCCGACATCCAACCCCACAGTGGATTTTCGACTGTGGGGCTATGTACACAATGACATTTGACAAAGCTGATTTTATAAACTGTTCGACCCCTTTAAAATCTCATGTTGAAACAGCTAGCGGCGAACTTATACATGTTAAGGGAAGTGGTTCTATTTCAATTACCCCTAATATTACTCTAAAAAACTGTTTATTTGTCCCATCCTTGTCTACTAAATTACTTTCGATTAGCCAGCTTACGAAAGAACTTGACTTTGTTGTACTCATGTATCCTACCTTTTGCATATTGCAGGACATTCATACTCAGGAGATCATTGGACGTGGTACTGAGAGGGGTGGTTTCTATTACGTGGATGTGGTGGAGCAACACGGACAGTCTCATCTTGCCAATGGATCAGTTACTCGCCATATATGGTTATGGCACCGTCGGTTAGGACACCCATCTTTTAGCTATTTGCAGAAACTCTTTCCCAGTTTGTTTTCCAGTACATTACCTCAGTTAAAGTGTGATACTTGCCTCCTGGCGAAACAACCTAGGGCTACCTATCATTTGAATAATACTCGTGTTGATAAAATTTTCTCTTTGATACATTCAGATGTGTGGGGACCATCCCCTCACCCGACTACTTTGGGTTTTCAGTATTTTGTTATTTTTGTGGATGATTTTTCCCGAATGACTTGGTTGTACATTCTCAAAAATAAATCAGAAGTTGCTACCAAATTTGTTGAGTTCTATAATATGGTTCAAACTCAGTTTAAGTCAGCCATTCAAATACTTCGATCAGATAATGGGGGCGAATACTTCGCTGGGGCACTTAACAATTCTTTTATGATCACGGTATCATCCACCAGACTTCCTGTCCTGATACCCCTGAACAAAACGGGGTTGCAGAACGAAAAAACCGCACCCTTCTTGAAATGACACGTGCCATGATGATAGAGTCTTTTGTCCCACGGGGGTTTTGGCCGGAGGCAGTATCCACCGCAACTTACCTCAGTAATCGCCTTCCTACATCCATCCTAAACCATAAAACCCCTCTCGATACGCTCGCCTCACAAACCACTATACCTTCTATATTGACTCTGCCACCAAGAATTTTTGGTTGTATTGTCTTTACTCACATCTCAAAAAAACAACGGACAAAATTAGACCCTTGCGCCGATAAATGTGTATTTGTTGACGCCACTACACAAAAGGGCTACCGTTGCTACAACCCCCGTACCCGCCAAATCCATATTACCATGAACTGTGTCTTCCTTGAAACCGAGTTTTTCTTTGCCACCCCATCTCGGTCTCAGGGGGAGGTAGCTAGGGATGGATCCCTCGATTGGCTGCCTAATCTACCCTGGTCAGCAACTGATCCGACACGACAAGTGGGTAACTCCGACTGCTCTTCGACTCCCTGTGATCAGACGACCACTACTCAAGGGCCCGTTGATGGTTATCCTCAGGTGAGTACCCTGCAACAGGTAAATGGTAGTATGCATGATAACAATAGCAGTCATGGTCCTAGTAAAGCTATCCACCATATTACCATGTCTAGTGATCCCACATTTGTTCCTGATTCCCCTGTCACGAGTTTCGTAGATAACGAACTTGACTCCAATCACAATTATAATATTCTGGATCATACTAACCCGTGTGCAGAAGAACAGGGTCGGGTACTCCCACCAAGGAAGAACAGGGGAATACCACCTGATCGATACTCACCTACAAAGATAGCTCGGGCATCCAGGTACCCTATCTCTATGCCAAGGAAAAACGTAAGTGGTATGGCAACTAGTTTCCTTGCAAAAATATGCTCAGAACAAATCCCAAGAACTGTTGAGGAAGCTTGTAGTCAACCGGAGTGGAAGGAGGCAATGATGACAGAAATGAATGCCCTGAAAAAGAATAAAACGTGGGAACAATGTCAGCTACCCCCAGGAAAGAAAACAGTTGGGTGTCGATGGGTCTTTACAATTAAGTACAATGCGGATGGAAGTATTGAAAGGCATAAGGCGAGGTTAGTAGCAAAAGGTTATACACAGACATATGGCGTGGACTATCCTGAGACTTTCTCGCCGGTAGCTCGGATTGACACTATTAGGGTGCTGTTCTCTATTGCTGCCACTAAAGATTGGCCCTTACACCATTTTGATGTGAAAAATGCATTTCTACATGGGACATTGAAAGAAGAAGTATACATGGAGCCTCCACCCGGTTTCTCAGAAGAATTCTTGTCTGGACAGGTATGCAGACTTACACGAGCCCTCTACGGCCTCAAACAATCACCACGAGCATGGTTTGGAAGATTTACATCTGTGATGAAACAAGACGGATACCAGCAAAGTAATACCGACCACACACTGTTCATCAAAAGAAAGGGAAGTCTTATTACTTGTCTTATTATTTATGTTGATGACATGATTATTACTGGAAATGATACTGATGAAATTTCGCGTCTCAGGGAATATCTGTTCACACAGTTCGAGATGAAAGACCTTGGCGGACTCAAATACTTCTTGGGCATTGAAGTTCTGCGGTCATCAGCCGGCATCTATATCTCGCAGCGGAAGTACGTCCTTGACCTTCTTGCTGAGGTTGGCATGATAGATGCAAAGCCAGTTGATACTCCGATGGTTCCGAATCATAAACTGGATTTTTTGCAAGGGGCTCCTTCAGCAGACAAGGGACAGTACCAGCGATTGGTGGGCAAGCTCATATATCTCTCACACACCAGGCCAGATATTGCATACGCAGTTGGTGTAGTAAGTCAATTCATGCACAACCCGCAGAAACAACACTTTGAGGCTGTACTGAGAATTATGAGGTACTTAAAGGAACGCCAGGGCGAGGATTGTTGTTTAAGAATAATGGACATTTGAACATTGAAGCTTATACAGATGCTGATTGGGCTGGTAATCAAGTGGATCGGCGTTCCACGTCTGGATACTTCACATTGGTAGGAGGAAATGTGGTTACCTGGAGAAGCAAAAAACAAAAGGTAGTCGCGTTGTCAAGTGCCGAAGCCGAGTTTCGAGGTATTGCGAAAGGCATTACTGAAATTTTGTGGGTACGAAAGCTGCTGAAAGAACTTGGTGTTTCTGTGACTGACCCAACATGTCTGATGTGTGACAACAAAGCTTCAATAAGTATTTCCGAAAATCCTGTTCAACACGACCGTACCAAACATGTAGAGATTGATCGACACTTCATTAAGGAGAAACTTGACGAGGGCATTATAACTCTTCCACATGTGCGCTCTGAGGACCAACTCGCAGATATCCTAACCAAGGCGGTCAATGGAAGGATATTTGAATTAATCTTGTGCAAGTTGAATATTGGTGACCCCACTATTCAACTTGAGGGGGAGTGTTAGAATATAGTGTTACCATGTTTAGCCTAGAAGAATATTCTGTAATTATTGTACCAATTAGTACGTATCCCATAAGTTAGGAATTAGAATATTCTTTCATTATGGCTGATTATAGCTACCATATTTGGATACATTGTAAACAGTATAAGTAGGTCTTGTGTACACTACTGAAAATCAATCAATGAAAAATACAGTTTTCCCAAGTTCACTATTGAACAGAGGCTGGGTGCGGATGACCCCCACCCAGCCTCACAACCCCCTTGCTGCCACGTGTCGGGCGGTCGCGGAGGGGTCACGGACCTGGCGGTCAGGAGATCCGGATCCCTATGCTATGCTAGGTATGTTCATTGCAACATTGAACTTTAGACAAAACACCCGTGGTCAAATGTACGTGCTATGTTTGTCATGCATAAACAATTAATATATTCCATTAAAATTATCTTGTTTCACACTGAGATTTAGTTTTTCTATATATCTAGTCTTTTAGAAATTTATTAGTTCTAGAATTTGTTAAGAAATCAAAAGATAAGATGAAAAACATAACACCCGCAGGAAGTATAGAGTAACGAACAAATCTACAAGTTTAACTGAGAACCAAGCTCGCATATCTATATGTATGCTCCTTGATACAAACATGATAGCTCTTACTGTTATATTCCGTGTTTTAGAAAAAAAAAAAAAAAGAAAAGAAAGGAAAATTTAAAATATGATTAACCCAAACCTTATCCTACTCAAATAGTCAACCCTATCCCCCTAAATTTTCTCACTCATCACCCCTATTTACTCCCCCTTTCACTCAATCAAATTGAAAAAAAAAAAAAAAAACCTAATCATCTTCCTCTCTTCTCCTAAAACGGCAGCCACTCTCCCCTTCTCTCCCTATCAATTTCGGCCACAAGAAGGAAAGGAAAAAGGGAGGATTTTGATCCAAGGATCAAGAAGAGGGAATCACAACGCTCATAGACCACCACACTCTCGAATATCAATCACTTCTCGCAAGGATCGAGGTAGGTGCATATTGATTTTCCCTCAAAACGGTATGAAGGCTTGCGTAGGAAAAATGGTATTTTTATGTCTTGTTGTTGTCGTAATTGATTTGATCTTGTTTATTTGCCCAAGGTGTTTATTTTCCCGTATTTGTTTTGATACCAATGTGATCTCGTTGATGTACGTTTCTTTGTGGGGTTGAGATGTCGTTATGCGATTATGGATATGGGGGACGGGGTGAAAGGTTGAATGGGATTGAGGATTGGATTGCAGAAATTTCAGAATGGAAATTCTGAAATACGGGGACATCGATCGATCGATGTCCAGTGGCTGAGGGTTCGATGTGCCTCAGCTGGACGTCGATCGATCGACGTCCAGAAGGTGAGGGT
>AP025057.1:1142821-1252355 GCA_036186865.1 Eustoma russellianum | reverse complement strand
AAAAAAAAAAAAAAAAAACCTAATCATCTTCCTCTCTTCTCCTAAAACGGCAGCCACTCTCCCCTTCTCTCCCTATCAATTTCGGCCACAAGAAGGAAAGGAAAAAGGGAGGATTTTGATCCAAGGATCAAGAAGAGGGAATCACAACGCTCATAGACCACCACACTCTCGAATATCAATCACTTCTCGCAAGGATCGAGGTAGGTGCATATTGATTTTCCCTCAAAACGGTATGAAGGCTTGCGTAGGAAAAATGGTATTTTTATGTCTTGTTGTTGTCGTAATTGATTTGATCTTGTTTATTTGCCCAAGGTGTTTATTTTCCCGTATTTGTTTTGATACCAATGTGATCTCGTTGATGTACGTTTCTTTGTGGGGTTGAGATGTCGTTATGCGATTATGGATATGGGGGACGGGGTGAAAGGTTGAATGGGATTGAGGATTGGATTGCAGAAATTTCAGAATGGAAATTCTGAAATACGGGGACATCGATCGATCGATGTCCAGTGGCTGAGGGTTCGATGTGCCTCAGCTGGACGTCGATCGATCGACGTCCAGAAGGTGAGGGTTCGATGTACCTCAGAAGTACATCGATCGATCGACGTCAACTGAGTGAGGGTTCGACGTGTCTCAGCTAGACGTCGATCGATCGACGTCAGGGGATGACATCCAACCGTTTTTTTTGTTTTCTTTCCCTTTCCCCTTGCATTCATGGCACGTGCATTTGCATGAGGTACACTACGTCTATAGGGCGTGGGTATCGGGATGACTCCCCGTGTCTATAGGGCGCCGGGGTCATGAGGCATACTGCGTCTACAGGGCGTGGGTGTCCAAACGGTAAGTGGTGGCTAGTGACCATGATGCCGGTTTGCATGAGGTATACTGCGTCTATAGGGCGTGGGTATCGGGATGACTTACCGTGTCTATAGGGCACCGGGGTCATGAGACATACTGTGTCTATAGGGCATGGGTGTCAAAACAGCGAATGGTGGCTAGAGACCAAGATGCTGGAGTTAGGACCCGGGGTCATGCATTGCATATAGGTCTAGGAGCATATTGCCTGACATGATTCTCGTTGCGTGTGACACGTTATTTGAGCATGCATCACGTAATTGCGCATGCATCTTCTGTGGACTGTTTACTTTTCGTATAAGACTTATCATGCTGTGTTATGTGCTACGTGCTAATACCAATTTGAGTATGTAAGTATTCATGTTGTTTTGAGAGGCACCTACTGGGTGATTACCATCACTCACTCCTACTATTCCATATGTAGACGATGCGGAGTGTGATTATGTATTCGTTGAGGATGGAGCCGATACTGTGGAGTGGGCTGATTGACCGTAGGGAATGACTACGACAAGGACGAGTACGGGATTCTTATGATGTTATTGGGATGACACAGACATTTTAATATTCAGTATTACTTTTTGGAAACAATTTCATGCTTTTAGACTTTTGACCTTGACTTGTAAGGCCTGGTCAGCCTGAGAATAATGGTGTCCTTTTCTTAACGTTATTTAATTTCGAATTTGGTGTTATGACTTATCGTTTCCGCAGAAAGAAAAGGAAAACTTTCCTATGTCAACGCTGACGTGTAGCAGGTTGGTATGACGCCTTGTATTCTCCTGAGTGAGATACGGCGGGTGCACCGTTACCGAGGGTGGAGCTCGGAAGCGGGGCGCTACAGGTGGTATCAGAGCCCAGGCTTCAGATACGCCTCGGGAACGTAATAGATTAGTTAATCACCCCAGGATAAGTGACGATCTGTTTTCAAATGATTTTGTTTTTTTTAATTGGAATAAAATGAAGTAGACATAAGCTATGATTGGGGGTTTTGGCTGGTGAGTGCCGTTAGTATGTAGACAGGATAGGTTATCTTTTCCTTTGGCCTCCATTCCTGTATATCTCTTACAATACTCTTAAGTCAATTTTGGCTAACGTGTTTTGAATTGTCCACAGACAATGCCTCCGCGTCGTGAGCCATCAGGAAATAGTGGAAATGACGGAGATGAACGTCAGGGGCAAGGGGCGATTCCCCAAAACCTTACAGACACACTGGCCAATCTGACGACCTTAATAGCCCATCAGCAAACACAGATGGCACAGCAATACACCCAGATGGCAGAGCAACAGGCACAGATTGCCCAAATATTGCAGCACACTCAGCAGCAACAGCAACAACATCCGCCACCACCACCGCCCGCACCACAGCAAGGTCTGAGGTTCTATTACAGGGAGATGCAGAACTCCCGAATACCAATGTTCAGGGCTACCACTCGGCCTGAGGAAGCCGAGATCTGGCTTAAAAATGTGACTGAACAGATAAGGCTCATTCAGGTGCCCGCGAATCTGAAAGTAGAAACCACGACTCCGTTTCTGGAAGGGGAAGCAGAAAGGTGGTGGAATGGGGTGAAGCGTAAACTGACTCCACCAGTGACATGGGAGCAGTTTGTGGAGGAGTATAAGAATCACTACATCCCGGGTAGTGCTATTCAAAGGAGGATGGCGGAATTCCAGATGCTGACACAAGGATCCATGTCAATTGATCAGTATTCTGAGAAGTTTCATGAGTTGGGGCAGTACATGTCATGTATCATGGACAATGAGGAGGCTAAAATGCTGAAGTTTCATACTGGGTTGAGTTTCCGCATTCAGCAAGCTATTGTGTGTGCAGAGCCCACGACATTTGAGGGTCTACTCGAGGTGTGCAGACGGGTTGAGAGGAACTTGGACAGGGCTGCTGCACTGGATAGACTTAAGAGACCCCGTGAAGAAGTGCATACGGGCAGATCGGGAAGATGGCTGAAGGTGCCCCGACGCCCTCAGCCTGGGCAATCTCTCCGACCAGAGCGACAGCAGAATGCAGGGAGTCAGGCCCTACTGATTGAAGGACCGGCACCGACTGATGCACAGCCAGCGAGAGCTGTGGCACCTGTTCCTCAGTGTACCCTATGCGGACGTTCCCACCCGGGACAGTGTTGGAAAACTCAGCGGGTGTGCTACAACTGTGGGAAGCTGGGACATATATCTAGGGAATGCACTGCACCTGCTCAGGCAAATCCGCAGACCCAAGCACAGCAAGGAGGACGGGGTCGAACCAATGCTCGAGTACATGCGATGACGGATGCAGAAGTCGAGGAGTCGGGCGACGTGGTGACGGGTACATTTATTTATGTATTTAAATTCGTAGTTGGATTAAACTTTATGTGTGTCATGTTATGTGGCGTACTAAACCTTGAAATATGATAGGAGTAATTTTAATTAACAAAGTGCCAGCCAACGTCCTGTTCGATAGTGGGGCAAGTCACTCATTTGTGGCAAAGAGGTTTGCCAAGAAGCTGGGTGCTCTCCCAGAATGGCTTGCAACTCCCTATCGCGTACAAGCCGCTGGGGGCCAAGTACTAGTGTCACATCATCGTTACAAGGAATGTGGATTGGAGATTAACGGCTTGCAGTTCTCTGCGACCTTGATACCAATTCAGATGTACGATTTTGACGTTATTCTAGGCATGGACTTCTTAGCAAGGTACCATGCGAATATTGATTGCCGACAACTGCAAGTCAGCATGAAGGCACCTGAACTGGGGGAAACTATATTTCAAGGGAACCCTAAATCTAAGAAGGCGCCTCAGAAACTTTATTTGACTGCGGCTCAGGCGTTTCGAGCACTAAAGAAAGGGAGAGAAGGATTTTTAATTTACTCAATGGGTGCTGAACAGGAAGTTCCGCAGATCGATCAAATCCCGGTGGTAAAAGAATTTATAGATGTCTTCCCCGAGGAGTTACCGGGACTACCACCAAAAAGAGAGGTAGAGTTCGAGATTAACCTCATACCTGGTGCTGAACCCATATCCAGGGCACCCTATCGCATGGCTCCAGCAGAGCTCAAAGAGTTGAAGGAGCAGTTACAAGAACTGCTGGACCGTAAGTTTATTCGACCCAGTGTGTCACCCTGGGGTGCTCCAGTCCTATTTGTGAAAAAGAAGGATGGAAGCATGAGATTATGTATAGACTACCGGGAGCTCAACAAGATCACTATCAAGAACAAGTACCCCTTACCCCGAATCGAGGATCTCTTTGATCAGCTACGGGTAATGATAAACTAGAATTTTAACTTGAACTTTAAATTATTCGTTAATGTACACCACTAATGAAATTTCTTCCAGGGGGCAAGGGTGTTCTCCAAAATCGATTTGCGATCCGGTTATCACCAGCTGAGGATCAAATCTGGGGATACAGCCAAGACCGCTTTCCGAACACGCTATGGCCATTACGAATTCTTGGTTATGCCTTTTGGACTAACCAACGCCCCAGCTGCCTTTATGGATCTAATGAACACAGTATTTCAGAAACAACTAGATAAGTATGTTGTAGTGTTCATTGACGATATTCTGGTATACTCCCCTGACGAAGAGACGCATGCGGAACACCTGAGAGAGGTTCTAGAGGCCCTTCGGAAAAGCAAATTATATGCCAAGTTCAGCAAATGTGAGTTCTGGCTGAAGAGTGTAGCCTTTTTGGGTCATGTGGTTTCGGAAGAAGGAATTTCTGTGGACCCAAGGAAGGTAGAGGCGATCACTGAGTGGCCTCGACCCACTAATGTGACCGAAGTAAGGAGTTTTCTTGGATTGGCTGGATACTATAGGAAATTTGTAGAGGGCTTTTCATCCATCGCCGTACCTCTGAGTCGGCTGACGCAGAAGAAGTCGAAGTTTGAATGGACCACCGAATGTGAGCAAAGCTTCGCTGAGCTAAAAAGGAGACTGACCACAGCCCCTATTCTTGCGCAGCCCTCCGCGTTAGAAGGGTTTGTCATTTACAGTGACGCTTCTAAGAACGGGCTAGGATGCGTGTTGATGCAAAACGACAAGGTCATTGCTTATGCTTCACGACAGCTAAAGCCCTATGAACAGAACTACCCGACTCATGATCTGGAACTAGCAGCGGTGGTGTTCGCACTGAAAATCTGGCGTCACTATCTATATGGAGTGAAGTGCGAAGTGTTCACTGATCACAAAAGTCTTAAATATCTGTTCACGCAAAAGGAGCTGAACATGCGCCAGAGGAGATGGTTGGAGTTGTTGAAAGATTACGACTTGACCATCAGTTATCATCCAGGGAAGGCCAATCGAGTAGCTGATGCATTGAGTAGGAAATCAAGCCATGCACGGCAGGCTGCTCTAGAAAAGGAAATGGCAGAATTTGATTTGGACCTCGTGGACTCTACCGCAGATATTCTGGCTGCGTTGATGATCACCCCAACCTTGGTAGATCAGATTAAGGAAGCTCAGAAGAACGATGTAACAATTAGAGAGACGCGAGAAAGAATGTTAACCAGCCAAGTGGATGGATTTCAAGTTCATGACGACGGCAGTATGTGGTACCAAGGAAGGTTGTGTGTACCGGATGTCGAGGAACTCAGGAGAGAGTTGTTGAAGGAGGCACACAATTCGAGACTGTCTATTCACCCTGGTGCTACGAAAATGTACAATGATCTAAAGAGACACTATTGGTGGAGTGGCATGAAGAGGCACATTGCCGAGTTTGTGGAAAGGTGCCTTGTTTGCCAGCAAGTTAAGGCAGAACATCAAAGACCCGGTGGACTGATGCGACCACTAGAGATACCCGAATGGAAGTGGGAGCATGTAACCATGGACTTTGTGGTTGGACTTCCAAAGACAAGAAATGGGAATGATGTGATATGGGTAATTGTGGATCGACTGACTAAGTCCGCTCACTTCTTGCCTATTCCCACCGGACTTACTATGGAGAGGCTGGTAGCCATGTACATTGATAACATTGTTTGCCTTCATGGAGTGCCAGTTAGTATAGTATCCGATCGTGATCCGAAGTTTACATCCCAGTTCTGGACAGCATGTCAGAAGAAGATGGGGACTGAGTTACGACTGAGCACTGCTTTCCACCCTCAAACTGACGGTCAATCTGAGAGGACCATTCAGACTTTGGAGGACATGTTGAGGGCATGCGCATTGGATTTTAAAGGAAATTGGGATGGCATGCTCAAGTTGATAGAGTTCTCTTACAATAACAGCCACCACAGTGCCATAGGCATGGCACCCTTCGAGGCCTTATATGGACGAAAGTGTAGGTCACCTATACACTGGGACGAAGTTGGTGAGCGTAGATTGACGGCTCCCGAGATCATCGAGCAAACTAAGGAAAAGGTGAAGCTGATTCGTGAACGTCTTAAGACGGCTCAAGATAGAAGCAAAAGTTGGGCCGACACGAGGAGACGATCTTTGGAGTTCAAGGAAGGAGAAAAAGTCTATCTCAAGGTGTCACCCATGAAGGGTGTAACACGTTTTGGAGTCAAGGGAAAGTTGAAGCCTCGATTCATCGGGCCGTATGAGATACTCGAGAGAGTTGGAGATTTAGCTTACAAGTTGGCACTACCTCCAATGTTGGCTCAAGTGCACAATGTGTTCCACGTCTCCCAGTTGAGAAAGTATGTCCCTGACCCAAGTCACGTTCTAGATGCGCAACCGCTTAAAATCAGGCCTGATGCGTCCTATGAAGAAGTACCGATTAGAATTCTCGACCGGAAGGATCAAGAGCTGAGGAGGAGGATTATTCCTTACGTGAAGGTTCAGTGGAGCAACCATAGGGAGAATGAGGCAACGTGGGAACTGGAGGAACAAATGCGCGACCGCTATCCCCACCTATTTGAGTAAGGTACGGCAAGTTTCGGGGACGAAACTTTTTGTAAGGAGGGTAGGATGTTATATTCCGTGTTTTAGAAAAAAAAAAAAAGAAGAAAAGAAAGGAAAATTTAAAATATGATTAACCCAAACCTTATCCTACTCAAATAGTCAACCCTATCCCCCTAAATTTTCTCACTCATCACCCCTATTTACTCCCCCTTTCACTCAATCAAATTGAAAAAAAAAAAAACCTAATCATCTTCCTCTCTTCTCCTAAAACGGCAGCCACTCTCCCCTTGTCTCCCTATCAATTTCGGCCACAAGAAGGAAAGGAAAAAGGGAGGATTTTGATCCAAGGATCAAGAAGAGGGAATCACAACGCTCATAGACCACCACACTCTCGAATATCAATCACTTCTCGCAAGGATCGAGGTAGGTGCATATTGATTTTCCCTCAAAACGGTATGAAGGCTTGCGTAGGAAAAATGGTATTTTTATGTCTTGTTGTTGTCGTAATTGATTTGATCTTGTTTATTTGCCCAAGGTGTTTATTTTCCCGTATTTGTTTTGATACCAATGTGATCTCGTTGATGTACGTTTCTTTGTGGGGTTGAGATGTCGTTATGCGATTATGGATATGGGGGACGGGGTGAAAGGTTGAATGGGATTGAGGATTGGATTGCAGAAATTTCAGAATGGAAATTCTGAAATACGGGGACATCGATCGATCGATGTCCAGTGGCTGAGGGTTCGATGTGCCTCAGCTGGACGTCGATCGATCGACGTACAGAAGGTGAGGGTTCGATGTACCTCAGAAGTACATCGATCGATCGACGTCAACTGAGTGAGGGTTCGACGTGTCTCAGCTAGACGTCGATCGATCGACGTCAGGGGATGACATCCAACCGTTTTTTTTGTTTTCTTTCCCTTTCCCCTTGCATTCATGGCACGTGCATTTGCATGAGGTACACTACGTCTATAGGGCGTGGGTATCGGGATGACTCCCCGTGTCTATAGGGCGCCGGGGTCATGAGACATACTGCGTCTACAGGGCGTGGGTGTCCAAACGGTAAGTGGTGGCTAGTGACCATGATGCCGGTTTGCATGAGGTATACTGCGTCTATAGGGCGTGGGTATCGGGATGACTTACCGTGTCTATAGGGCACCGGGGTCATGAGACATACTGTGTCTATAGGGCATGGGTGTCAAAACAGCGAATGGTGGCTAGAGACCAAGATGCTGGAGTTAGGACCCGGGGTCATGCATTGCATATAGGTCTAGGAGCATATTGCCTGACATGATTCTCGTTGCGTGTGACACGTTATTTGAGCATGCATCACGTAATTGCGCATGCATCTTCTGTGGACTGTTTACTTTTCGTATAAGACTTATCATGCTGTGTTATGTGCTACGTGCTAATACCAATTTGAGTATGTAAGTATTCATGTTGTTTTGAGAGGCACCTACTGGGTGATTACCATCACTCACTCCTACTATTCCATATGTAGACGATGCGGAGTGTGATTATGTATTCGTTGAGGATGGAGCCGATACTGTGGAGTGGGCTGATTGACCGTAGGGAATGACTACGACAAGGACGAGTACGGGATTCTTTTGATGTTATTGGGATGACACAGACATTTTAATATTCAGTATTACTTTTTGGAAACAATTTCATGCTTTTAGACTTTTGACCTTGACTTGTAAGGCCTGGTCAGCCTGAGAATAATGGTGTCCTTTTCTTAACGTTATTTAATTTCGAATTTGGTGTTATGACTTATCGTTTCCGCAGAAAGAAAAGGAAAACTTTCCTATGTCAACGCTGACGTGTAGCAGGTTGGTATGACGCCTTGTATTCTCCTGAGTGAGATACGGCGGGTGCACCGTTACCGAGGGTGGAGCTCGGGAGCGGGGCGCTACACTTACCCCACAAAAATATCATGGAATTCGAACCTCTGCCTCAAATAAAATCTATCAACTTTAAATACTTTGCGTTGCACCACTCTATTATACCTGGAGGCAACCGCGTCGAACTTGTCCACTTTTACAAACAATGAATGTGAAAATTGGAGAGCTTCTAGAGAAATAACCAATAGAAATGGGACGATAATTGCTGAGATAGTGGGTACTTCCCCACAACCAACATAAACGCCAAGGCTGCGACTGTTCCTTTCACTTGTCTGCCTGCCAACCAGCCACCGGATTAGAGTTTTCTCCAAAGGGATCCTTGCAACTTGCAGCAAGCAATCATGGAAGAGTTTACATTCACACTTTTGCCCTGTCTTGAAAAAGCTCTAACGTATTGGAGCAAAAGACCATTCTTTGGTCCTGAAAGCCCACAGTTTCAGCTCAAGGAGTATTGCGGATGATGCAAATCAGGAGACTAGCAGTCTCCTAGGTTGGAAAAGGACTTACACAGTGACCTACACAAGGTGATCCTCCGCAAACCAGACAAGCAGTGGAACCAGGGGCGGACAGAGGGGGGGCACGGGGGGGCAGCCGCCCCCCAACTCGGGAAAAAAATTTAGGTAGTAAGTAGATGCAGTTGTATTTTTGATTATCTAAATTTAAGGTATCTATTTTTTAATCCCAAAACTATTTCATGATATGTGATATAGGTGTGTTACTAGGAACTAGGGGAAAAATTTTGATTAGTAGATAACACATTTGTATTTTTTTAACTAACTAAAAAATATATTGTATAAAAAACAAACTGGTTTTTGAAAATAAAAAAACAATAAATATTACACCTTTTACCTTCTTATTTCCATGATTAAAAAAATAAACTTTAAATATTATATATATTATATACTGAAAAAGAAAAAGACCCTAGAAACTTATCTTCTGTTACCCTAAATATTATATGCAGATGCACCGATTTCTTCTGCTAGACAGCGATCTCGGTTGATGTTCTTCGGCTTCGACAGACGACAACCTAGAGTCTGATCTCGGTTGAGGTTCCATATCATACTTTTTCTTTCTTTGAGATTCTATCGATGATTGTTAATACTGTGGGGGCTTCATGCAAAAGAAAGGGTTCCCTTCGTCTGTTACACAACGACGAAGTTCTAAGAAAATTAGAAATGGGTGAGATTTCGAGTGGAAAGGGTAAAAATCAAGAAAGAAGCTTAGCCCGACCAGGTGACACACGTTGGGGTTCTCACTACAGAACATTGCTCCGACTTTTTGAAATGTGGAATCCAATTGGAGAAGTACTATTCTGGTTGTACAGAGATGGTGAGAATATAAAAATCAGAAATACAGCATCGGGATTAGTTGATAAGATGGACTCTTTTGAGTTTGTATTTATCGGAAAGTTTATGTTGCAAATTTTGAGAATGACAAATACTCTTTCAAAAATTCTACAAATAAGAGACCAACACATAGGTTGTGCTCTTAATATGATCAATGTGACAAAAAATGAATTACAAGAATATAGGCAAAGTGGTTGGGATTCTTTGTTGAAAGAAGTTGTTGAGTTTTGTGAAGAACATCAAGTTGATGTGCCTAAGATGGATGATATTGTTAAAGGCCGTTCTAGAAAAAAACTCAATGATGGAGAATCGACGACATATTTTCATCATTTTCGCGCAGAAATTTTCATAAAGGTACTTAATTTCTATTCATTGTAATTGATTCATACACTATTGATCATTGATTTGTCTATATCTTGATTTTTTTTCATATAAAATCTTAGGTAATTGACATCATTGCTACGGAAATGGATACACACTTCACCGAAGCCAGCACAGATTTACTTAGATGTGTGATGTGCCTTGATCCTTCCAATTCTTTTGTAAATTTTGATCATAGTCAATTGCTACACCTTGCTGAGTTATATCCAGACGATTTCACTACCATGGATCGAATTGAGCTCAACCATGAACTTAAAAGTTACATTGGTGATATGAAATCAAATGAAGTATTCTCTCATATTACTAATCTTGGAGTTCTTGCAAAGAAGATGGTGGCGTTGAATTATCACAATTACTTTCCTTTAATATATCGGCTCATCGAGTTAGCACTGTTCTTACCTGTCGGAACAGCGAGTGTGGAAAGAAGTTTTTCTGCGATGAATATAATAAAGACTGATCTGCGCAACCGATTGGGAGACGACTTACTATCGGACTGTTTGCTGTGTTACTTCGAGAAGGAAGTTTTTTGGAACCATTTCAAATGAAAACATTATGCAACAATTTCAGAATTTGGGAACTCGAAGAAATTTGTTGCGGCCACCGATAATCCCTCCTGCTGCTCGTCCTTCATTTCGTAAATAAAAGGTATGTCGAGCGTCAAATTAATAACTTTTGTTGGATATTGCTGCTTGCTAATGTTGCTTATGAATAACTTTTGTTGGATATTGTTGATGATTGCTTATTATTGTTGCATTTTAATTAGTGGATATGTTGGTTTAGATTTTATGTTATAATATTTGGATATATCTATATTGTAAAGGAGTTTTTGCCGGATTTTCGATGGAATGTCTATTGAGTCCGAAAAGGTGGACGGTGATCCCATAGTGTGAATTTTGCCCCCCCAAGAAGTAGCCGCTGCGTCCGCCACTGAGTGGAACACCCACATTGTGCGTGTCCCTAAATTCGAACGGTTGACCTCTTAGAGCAAATTTCGGATACCAACTGAATTATGTCCTCGAAGCAAAAGCTCTAACGTCTATTCATAAAAGAATAATACTATTACAAGAGATGCTTTGGATAATGAGAGTCTTATATTGTTCCATAAGTAACTAAGGAAAAATAAATGACAATAATCACACGTAAATAACTCAGATAGTGAAATTCAAAAAGCATAAAGAGGAGGAAGATAAAAAGTATGTTGGATTCACCCCTCTTCAACTTCAAACTTTTAAAACTAAGAAGCTCTTGTTCAAAATAAATAAATAAATAAAAATTTAAAAGAAAAGAATGTTCAGAAGCCCCCAAGAAACTCCCAAACCATGCACTATAAATACAGCATTCCCTTGGCCACAGAGCTCCATCAACCAGACCAAAGTTAATCCACCCAACAAAAATGAAGAACTCATCACCTTCCATCCTCTTCCTCTCTATGCTCATCTTTCTCTCTCTCTCCTCTGCCCTCTCAGCCAAGAAACCAATTAAATGCCATCCCCATGACCAACAAGCCATTCAAGAAATCCGATCAGCTTTTGGCTTAGACCCCATTGCAGATTGCTGTGACTGGAAACCTGTTGTTACGTGCCACAAGTTTTCACACCAAGGTACCCGTGTCGTCAACCTTATAATCTCCAACTCCGACGTCTCCGGCCAAATCCCGGCTGCCGTCGGCGACCTACCTTATCTCAAAATCCTCATTATCAATAATGCAACTAAAATCACTGGAACACTCCCACCAGCTGTTGCTAAGCTTTCTAACCTTATTTCACTGCAAGTTAGCTCCTGCAATCTTTATGGTCCCATCCCAACTTTTATCCTAAGGCTCAAGAAACTCCTTTACTTAGATTTTTCCTTCAATTCTTTAACCGGTTCAATCCCCTCAGAGCTTTCTCAGTTTCCGAAATTGCAAACCATCCATCTTGAAGGCAATAAGCTCACCGGAACCATACCGGAATCTTTAGGAAACCTACCGGTAAGTAAAGGACCAATGGCCCTTTTTCTGCAACAGAACCAACTTACAGGGACAGTTCCAAAGTCTTTGGCCAATTTGCCCTTCGTAGCAGTCGATTTATCCAACAATAAACTTACTGGCGATCCAACGTTCTTGTTCCAAAATAATACGGTCATAGGAAATTTAAATTTGTCGAGAAATCGTTTCTCGTTTAATTTCTCAAACGTGGTGTTGCCGGCAAGCATGGCTAACTTCTACGTGAGTCATAATGACATATTCGGTGGAATACCCCAGCAATTCACGCGAGTAGGTTTGGTGGGGCTTGATGTGAGTTACAATAAGCTATGCGGACAGATCCCACAAGGAGGAAGTCTTCAAGATTTCCGAAGCGAATTCTATTCTCACAACAAATGTTTGTGTGGTGCTCCATTGCCTCCTTGTAAATGATTCAAGAAGACACAGTTGCACGATTCAGTCGGTTGAATAAATAAAAATAAAATCCCCGGTTGTTCAAACGTCTCTGTTTGTAAGAATCGTTGTGCATGGGGAGATCTGCATGTTTTTTTATAGCTATGAGTCAAATAAGATCATTGTGATTGATGAAGATTGTAAGAATAATTGTCAAGTAATAGCTGACGTTCCCTGTTTCTTGTTTGTAAGAATATGTCTTTTTCTTTCCTTTTCGGTGCCATATTATTTTACTTACTCGTAGCCACTTGCATGGGACCACCTTTCGAAGTGTTCTGTTCTCCAGCCACCTCATTTGAAGGGTTTTATGCAGGCGCTCGAAGTGTTCTGGTCTCCAAACATTTTACATGAGGGTCCTTATCTAGCGTTCCAAGTGTCATTTGTTCAAATCATCAAAACGTAACATATTCTAACAATGCTGGAGATATATACATAAAACACATAGAAATGACTGTTCAAATATGCATTTGATCATTCCAGAAAAAGGTGTGACGATTTGGTTTTCCATGATTTTTGTTGGATATAAATTAATGAGTCAGGTTATTATTATGCTCTCAATATGTCATGGTCCAAGTATCATACTTTTGGGTGCATAAATATTTGAAGTTGAACAAGCCTAAGCCAGGAGGGGGACAATGTAGAGGCGGCTGGTCAAATAGTGGTGAGGCTGAAATAAACAACTAAACTATCAATATATTCTTGAAAAGATATGTCATCCAAGACCGACCAATGAGTTACTCGTCCATGCACTGTTGCTTAGCAAAACTTATATTCATATAGTATATTTGTAATACTCTGTAAGGTCTAAGATGAAAAAACTGATTATATATGTAATGAAGACATATTCTTCCAAGGAAAATTTTATGGAGGAATTTTAAAAACATGTAGCTTTAGTATAAGGTCTATATATGATATATTAATTTGTTTTTCTTAGTATCTTAGAGGGTGAAGGTATTATGTCAGTAACATACCAATAAGTTCAAAGCACCGAAGGTTTAAAACTCTTTGCATGAATGGATTGGTCAAGTTGGATAGGGTAGTTTAATTCTATTTATATTATATATTTATAATATATACATTTATATTATATTTGTAATATATACATTTATATTATATTTTTGTATTATATATTTATAATACATGTTCGAAATCCCTACGAAGCTGAGTGAACCATAGTGTAACGAATATAATATATTGAATTTGCGTCATTGTTTAGTATACATTTACAGAATCCAATTGCTTTCGTAATTTTTCATTTATTTCACAACAATCCAATACTCTTTTTATTCTTTTACTTAACTTTATAACCATCTGGTGAATGGAAATACGGTACCCTTTCCGCCATTTAACGCCACAAAAGTTAAGATTTAAACCATTTTGACTTGCACTCAAATTGACGTTCATTATATATTTATGCATGGACATATAGAGTCAGAAGTCTCGATAGAAGCAAACTAGTTATGACTTCTCCTCTAATAGATAATAAATAGTTTACATATTATATTCAAAAGCAGTCATGTCACTCTCGCGGGAGCCGCCACCATGGCCAGGCCGCCTCTGTATTGTCCTGCACTATGTGTTGTTCCCAGAAGTATTGGCAAATTTATGTGCACCAAAAAGTGAACTGCATGGAATGGACATTTGAGTAGATACATCTTTTTGTTTGACGTTCCCATACCTCCAGCATTTCTCTTAAAAAATATGCAACTTTTAAATTAAATCATTTTGCAATCCCTCAGAATAAGTTTCTGCTAGAATATGTTGAGTTTTGATGATTTGCACAATTCTGTACTTCGAACAAGTGATTAGGCGTTTCATGTGTGTGGTTTGAAGTCAGTATACTTCGAACTCTTACATTAGGCGCTTAATGTACCTTGGTGGAGTCCAGTACACTTCGAACGCCTAGATTAGGCGCTTTATGTGATGTGTCTGGATGTGCGAACACTTCGAACGCCTAGATCAGGCGCTTCATGTGTGTGTTTGAAAATCAGGAAACTTTGAACGTCTGATTAGGTGCTTCATGTGGCCTGTTGAAAAGTGCGAACACTTTGAACGCCCCTTTAGGCGCTTTATGCAGTCCACCAAGCCAAAAGTACTTTTTCCATGGTTGGGCACGTACTCCTAAGTACTTTCTCTGAGAAAAAGTCAGAGTTAGTTCGAACAAGCATGAAGGGCCACATTAAGCGCTTCATGTGACTTCGAACGACTTAAGAAGCCCACATTAGGTGCTTGATGTGACTTCGAACGACTGTTCATTTTCACATCAAGCGCTCAATGTCACTTCGAACGCCTGTGCTTTTTGCACATTAGGTGCTTCATGTGACCAACGTTACAAAGGTCTTAAACTTCACTTTTTAACATCAGTTGACTCTTTGTACCCTCCCCTTTCAGTGTCTTTTTCACAGGTTCCTCTCTGCAGAAGATTTCAGGTTTCCTTTCTTGGCATTCATTTTGAAATCTCTCCAAGAATGTTGCTACATGCCAAAGGGAGATCTCCAATGATGAGGACTCACCAACACATGATGCCAAAACCCATTAATGTCAGTGCAGAGGGTTTCAAACGGGAAGAAACTTTGAAGTTGATAAAATAAGGGTTTCTTCCATTGTCTTCTCCAACTTTCTACTTTGCAAGCTCTCAAATTCTCTCAACCTCAAGCTTTCAAAATACTTGTAATATTTGTACATTTTACTTTATTGTTGAGAGTGTTTATTGTAAGGAGAAGAAGAGTCTTCTTCTTGGTGAGATCATATTATGAGAGATTGGGTAGATTGTTGGTCAAGGAGCAATGGTGCTTCTTGTTTGAGATTTCTAGACTTTGAAGGGTTAGTTGATAGTGTGTGGTGCACTATTCTCCCTACAAGATTTCTTTGAGGGCAAAGAAGATCTTTGAAGGCTAAACTTCAAAGGGCTAAACTTCTTGGTTGTGGTCTAGGCAAGGTGCCTAGTTTTTTTTCTATTTTCTGGATTTTGTTCTTGATTGTTGTTTCCCCCAAAAGAAATAACAATCCTCATTTCAAAATCCTTCTTGTGAAACATCAAGAAGGTAGAGGAGTAGAGTCATTTGACTTGAACCTCTATACATACTTGTGTTCTTTATTTTCTTGCAAGTCTTTATTCCTTCTAAAGAACACACCCAAGTATTGGTTGCACTTCAAAACGAAAAATAGCCATAAAATATCTATACTTGGTGAACGCACTATTCAACCCCCCCTTCAGTGTGTTCTAAGGGACCTAACAATTGGTATCAGAGCCACATCTTGTTTATTTGAGTCCAAATACAAGATTTGATCATTTTAGTATGGATCCCTTTGTTTTTGATGATTTGGGTTCTCCTAGTGCTGAAGCCTCTAGAAGAAGGAGGCAAGAGACCCTACTCCCTTCTATCTCAAACGTCCATGTCAAAGTTCCCATGTTTGACCCTCTAAACTACCCACTGTGGAAGTCAAATATGGAAACCTACTTACGTTCTTATGGGCACAGAATATGGGTTGAGGTCTCAAGAGGATCTATGATTCCCATTGATATTGATGATCCTACTCCTGAGGAGGAGTTCCAGTTGGCCATAAATAGCAAGGCTCTTGCTATTTTAAATATCTCTCTTTCTTCAAATGAGAGAGCTCAGATTCAAGGTGTCCAATCCGCTCATGAGGCTTAGACAAAGCTTGAGATGATCCACGAAGGAACATCCCAAGTAAGAAAGGCCAAGAGGAGACAGTTGATAAAACAATTCTACAACTTTACTGTCCCTAAAGGTGAAAAGATTGAAGAGTCCATCCAAAGATTCACCAAGCTTGTCAACCTTCTCAAAGCGGTTGGCAAGAAAATAGAACAAGAGGATCTAAACCATTGCTTCCTAAACAGTTTAGGAAGAGAATGGAACGCAAAAGTGACGGCTATTGAGGAGTCCAAGGATTTAGAAACAATCACCTTGGACGAGTTATACGGGAATCTCATTACTTATGAGATTCATTTGGATGCACAAGAAAAGAATGATCCTATTCGCCACTCCTCTAAGGCGCTAGTATGCGAGTCGGATGACTCGGACGATGAAGTCGGACTTCTTGTTAAAAGATTCCGACGTTTTGCGAGAAAGAATGGTGATGAAGCCAAAAGATTCATCAAGGAGAAATACTCCAAGAACAAGGTGAAGGACCAAGAGAACAAATGCTACAAATGTGGGAAGCTTGGTCATTTCATGAAAGATTGTCGGGTGAAGGAGCCGCAACTCAAAGACAAGAAGGCCATCTACCAAAGGAAGAAGGCCTTGCAAGCGGAAGTAGCCTATTGGGAGAGCATTCTTTCCTAGTCCGAGAGCGACAATGGCGATCGTGATGATCTTGCACTCACGGGGGTGGTGCAAGATGATCTTGACAAGGAGTTCTTTGCACTCATGTCCATCGACGATGACAAGGAGGTATGCAACATTTCATCTCACTATAGAATTATTGATGAACGAGATGATTTAGTGCAAGAAAATGATCTCCTAGATTTAAAATATAAACGTGTCAAGAAAGAGTTTAGAGCATGCTTAAACGAATATAATGACACGTTGGAAGATCACATTGCATTACAACTTGAGCATGATATATTTTTGACTATGCATGTGATTGCACTTGAAGAGAAACATGATTTGATGAAATCATGTGCTCAAGCCCTTGAGGATAAGAAAAATGATTCAAGGGTAAGTGCTAAAAAGGTAGAGATCAAAGATGCATCTAGGCCAAGCATGAAAGCTAAAATCAAACCTAGTGCCATGTATGCATCTAAGAAGGGAAATAAGAAAGAACAAGCACAAGTGATCAAGGAGTCCAAAACCTCCTTGAAGAAGCAAAGGCACATGCCTAAACAAAAGGCTAATGCACCAAAGGCATCACAACCTTTGGTTCATGTTGTGAAACAAAAACCTTCTTCTATTCCAAAGAAGGTGGTTCCTAAAAAGGAAACACAACATGTGCCGATGCACAAACATTCGCACAAGCATGCACCAACTCACAAGCATACTCCTACATGTTTTTATTGCAATAGGAAAGGTCATGTAGACAGAGTATGTAGAGCTAAAAATAATAAGAATCTTATGTGGGTGCCGAAAGGCGAGATGAAGGTGACTAACCTTCAAGGATCCAAAACAAAAAGGGTACCAACTTCATATGGTTATTTTGTAGGCCCTAGCACTCAATGGAGAAAGCGAAGACAAGAATGTCAAATGGGTCGTGGACAGTGGGTGTTCCAACCATATGACGGGAGACAAACGTCTCTTCCATAGACTCACTATGCAAGACGGAGGAGTTGTCCATTTTGGCGGTAGCAAAGGCCAAATCAAAGGACATGGTATTGTGGGTAACGATTCCTTCTCTCTTAGTGATGTCTTATATGTTGTAGGTCTTAAGTTTAATTTGATAAGTGTCAGTCAACTTTGTGATGCTAACTATGAGGTAACGTTTTTGAAAACAAAGTGTGTTGTGAAAAAGGAAGAAAAGATCTTATTTGAGGCTTTGCGTTTCAAAAATATTTACAAACTTAGCATCAATGATTTGGTTTCTCAAAATGTATCTTGTCTAGTTGCTAAGAATGATTTGACGCAACTATGGCATAGACGTCTCGGACATGTATGTTTCAAAACATTTAAATTTATTTGCAAAAATGATAAAGTCCGAGGCCTTCCAAAAATGAGTTTCGAAAACCATGACTTATGTGACACTTGTCAAAAGGCGAAGCTTGTGAAAACAAGCTTCAAACCCAAGACAAATATTTCCACCTCCAAGCCCCTACAATTGCTTCATATGGATTTGTATGGGGATGTTGGAACAAAAAGCTTGGGTGGTAAACATTATACCTTCGTGGTAGTAGATGACTACACTTGTTATACGTGGGTGATGTTTCTAGCTAAGAAAAGTGATGCATGTAGTGAGTTTATAAGTCTAAGTAAACGATTGGAAAATCATGTGGGTGACACCATTAAAACCATCCGTAGTGATCGTGGTGGTGAGTTCGATGGTGATTTCGAAAGGTTTTGTGTATCCAAAGGATACTCTCATGACCTTTCGGCACCTAGAACTCCTCAACAAAATGGTGTGGCCGAACGAAAGAATAGAACTCTACAAGAAATGTGTAGAGCAATGTTGAATGAGTTCGCTTTGCCTAAGTATTTTTGGGCCGAAGCGGTAAATGCCGCTTGCCATGTGATCAATCGTGTCTATTTGAGACCATACCTAAATGTGACACCCTATGAGCTTTGGAATGGAAAAGTTCCCAACATTGGGTATTTCAAAGTCTTTGGGTGCAAGTGTTTTATACTTAATACCAAAGATACTTTGGACAAACTTGACCTCAAAGCGGATGAAGGTATCTTTTTAGATTATGCCTCAAATAGTAAAGCATTTCGTGTTTTCAACAAAAGGAGTCAAAAGGTGGAAGAATCAATCCATGTTAAGTTTAATGAGTCACTTAGTGACGAACCTAAACTTAATGAGGATTGTGAAGAGGATGAAGATGTGACTCCTCAAGAAGAAATTCTTGAGGATGTTCCTATGGTCGTTCCTCAACGAGAGATCGTTGATGATCCTCCAAACGGAAACATCTTCATTGATTTAAGAGTTGAACCTATTGAAGGTACTCCCCCACCTTGTGTGAATGAACTTAGTGAGTCAAATAGAAATATTTCTCATACTCATGTTGATACACAAAATGTAGAGAATGCATCACACTCTCCGGAACATGAGGTTCATGTTGATGATGAAGGTTCATCTCTTCCGGAACATGATCAAGAGGAAGTTGGAGGTGATGTCTCCAATCTTCCTAGATCATTTAAACACAAAAGTTCTCACCCTCAAGAGTTAGTCATAGGTGATTTAAATAGGGGTATCACCACACGAAGGCAATATAGAGAGAATGCATTTGTCTCTCTTATAGAGCCTAAAAATATTAAAGATGCACTTCTTGATGAAAATTGGATCTTGGCTATGCAAGAAGAATTAAACCAATTTGAAAGAAGTGATGTTTGGGAGTTAGTTCCCAAACCTCACGATCATCCTATTATTGGTACGAAATGGGTTTTTCGTAACAAGATGGATGATCAAGGTAATGTCACTAGAAACAAGGTTAGGTTAGTTGCTCAAGGATACCGTCAAGAAGAAGGTATTGATTTTGATGAGACATTTGCACCCGTAGCACGGCTTGAAGCTATTAGGATGTTGTTGGCATATGCTTGTTATAGGGATTTTAAACTTTACCAAATGGATGTTAAATCCGCCTTCTTGAATGGTGTTATTCAAGAGGAAGTGTATGTTGCACAACCTCCCGGGTTTGAATGTCATGATTCACCACATCAAGTCTTCAAACTTAAAAAGGCTCTTTACGGCCTCAAACAAGCTCCAAGAGCTTGGTACGAGAGGTTAAGTACTTTTCTTCTTAATAATGGTTTTTCAAGAGGTAAAGTTGACACTACTTTGTTTATAAAAGAACAAGGTAGGAATCATTTAATTGTTCAAGTATATGTTGATGATATTATTTTTGGTGCTACTAACAATTGTCTTTGTGAGCAATTTGCTAGTCTCATGCAAGGTGAGTTCGAGATGAGCATGATGGGCGAACTAAATTATTTCCTTGGATTACAAATCAAGCAAAACGAAGATGGCGTGTACATTTCCCAAACCAAATACACAAGAGATTTGCTCAAAAAGTACAATTTTGGTGAAGGAAGAGAGGTGAACACTCCTATGAGTACAAGTGCAAAGCTTGACAAGGATGAAAAGGGAAAGCATGTCGAGGTAACCTTGTATCGTGGCATTATAGGTAGTCTACTTTATTTAACGGCTAGTAGACCCGATATTTTACATGCAGTATGTTTATGTGCTAGATTTCAAAGTGATCCTAGGAAGATGCATTTTATTGCGGTAAAACGCATCCTTAGATACCTTAGAAGTACTTTGAAATTTGGTTTATTTTATCCTAAGAATGCATGTTTTGATTTAAGAGGTTATTGTGACTCCGATTATGCGGGGAGTCCAGTTGATAGGAAGAGCACCTCCGGAACTTGTCAGTTCCTCGGAGATTGTCTCGTTTCTTGGTTCTCCAAGAAACAAAACAGTGTGTCTCTTTCTACGGCGGAATCCGAATATGTGTCGGCCGCCTCATGATGTGCACAATTATTATGGATGACAAACACGTTAAATGATTATAACATTCACTTCTCCAAGGTGCCAATTTTGTGTGATAACACGTCCGCCATTAATATTGCACAAAATCCCGTCCAACATAGTCGGACCAAGCACATTGAAGTGAGGTATCATTTCATCCGTGATTGTGTACAAAAGAACTTGGTAAGTGTGGAATTCTTTCCTACACGAGACCAATTAGCGGACATTTTCACGAAACCCTTACCTAGTGATGTCTTTGTATCCATAAGAAGTAGGTTGGGGTTGCTCAACATGGGTTGATAAAACCATCTTGAGTTTGGAGCACGAAAATTTCAAAAATTTTCAAGATTAGTGCACATAAAGCGCTTCATCACACTTGCTTCAGGCGTTCGATGTCACATCAAGCGCCTGATGTTAAGGATGTCACTTGTTCGAAGTGACGTCAGGCGCTTTATGTCCTTTTACTAAGGCGTTCGATGCTGGATTAAGCGCTCTATCTGAATTTGTTCACTCGTTCGATGTAACATTAAGCGCTCAATCTGCATCTCCATAGCCGTTCAATGTGACTTTAAGCCCTTCATCACGTTTCGTGAAGTCGTTCAAAGTCACATTAGGCACTTCAACCCTATTTCTACACTGTCTTTTCCGCCGCCTCTTCAGTTTTCACGCCATTCAAGGACCATCAATTCTCTGCCGCATCTTTCTCTTCCCCACTTCCCCACGTCTGTCCTCTCCTCTTCCCCATTCACTATACCCCTTCATCTTCTTTCTCAAAATTCTCTCCCACTCCTCCACTCCCATTAATCCACTATTACTCCATCATCCCTTCATCTTCCCTTCTCACCCTTTAAAATCCAACATTTTCTTCATTCTTCTTCACATTCTCACATTATTCATCTGCCTATACTCCAAAGACCTCCTCTCTTTCTCAAAACCTTTCTATCAAATGGCTTCCGCTGGTCCTTCGAAACGTCCACGCTCCCAAAAGCGAAAAACAACGGCTGGACAGGGTATTGTCGAGCCTCCTGCAATCATAGCCATTCGAGAGGGGCTCACCAAGGATAACTTTCCTTGGCTAAAGAAGCTTGAGCCCGAAATCAAGAAGCCTCCCCGCACCATTGACAAAGGTGCCCATGTTTCTTACTACTCCAGCATGCTATTCCAAGAATGGGTAGCAAACAACCGCCTCATCATCCCTCTGAAACTGCTCAACCTCAGCAATGTTCCTGAGACGAGCAGTGCATTTGAAATCGTTCCTTTCTTGGAACATCAAGGCTGGACATCTCTTTGGTCCAGGCTTGATATGCAAAAATATTCCCGCGAGCACACCAGGCTGTTCTACTCCAACTTGTGGGTCACTCCACAATCTGAGTCTCAAACGTTTTCCCTCAACTCTATTATTGATGGTACTCCTCTCAGCTTCACTATCCCTGAAATTTGTGAAGTCTTGAGAATCCGAAATGAGGGTTTGACTGATTTCTCCGTATTTGACTGGAGCAACAAATACGGCGTCCGTGAGCAGGACGTAAAATTCGATTTGGGGTATTTCCCCTCCAAAAAGACTCAGAACATGCCATTGGTGGATCGCATCTTGCTAGCGGTGGTCACCTACTGTATCAATGGTAAGGCTACTAGAAATCCTAGTAACATGGATTTCTATGTATCTTACCGTCTCAAACATCTGACCCAGCTAAATCTAGCCTGGATTTGCATAGAAGTCATGTTTGCAGCTCTCCGTAAAGGGTCAAAAGCTTTACCTTTTGCCAATATTGTCACAATATTGTTAAAATCAAAAGGTGTTGATATTTCTGATGATGATTTGACTCCAGTTGCCAAATCTGACATCTATGATCACTACAATATCGCCCAGGCCATTGACTCGCAAAAACGCAAGGCCACCATCATTCCTGATGATGACGAGGTCGCGGAGGGACCTCAAGATGCTGCTGGTGGTAGTAATTCTCCTGAATTGCTATCACGCATTGCTGCGCTTGAACAGACTGTTCAACAGTTGCATCTTCGTGATGCTGAGCATGAGGCTCGGCCTGTACGGAATGAAGCCCGCATGACTGCATTTCGTAATGCATTCATGCAAGTTTGTCCATGGGCTCTTCCTCCTAATTTTGATGATTTAGGGGGAGAAAGTGGTGGTGCTGGTGGCAGTTCTGGTGGCGGTGGTGGTGATGCTGGTGGCTCCGGAGATGTTGTAGGATCCATGGGTGGATTCACTGATTTTGCCGCTAGTGTAGGTTTTGGCTTCAGTGGTTTTACACCACCAAGTGGTGGTGCTATGTAAATGTCTTTAAATTTTTTTTTGTTGGTGGTGAAAATTTCAAGCTAGTGTTTAATGCAATTTTATGACTTGATATTTCGTTGTTGATGTTCATTAAATTGTTTCATCACTTTGTTCTGTTCAAGTTATTTTTTATTATTGCATCTAGTGAGGGGGAGCATATGTTAAGGGGGAGCTTTGATAAGTTATGCATGTTGTGAAATCATCAAAAAGAGGGAGAATGTTAGAATATGTTGAGTTTTGATGATTTGCACAATTCTGTACTTCGAACAAGTGATTAGGCGCTTCACGTGTGTGGTTTGAATTCAGTATACTTCGAACTCTTACATTAGGCGCTTAATGTACCTTGGTGGAGTCCAGTACACTTCGAACGCCTAGATTAGGCGCTTTATGTGATGTGTCTGGATGTGTGAACACTTCGAACGCCTAGATCAGGCGCTTCATGTGTGTGTTTGAAAATCAGGAAACTTTGAACGCCTGATTAGGCGCTTCATGTGGCCTGTTGAAAAGTGCGAACACTTTGAACGCCCCTTTAGGCGCTTTATGCAGTCCACCAAGCCAAAAGTACTTTTTCCATGGTTGGGCACGTACTCCTAAGTACTTTCTCTGAGAAAAGTCAGAGTTAGTTCGAACAAGCATGAAGAGCCACATTAAGCGCTTCATGTGACTTCGAACGACTTAAGAAGCCCACATTAGGCGCTTGATGTGACTTCGAACGACTGTTCATTTTCACATCAAGCGCTCAATGTCACTTCGAACGCCTGTGCTTTTTGCACATTAGGCACTTCATGTGACCAACGTTACAAAGGTCTTAAACTTCACTTTTTAACATCAGTTGAATCTTTGTACCCTCCCCTTTCAGTGTTTTTTTCACAGGTTCCTCTCTGCAGAAGATTTCAGGTTTCCTTTCTTGGCATTCATTTTGAAATCTCTCCAAGAATGTTGCTACATTCCAAAGGGAGATCTCCAATGATGAGGACTCACCAACACATGATGCCAAAACCCATTAATGTCAGTGCAGAGGGTTTCAAACGGGAAGAAACTTTGAAGTTGATAAAATAAGGGTTTCTTCCATTGTCTTCTCCAACTTTCTACTTTGCAAGCTCTCAAATTCTCTCAAGCTCAAGCTCTCAAAATACTTGTAATATTTGTACATTTTACTTTATTGTTGAGAGTGTTTATTGTAAGGAGAAGAAGAGTCTTCTTCTTGGTGAGATCATATTGTGAGAGATTGGGTAGATTGTTGGTCAAGGAGCAAGGGTGCTTCTTGTTTGAGATTTCTAGACTTTGAAGGGTTAGTTGATAGTGTGTGGTGTACTATTCTCCCTACAAGATTTCTTTGAGGGCAAAGAAGATATTTGGAGGCTAAACTTCAAAGGGTTAGACTTCTTGGTTGTGGTCTAGGCAAGGTGCCTAGTTTTTTTTCTATTTTCTTGATTTTGTTCTTGATTGTTGTTTCCCCCAAAAGAAATAACAATCCCCATTTCAAAATCCTTCTTGTGAAACATCAAGAAGGTAGAGGAGTAGAGTCATTTGACTTGAACCTCTATACATACTTGTGTTCTTTATTTTCTTGCAAGTCTTTATTCCTTCTAAAGAACACACCCAAGTATTGGTTGCACTTCAAAACGAAAAATAGCCATAAAATATCCATACTTGGTGAACACACTATTCAACCCCCCCTTCTAGTGTGTTCTAAGGGACCTAACAGTTTCCACAAAAGTCAAAGGGAAGTTAAAAAATATGCAACTCTTAAATTAAATCATTTTGCAATCCCTCATAATAAGTTTCCACAAAAGTCAAAGGGAAGTCAAAAGGTCTATGTTTGGTATAATCATTGCAACATTGAACTTTAGAAAAAAAACACCGGTGTTCAAATATAGGTGCTATATTTGTCATGCATAAACAATTAATATATTTCATCAAAATTATATTGTTATTGTTTCACACCCGATTAGTTCCGGAGGCTAACCCTTTAGCCCAAACCAAATCAAGGCTATAAATAGAGAATCAACCCTATTGACGTGACGAGACTTGTGCAATCATATATAAAAAAAAGATTTAGTTAACTATAGAAGCTATCTTGATCAGACAAGTACCAATGGTAGACTTCCTTCATTTCCGAATGAGATTTAGTTTTTCTTGTATATCTATTGTTTTTGAAATATATTAGCTCTAGAGTTTGTTAACAAACCAAATGAGATATAAAAAAAACACCCGCACAGAAGCACAGAGTAAAAAAAATATGATATAAATTTTGAGACGTGCAAATAATCTATAGTTCTCACGGTTAGAATATGAGAATGATTGACTTACCTTAGATACAAGAATCAGGATTAATTAAGAATATTGTGAATACTGAAATTAGCATTAGGCAACATGGTGAATGCCGAAATTGTGGCAATTAGCATTAGATGTTTTTTCATTTACCTTGTACAGGACCAGCATACTACTATATGTACATGTACTGTGATTGAAGAGAAATACACTGACATTTACCCACAATTGTCTTTATCTCTATACCTTAATCTACATGGTATCAGAGTAGGAATAATTCCTCTCTGATTAAGTGCATCGATCTTCCAGGCTCAGAGCTGAGTTTCATCACTGCCAAGAGAATTACCTGCCCTTAGTACAATAACCTTTCTTCATCAAGTGCATATCTGCACTTTTCTCCCTTACCAAGTGCGTATCTGCCCTTATCGTGCTCAACTGTTGCACTGTTGATCGAAAATACCCAGCAAACCAACGGTGTATTCTTGCAACCGACCACCAGAAAATGTCAAATACTCCAGAAAACCTGCCTGCTATACCAGAAACATCAAAAAAATACCCAAAACTTCCTGACAATTTAGACTTATTTGCAGAATTTGTCAAATCATGCAGAACCAAATGAATCCAATGTCCCAAAGTGCTAATCCACTAGCAACCTCTGAAAACCTGGTGATTAAAGTGAAGCTGAATTCGGGCAATTACGCACTATGGTGCAATCTGATGAGGAGGGCTCTCATGGGCAGGGGAGGAGCACCCACATCACAGGAGTCCCTCCACCCCCTTCTAACATATATGAATTACGCTAAATGGGAACAAGATGATCAACTAGTTTTCATATGGCTAACAGACAATATGGAAGAAAGCCTGTGAATAACGCTTCGAGCTATCCAACCGCAAAGGCCCTGTGGGATGGGTTAGCTGAGACCTATGGATTAGGAGCTGATCCTTTGCAAATATTTGATCTACACAAACAGACATATACAATGAGACAAGGCACTAGCTCATTGGATGCCTGCTGGGACAAGTTGCAGAGCTTATGGAGAACCATTGATAACCGGAGTCACAATCCCATGGAGTGACTTGGGGATATACAGAAATTCAATTGGTTTTACAAAAACAACGGTTGTATCAACTTTTAATGGGTGTTGATGACAGGTTTGCAGCCACCAAGAAGGAGCTGCTGAAAAGAGATCCAAGACCTACAGTAGAGGCAGCTTACAGAGAGCTGTGTAGGTCTGACACAGAGAATGTTTTTTTTGAAACTTACCCCCTCAGAACCATCATCGGGGGTCGACTTGGGACAAAGACTAGCAGCAAAAGGACCAAGTGGTCAGAATAGAGGGGGAGGCGGTCGAGACCCCCGCTCGGGGCATCCATCACGGCAGGGAGAGAACAAAAATCAGATTGAGTGCACATACTGCCGAAAAAAGGGCCACATCAGAGAAAACTGCTTCAAACTCCATGGCTACCCAAAGTGGTGAGAGGATTTAAGAAAAAAACACTGGCTGCCGCCACACATGCCACCGGAGAAGGTGGAGGTAGCAGGCAGAGAAGTGAGGTCATCAGAGGAGGCTTAGAAAAGGACCAGGAACCACATTCCAGCGGAGTAGAAAGAGGAAGCATAGGGGAACATGATGCAGTAGGAGCTACAGCTGCGGCTGGAGGCAACCGGGTTAGGGTTCCAAACCCTAATCCCTCTCCCTTTTATACCCAAAGCTTTGTTAATTTTGCAACCCTAACCCTTGATGTTTCTGAGAATATTACTAGTGGCCCTGCAGGTTCTGAAAGCACCAACACTGACCCTCCAGTTTTTATAAACTCCACAGAACCCCTTGCATCCCCAGCATATACCCACTTTACCCTGAACCTTTACCTACTGCCTTTTTATCCCCTGATTCTCAAGATAATTCACCAGCAGTCCCTCATACCTCTACAAACACAGTTTTTGCTCCTATCCCTAAATCTTACCATACCAAAGGAACTTCCCTATAGATCTTCAACTGTAAAGCCACAGATACAATGTCATACGATCCATATGACTTTCTTACACACACACCTCCAAAAAAAAATGATGAGACCGCTGACAGAATATCTATTCTAGTACGTGGTGGTGGCACGGTTACTATCACACCTAATATAACTCTTAAAAATTGCCTATACGCACCCGCGTTATCTACAAAATTACTATCTGTTAGTCAGCTCACTAAAGAATTAGATTGCGTTGTTATGATGTATCCATCTTTCTGTATTTTGTAGGACATTAATACAGGGGAGATCATTGAGCGTGGTACTAAATGCCACGAGCTGTACTTTGTTGATGCTGTGATGAAACAAGGACAGTCTAATCTTGCCACCGGAACAATTACTCGACAGTTATGGTTGTGGCATCGCCGGTTAGGGCATCCATCGTTTGCATATTTAGAACTTTTGTTTTCTTCCTTATTTACTTTCAAAACTGAATCATTGCAGTGTAATACTTGTCTCTGGGCTAAACAAACTCGGGCGTCTTATTATCCAAATAATACTCGTGTTGAGCATATGTTCTCTTTGGTCCATTCAGATGTATGGAGACCATCCCCATACAATACTCCTCTAGGGATCCGGTACTATGTCATTTTTGTTGATGATTTTTCTTGAATGACGTGGCTTTACATCATGAAAAATAAATCTGAAGTGTCTAGTAAATTTCTCATTTTTCACAATATGGTCAAAACCCAATTCCACACCTCTGTACAAATACTTTGTTCAGATAACGTGAGAGAATACATTGACAGGGAATTGGGGCACTACCTTAATTGCAATGGGATAATCCACCAAACATAGTGCCCACACACTCCTGAACAAAACGGAGTAGCAGAAAGAAAAAACAGTGTGCTCTTAGAAATGGCTCGTGCTATGATGTTTGAGTCTAATGTCCCGATGAGTTTTTGGCCGGAGGCTGTATCCACTGCCACCTACCTCACCAAATGCCTTCCCACCAAAACCCTTAATCTCCAAAATCCTCTCCATACACTCTCCACTCAACATTCCATTCTGTCTATATGTACTCTCCCCAAAAATTTTTTGGCTGCATTGTTTTTACCCATAGCCATAAACATGAACGTATCAAACTTGACTTGTGTGCCGAAAAATATGTCTTTGTCGGCTATGCTACAACCCAAAAGGGCTACCGTTGTTACAATCCCAGAACACACCATGTCCATATTACCATGAACTGCGTCTTTGTTAAAACCGAATTTTACTACTCCACCCAATCTCGGGTTTAGGGGGAACCCTATGCTTATGATAGAACCCTAGATTGGCTGTCACATTATGACTGTTTAGCGACAGCTCTAACACGGCAAGTAGATAGCTCCGACTGTGCTGCTGCTCTTAATGAAGTACCGCTCGCTGCTACTATACCACCAGATATCAACCTGGGATGAATGTCGCGTCAGAGGTACGAAATGGTCATACTAACGAGCAATCTATTTCTGTGATATCTGATAACAACAGTAACATTGTACCCGACAATACCCCTGTAATTTCTCTTTCTGACTCAAAAAATGTCCTAGAATTCCCTGTGGGTCCTACTAATATTTTACAGGATCAGCAGGAGGTACGGGTCTTACCTCTGAGAACCAACCGTGGAGTACCTCCAGAACATTATTCTCCTGACAAAGCATCAAGAACTTCTTGGTACCCCCTGAGTAGTTCCAGAAATGGGTTAAGTGATGTTGCCCAAGGATTCTTTACTACTATTTGTCCTGAGACTATCCCTAAAGATGACAAAGAGGCCTTAAGACTACCAAAATAGAAGGAGGCCATGTTAAGTGAAATGAGTGCGCTTCGGAAAAATGGAACTTGGGAAAGATGTGCCATACATCCTGGAAAAAAAACCTGTAGGGTGTAAATGGGTATTTATCATCAAAGACAAAGCAGATAGGAGTGTAGAACGACATAAGACACGACCTGTAGCTAAAGGATACACTTAGACTTATTGCATCGACTATTCTGAAAATTTTTCACCAGTAGCCCGAATCGATACCATCCGAGTCTTTTTTCAGTCGTAGCTATAAGGCACTGTCCTCTCCACCAGTTTGACGTCAAGAATGCATTTCTCCACGGGGATCTCAAAGAAGAGGTGTACATGGAACCCCCTCCTGGGTTCTCCACTGAATTTGGAAAAGGTGAAGGATGTCGCCTAAGGAAATCTCTGTATGGATTGAAGCAATTGCCTCGAGTCTGGTTCGAAAGATTTACTGAGGTAATGAAACAAGATGGTTACTCACAAAGTAATGCACACCACACCTTGTTTATAAAGCAATGTGGAGGGATGGTGACTTGCCAGAGTTATTTACGTCGATGACATGATTATCAATGGTGATGATACAGAGGAGATGACTCGATTTCGGAAATACTTGTTTACAAAGTTTGAAATGAAGGATCTTGGGGGTTTTAAATACTTCCTTGGGATAGAAGTTCTTCGATCCAAGTCTGGAATTTACATCTCACAACGCAAGTATATTTTGGATCTTCTCACTGAAGTTGGAATGCTTGACTGCAAACCTTGCGACACTCCTATGCCGGTAAATAACAAATTACAGGTAATTGATGGTGCACCTCCTGCAGATAAAGGACAGTACCAACGAGTGGTTGACAAGTTGATCTACCTGTCACATACCCAGCTTGACATTGCATTTGCCGTGAGTTTAGTCTGCCAATTCATGCATAGCCCTCGGACACATCATATGGACGCTGTTATGCATTCTGAGATATCTAAAACACACACCTGGCAGAGGGATCGTGTTTCAGGACAATGGACACCTTGACATCCAGTCCTACACAGATGCTGATTGTGTGGAGAATCTGGTAGACCGGAGATCTACTTCTAGGCACTTCACTCTTGTGGGAAAAAACCTGGTTACATGGAGGAGTAAGAAGCATAAGGTTGTTGCTCTTTCTAGCACAGAGGGGGAGTTCCATGGCATTGTAAAAGGTATTACTGAAGTGTTATGGATACATAAGTTGTTCGGCAACCTCGGCCTCCCGATTAATCAGCCTACAACCTTGTTTTGTGATAATAAAGCTTCTATTAGTATATCTGAGAATCCAGACAGCATGACCGGACAAAACACGTGGAGATTGACAGGCACTTTATAAAAGAGAAGTTGGAGGCAGGACTTATTGCGTTACTGTTTGTTTGATCTGAAGATCAGTTAGCAGATATCTTGTCAAAAGCTGTAAACAGGAGATCCTTTGAAGCCAGTATGTGCAAACTGAACATTGTTGACCCCATTGATCAACTTGAGGGGGAGCGTTAGAATATGAGATTGATTGACTTACCTTAGAAACAACAATCACGATAAATTGAGAATATTGTGAATACCGAAATTCGCATTAGGCAATATAGTAAATGACGAAATTGTGGCAATTAACGTTAGATGTTCTTTTTTTCATTTACCCTGTATAGGACCAACATACTACTATATGTACATGTATAGGACCAACATACTACTACATGTACTGCGATTGAAGAGAAATACACTGAAATTTAACCACAATTATCTTTGTCTCTATATCCAAATCTACACTCACCTCACAAAAGATCATGGAATTCGAACTGCTAGCCTCGAATAAAAACTATCCAAGTTTAAATACTTTGCGTTTCACTTTCGATTATACCTGAAGGCAACCGCGTAGAAGTATTTGAACATTTGTCCACTTTTAGAAAGAATGAATGTGAAAATTGGAGAGCTTCTAGAGGAATAACTAATAGAAATGGGACGATAATAAGCAAATCTTGTTTGGAAGTTGCTGAGATATGGGGAACTTCCCCACAACAAACATAAAAGCCAAGGCTGCGACTGTTCTTTTCGCTACTCTTCTTGCCAAGCCAGCCACCGGATAAGAGTTTTCTCCAAAGGGATCCTTGCAAGTTGCAGCAAGCAATAGTGGAAGAGTTTACATTCACACTTTTGCCCTGTCTTGAAAAAGCTCTAACGTCTATTCATAAAAGAATAATACCAGTACAAGGGATACTTTGGATAAATTCAAAAAGGGAGAGAAGGGAGGGGGGAAGAGTAAATACACCATCACCTGTATGTTGGGTTCACCCCTCTTCAACTTCAAACTTTTAAAACTAAGAAGCTCTTGTTCAACATAAATAAATAAATAAAAATTTAAAAGAAAAGAATGTTCAGAAGCCCCCAAGAAATGCACTATAAATACAGCATTCCCTTGGCCATAGAGCTCCATCAACCATACCAAAGTTAATCCACCCAACAAAAATGAAGAACTCATCACCTTCCATCCTCTTCCTCTCTATGCTCATCTTTCTCTCTCTCTCCTCTTCTCTCTCAGCCAATAAACCAATTAAATGCCATCCCCATGACCAACAAGCCATTCAAGAAATCCGATCAGCTTTTGGCTTAGACCCCATTGCAGATTGCTGTGACTGGAAACCTGTTGTTACGTGCCACAAGTTTTCACACCAAGGCACCCGTGTCGTCAACCTTATAATCTCCAACTCCGACGTCTCCGGCCAAATCCCGGCTGCCGTCGGCGACCTACCTTATCTCAAAATCCTCATTATCAATAATGCAACTAAAATCACTGGAACACTCCCACCAGCTGTTGCTAAGCTTTCTAACCTTATTTCACTGCAAGTTAGCTCCTGCAATCTTTATGGTCCCATCCCAACTTTTATCCTAAGGCTCAAGAAACTCCTTTACTTGGATTTTTCCTTCAATTCTTTAACCGGTTCAATCCCCTCAGAGCTTTCTCAGTTTCCGAAATTGCAAACCCTCCATCTTGAAGGCAATAAGCTCACCGGACCCATACCGGAATCTTTAGGAAACCTACCGGTAAGTAAAGGACCAATGGCCCTTTTTCTGCAACAGAACCAACTTACAGGGACAGTTCCAAAATCTTTGGCCAATTTGCCCTTTGTAGCAGTCGATTTATCCAACAATAAACTTACTGGCGATCCAACGTTCTTGTTCCAAAATAATACTGTCATAGGAAATTTAAATTTGTCGAGAAATCGTTTCTCGTTTAATTTCTCAAACGTGGTGTTGCCGGCAAGCATGGCTGATTTCGAAGTGAGTCATAATGACATATTCGGTGGAATACCCCAGCAGTTCACGCCATTAGGTTTGGTGGGGCTTGATGTGAGTTACAATAAACTATGCGGACAGATCCCACAAGGAGGAAATCTTCAAAGCTTCCGCAGCGAATTCTATTCTCACAACAAATGTTTGTGTGGTGCTCCATTGCCTCCTTGTAAATGATTGAAGAAGACACAGTTTGCACCATTCAGTCAGTTGAATAAATTCTTAAAAATAAAATCCCCGGTTGTTCAAATGTCTCTGTTTGAAAGAATCGCTGTGCATGGGGAGATCTGCATTTTATTTATAGCTGTGAGTCAAATAAGATCATTGTTATTGATGAAGATTGTAAGAATAATTGTCAAGTTATAGCTGACATTCCCTGTTTCTTGTTTGTAAGAATCTGTCTTTTTCTTTCCTTTTCGGTGCCATACTATTTTACTTACTCGTAGCCACTTATTTGGATAGGATCTAAAATAAAGTGCATGGGACCACCTGTTATATCAATTGGATGAGTTGATATTTTTGTTTGTAAAACTTTACATTTCTCTCTCCGTAAGAAATTATTAGTATGATTTGTGTAACTCTGAGTCAATTTCACGCCGGACGCATATTTACGGTTTTATTATGGGCAAGTAATAATGAATGTCATCTTAATCGATTTTTTTTATTTTCTCTAGTACGAAAAAGATAAATCTTTATTGATATCTAACACTTCGTCATACTTATATATATTATGTATTATGTCATGATGGATTTTTTTTGGCTATTTACCGTGTAGGACCATGCAAAATGATTTAATTTGAGAGTTGTATCTTTGTAAGGGAATGATGGGGATATATACGTAAAACACAGAGACGTGACTATTCAAATATGCATTTCATCATTCTAGAAAATGGTGTGACGATTAGGTTTTTCATGATTTTTGTTGGATATAAATTAATGAGTCGGTTTATGCTCTCAATATTTCATGGTCCAAGTATCACAATATTGGGTGCATAAATATTTGAAGTTTGACAAGCCTAAGCCAGGAGGGGGCAATGTAGAGGCGGCCGGTCCAATAGTGGTGAGGCGTGAGTGTGCAATAAACAACTAACCATCAAATTCGTCAAAGTGGTTGTCTCCTTTGGTTTTGAAGCAAACCAAATTGACGAATGCGTATATCACAAGTTAAGTGAGAGCAAGTTTATACATGTTGAGCGACAACAAAGCCTTTCTGAGAAAACATTTCGAGATAAAACACCTTGGTGAAGCCTCATTTGTGTTGGGACTTGAGACACGCAGGAATCGTAGCCAAGGTATCTTAGGTCTCTCACAACAAGCATACATCGAAAAGGTGTTGAAGCGGTATAGCATAGATAAGTGTAAACCACTTAATACCCCTGTGGATAGAAGAGACAAATTCAGTCTGAAGCAATGTCCCTAAACAAAGTTTGAACGTTCAGAGATGAGGAATACTTCCTATGCTTCGGTAGTAGGGAGTATAATGTATGCCCAAGTATGTACACGACCAGACTTGGCATACATTATGGGAATATTTGGCAGATACCTCTCTGATCTGGGTAAGGATCACTGGACCACAGCAAAGAGGATGCTGAGATATTTACAAGGGAGGAAGTAATACATACTGACGTATCGGAGATCTGACGAGTTAGAGATCACTAGATATACAGATTCCGATTTTGCTGGATGTTAGAATAGCATGAAATCGACCTCGAGCTATGTATTTACTCTAGCCAGAGGTGCGATTTCATGGAAAAACGTGAAACAGACTTTATTGGCCATCTCTACTATGGAGGCGGAAGTCGTAGCTAGCTTCCATGCATCCAATCAGGCGATATGGCTTTGCAATTTTGTCAGAGGGCTGCGAGTATTGGAGACTCTCTCGTCTCCAATGAGGATTTACTAGAACAGTAATGCTGTGGTGCTATATTCGAATAACAACCGGAGTTCATCTAAAGCGAAATATATAGAGATGAAGTATCTAGCAATTAAATAAAGAGTTCAGAGTGGTCTGATCAGAATTAAGCATACCAGTACATACTCCATGGTGCCCAATCCTTTTGACTAAGGCTGTGGAACCCGTAGTGTTTCACAAGCATATTATCCGTTTGGGTCTTAGTCAGGTTGAGGATATTTTATCTTAATGGGAGTCTGTGAGGTTTATGTTTCTTCTCAATACAGTTGTTTATTTCAGACAAACAATATAATGTACATTTCTGTTATATTAAAGTTTTCTGCAGAAGTAATGTACATTAAGCAGTTACGGCATACACTCTGAATTCTATTGATTTCGCTAAAGTAAGGGTCAAGTTGGAATTAAATATGTACGATTACCTAGCATATTAATTCCACACTGCATATCCATTTCAGTATCCATGTCATTCAGTGAAATGTTAGTATCATGATTTAAGAGGGACAAGTCACTAATTCAATGTGGTGGCGTGCGGATTAAGTCTTTTGCTAATATTTGCTGATAGACCGGAAAACAAAAGACACACTAAAGGACATACGGTATATGAGCTCAAAAGGGTGTGAAATAATCTTTAAGATACATGCAGAGTCTAAGTGAGAGATTGTTTGGATTAATTCGAGATATGTGTAATGCGCAGCACATTGAATAAGTTTATACGAATTAATCATAAAGTGGACGTTATGTATGATAATGTTATATGTCATATATGTCACTTAATAATATTAATTATTACGTAAAACACTCACACGTTAAGTGATCATCGGGTATGTTCGTGGATGTAGTGTGGTTTAAAATAGAAACCCCAGAAGATGTAGAAAGTCATATGGTCAGAGACCGCGATGGATGAGCTCAAAGTGCAACGACCATAAAGTGTACGACGTCTGGTCCCCGAGGGGCGACAACCCACGTGTGGCTAGTAGATAATTATTGGTACATAATAATTAAATATTAAATAATATTCAATATTAAATATAAGATAATAATATTTACTATTAAATATTAAATAATATTAATAATGGATAAAGATAATTTGATGATAATATCAAGTATATCCCCGGGTATTTGGGATAAGGAAATCTCTATCCATAAGGGAAGAAGGTTTGGTTTTGGATATAACTCTGAACGCTAAACCCATCAGGATTCTTCCTTTCTCCCTCTATATACATGAGAAGGCTATACACCTCCTCATAACATAGCAAAACCCCCGGTCATATACAGTAGAGGGGGATGGTGTGCCAAATTTTCTATAAATCCCACACTGTCTAGTCTCTCTATCGGGTAAAGCAATGAATTGTTGAATCTGTTCAAGGGGAATATCAACAATCGGTGGGAGGTCGTGAATTCTTGGATCACGCCAGATTCAGCAACAGCAGGAGCAATACAAAGTTGGCAGATTAACATCAACATATAATGCTCTCTAAGGTCTAAGATGGAGAAAACTGATTATATATATGTAATGAAGACATATTCTTCCAAGGAAAATTTTTTGGAGGAATTTTAAAAACATGTAGCTTTAGTATAATGTCTATATATGATATATTAATTTTTTTCCTTAGTATCTTGGAGGATGAAGGTATTATGTTGGAACATACCAATAAGTTTAAAGCACCAAAGGTTTAAAACTCTTTGCATTAATGAATTGGTCCAGTTGGATATGGTGGTCTAATTCTATTTTTATTTTATATATATATATATAATATTATACATTTATATTATATATTTATAATACATTTTCAAAATCCCTAAGAAGCTGAGTGAAGTGTAACGAATATAATATATTGAATTTGCGTCATTTTTTAGTATACTTTCACGAAATCCAGTACTCTTATTGCTTTCGTAAGTTTTCATTTCTTTCACAACAATCCAATACTCTTTTTATTCTTTTACTTAACTTTACAACCCTCTGGTGAATGGAAATACGGTACCATTTCCACCATTTAACAGCAAAAGTCAAAATTTAAACCGTTTTGACATGCACTCTCATATAGCTAATGACATAATATACTAATGGCCACCCAACAACTATTGTAGTAGAGTTGTTTTGTGTTAAAGAGAGTTCTATGTATGTGTGTGTGTATATGTAAATTATTCAAAACTCTATATTGTATGAGAAGACAAAACACATTAAGATAGATTGTCTCATTGTAAGAGATATGTTTCTAGACGAGGTGATCAGGTTTATGCTTGTAAGAACTGAGTTGGAGTCGGCAGATTTTTTTAAAAAAAGCTCTAGACTTAAAAAGATTACTTAGCCAGACTGGGCATTGGTGTATAACATTTTTAGTCCGTCATAATTAAGGGAGGGTATTAGAGGAAAGAATGAATACAGGCCACAGTAATAAGCTGGTGAAGTATAGAGACTTGAGTTTAAGAGCACAGGTAAACCTCAACTGATAAACAGAAATTATCTGGTAAAGCAGTCTTCGAGGACATGGTTCAGAAGATTCACTGTAGTAATGAAGAAGCATGGGTATAGACAGAGTAATTCAGATCACACTTTGTTTATCAAGAAGAGAGGTACGTTGATAACATATTTGATTATTTATGTGGACGACATAATTGTTACATGGAATGATTCTGAGGAAATGTTGGATCTTCTAACAGGGGATATTCATATCTCAAAGTAAGTATATGTTGGATCTTCTAACAGTAGTTGGAACGTTGGAGTGCAAATCTAGTGACACTCCCATGGTAATGAATCACAAACTCCAGAACATTGAAGGTGCTCCACCAACTGATCAGAGTCAGTATCAAAGGTTGGTTGGCCAATTAATTTACCTTGCCCATACTCGTCCTGATATTGTGTACGTTGTTGGAGTAGTAAGTCAATTTATGCATAAGCCTCAGAAACAACACATGAATGCGGTCACACGCATTCTACCATACCTAAAGGAACTCCAAGGCATGGAATCCTATTCAAGAATAATGGTCATTTGGACGTTTAAGTCTTTACAGATGCTGATTGGGCTGGTAACCCTAATGATAGACGATCTACTTCGGGATACTTTGCACTAGTTGGAGGAAATCTTGTAACCTGGCAAAGCAAGAAACAAAAGGTCGTAGCATTGTCCAGTGCTAAATATGATTTTAGAGGGATCTCTAAGGGAGTTATGGAAATATTGTGGCTTAAGAAGTTATTGCATGAGCTGGGGTTTCCAGAAAAGGGGGCTGTGAAAGTATATTGTGATAACACTGTAGCAATAAGTATTTCAGAAAATCCAGTGCAGCATGATCGGATCAAACATGTGGAGGTTGATCGACACTTTATAAAGAAAAATTTAGAAGGAATCATTGAATTACCGCATGTGCGATTCGAAGATCAGTTGGCTGATATTCTCACAAAAGTTGTTGATGGAAGAAGCTTTTATTGAGTGTTGTCCAAGTTAAGCATTGGTGATCCCAATACTCAACTTGAGGGGGAGTGTTGAACAATACAGAATATTCAGTTTAACATAATTAGAACTTACCTTGTATATGGTTTCTTTGTATATATATAATTGAGAGTGATTGTAAGAGAGATTGTGATTGTAACTGATACACTTAACATACTAGTGTAGGAACCTGTTAGAATATGTTGAGTTTTGATGATTTGCATTTCGAACAAGTGATTAGGCGCTTCATGTGTGTTGTTGGAAGTCAGTGTACTTCGAACGCTTACATTAGGCGCTTAATGTACCTTGGTGGAGTCCAGTACACTTCGAACGCCTACATTAGGCGCTTTATGTGAAGTGTCTGGATGTCAGTACACTTCGAACGCCTAGATTAGACGCTTCATGTGAAGTGTTTGAAGATCAGGATACTTTGAACGCCTGATTAGGCGCTTCATGTGGCCTGTTGAAAAATGCGAACACTTCGAACGCCTTATTAGGCGCTTTATGTGGTCCACCAAGTCAAAAGTACTTTTCCCCTGAATGAGCACGTACTCTTAAGTACTTTCTCTGAGAAAATGTCAGAGCTAGTTCGAACAAGCATGAAGGGCTACATTAGGCGCTTCATGTGACTTCGAACGCCTTAAGAAGCCCAAATTAGGCGCTTGATGTGACTTCGAACGATAATTCATTTTCACATCAAGCGCTCTATGTCACTTCGAACGCCTGTGCTTTAAGCACATTAGGCGCTTCATGTGACCAACGTTACAAAGGTCTTAAACTTCACTTTTTAACATCAGTTGACTCTTTGTACCCTCCTCTTTTAGTGTCTTTTTCATAGGTTCCTCTCTGCTGAAGATTTCAGGTTTCCTTTCTTGGCATTCCTTTTGAAATCTCTCCAAGAATGTTGCTACATGCCAAAGGGAGATCTCCAATGATGAGGAATCACCAACACATGATGCCAAAACCAATTAATGTTTGTGCAGAGGGTTTCAAACGGGAAGAAACTTGAAAAATGATAAAAGAAAGGTTTCTTCTCCATCTTCTCCAACTTTCTACTTGGCAAGCTCTCAAATTTTCTCTCAAGCTCAAGCTCTCAAAATACTTGTAAACATTGTACATTTTACTTTATTGTCGAGAGTGACTATTGTAAGAGGAAGAAGAGTCTTCTTCTTGGTGAGATTCTATTGTGAGAGATTGGGTAGATTGTTGGTCAAGGAGCAATGGTGCTTCTTGTTTAAGATTTTTAGACTTTGAAGTGTTAGTTGATAGTGTGTGGTGCACTATTCTCCCTACAAGATTTCTTTGAGGGTAAAGAAGATCTTTGGAGGCTAAACTTCAAAGGGTTAGACTTCTTGGTTGTGGTCTAGGCAAAGTGCCTAGTTTACTGTTTTCTGGATTTTGTTCTTTGATTGTTGTTTCCCCCAAAAGAAATAACAATCCCCATTTCAAAATCCTTCTTGTGAAACATCAAGAAGGTAGAGGAGTAGAGTCATTTGACTTGAACCTCTATACATACTTGTGTTCTTTACTTTCTTGCAAGTCTTTATTCTTTTTAAAGAACACACCCAAGTATTGGTTGCACTTCAAAACAAAAAATATCCCTAAAATATCCATACTTGGTGAACACACTATTCAACCCCCCCTTCTAGTGTGTTCTAAGGGACCTAACAATTGGTATCAGAGCCACATCTTGTCTATTTGAGTTCAAATAAAAGATTTGATCATTAAAGTATGGATTCCTTTGTTTTTGATGATGTGAGTTCTCCTAGTGGTGATGCCTCAAGAAGAAGGAGGCAAGAAACCCTACTCCCTTCTATCTCAAATGTTCATGTCAAAGTCCCTATGTTTGATCCTCTAAACTACCCACTATGGAAGTCAAACATGGAAACATATCTACGTTCATGTGGGCACAGAATATGGGTTGAGGTCTCAAGAGGCTTTATGATTCCCATAGATATTGATGATCCTACTCCTGAAGAGGAGTTCCAGTTGGCCGTAAATAGATTTTAAACAGCTCTCTTTCCTCAAATGAGAGATCATAGATTCAAGGAGTCCAATCTGCTCATGAGGCTTGGATAAAGCTTGAGATGATCCACGAAGGAACATCTCAAGTAAGAAAGGTCAAAAGGAGACAGTTGATAAAACAGTTCTACAATTTTACTGTCCCTAAAGGTGAAAAGATTGAAGAGTCTATCCAAAGATTCACCAAGCTTGTCAACCTTCTCAAAGCGGTTGGCAAGAAAATAGAACAAGAGGAACATTGCTTCCTAAACAGTTTAGGAAGAGAATGGAACGCCAAGGTGATGGCTATTGAGGAGTCCAAGGATTTGAAAACCATCACCTTGGACGAGCTATATGGGAATCTCATTACTTATGAGATTCATTTGGATGCACAACAAAAGAACGACCCTATTCGCCACTCCACTAAGGCTCTTGTATGCGAGTCGGAGGACTCGGACGATGAAGTCGGACTTCTTGTCAAAAGATTCTGACGTTTTGCGAGAAAGAATGGTGATGAAGCCAAAAGATTCATCAAGGAAAAGTACTCCAAGGACAAGGTGAAGGACCCAGAGAATAAATGCTACAAGTGTGGGAAGCTTGGTCACTTCATGAAAGATTGTCGGGTGAAGGAGCCGCAACTCAAAGACAAGAAGGCCATCTACCAAAGGAAGAAGGCCTTGCAAGCGGAAGTAGCCCATTGGGAGAGCATTCTTTCCGGATCCGAGAGCGACAATGGCGATCATGATGATCTTGCACTCACAGGTGTGGTTCAAGATGATCTTGACAAGGAGTTCTTTGCACTCATGGCCATTGATGATGACATGGAGGTATGCAATATTTCATCTCACTATAGAATTATTGATGAACGAGATGATTTAGTGCAAGAAAATGACCTCTTAGATTTAAAATATAAACGTGTCAAGAAAGAGTTTAGAGCATGCTTAAATGAATACAATGACACGTTAGAAGATCACATTGCATTGCAACTTGAGCATGATATATTTTTGACTATGCATGTGATTGCACTTGAAGAGAAACATGATTTGATGAAATCATATGCTCAAGCCCTTGAGGATAAAAAAAATGATTCAAGGGTAAGTGCTACAAAGGTAGAGGTTAAGGATGCATCTAGGCCAAGCATGAAAGCTAAAATCAAACCTAGTGCCATGTATGCATCTAAGAAGGGTAATAAGAAGGAACAAGCACAAAGTGTCAAGGAGTCCAAAACCTCTTTAAAGAAGCAAAGACACATGCCTAAACAAAAGGTTAGTGCACCAAAGGCATCACAACCTTTGGTTCATGTTGTGAAACAAAAACCTTCTTCGATTCCAAAGAAGGTGGTTCCTAAAAAGGAAACACGACATGTGCCTACGCACAAGCATTCACACAAGCATACACCACCTCACAAGCATACTCCTACATGTTTTTATTGCAATAAGAAAGGCCATGTAGAAAGAGTATGTAGAGCTAAAAATAACAAGAATCTTGTGTGGGTGCCGAAAGGCGAGATGAAGGTGACTAACCTTCAAGGACCCAAAACAAAAAAGGGTACCAACTTCATATGGTTCTTTTGTAGGCCCTAGCACTCAATGGAGAAAGCAAAGACAAGAAGGTCAAATGGGTCGTGGACAGTGGGTGTTCCAACCATATGACGGGAGACAAACGTCTCTTCCATAGACTCACTATGCAAGACGGAGGAGTTGTCCACTTTGGCGGTAGCAAAGGCCAAATCAAAGGACATGGTATTATGGGTAACGATTCCTTCTCTCTTAGTGATGTCTTATATGTTTTAGGTCTTAGGTTTAACTTGATAAGTGTCAGTCAACTATGTGATGCTAATTATGAGGTAACGTTTTTGAAAACAAAGTGTGTTGTGAAAAAGGGTGATAAGATCTTATTTGAGGCTTTGCGTTTCAAAAATATTTACAAACTTAGCATCAATGATTTGGTTTCTCAAAATGTATCTTGTCTAGTTGCTAAGAATGATTTGACGCAACTATGGCATAGACGTCTCGGACATGTATGTTTCAAAACATTTAAATTTATTTGCGAAAATGGTAAAGTCTGAGGCCTTCCAAAAATGAATTTCGAAAACCATGACTTATGTGACACTTGTCAAAAGGCGAAACTTGTGAAAACAAGCTTCAAACCCAAGACAAATATTTCCACCTCCAAGCCCCTACAATTGCTTCATATGGATTTGTATGGGGATGTTGGAACAAGAAGTTTGGGTGGTAAACATTATACCTTCGTGGTAGTAGATGACTATACTCGTTATACATGGGTGATGTTTCTAGCTAAGAAGAGTGATGCATATAGTGAGTTTATGAGTCTAACTAAACGATTGGAAAATCATGTGGGTGACACCATTAAGACCATCCGTAGTGATCGTGGTGGTGAGTTTGATGGTGATTTCGAAAGGTTTTGTGTATCCAAAGGATACTCTCATGATCTTTCAGCACCTAGAACTCCTCAACAAAATGGCGTGGCCGAACGAAAGAATAGAACTCTACAAGAAATGTGTAGAGCAATGTTGAATGAGTTTGGTTTGCCCAAATATTTTTGGGCCGAAGCGGTAAATGCCGCTTGTCATGTGATCAATCGTGTCTATTTGAGACCATACCTAAATGTAACACCCTATGAGCTTTGGAATGGAAAAGTTCCCAACATTGGGTATTTCAAAGTCTTTGGTTGCAAGTGTTTCATACTTAATACCAAGGATACTTTGGACAAACTTGACCTCAAAGCGGATGAAGGTATCTTTTTAGGTTATGCCTCAAATAGTAAGGCATTTCGTGTTTTCAACAAAAGGAGTCAAAAGGTGGAAGAATCAATCCATGTTAAGTTTAATGAGTCACTTAGTGACGAACCTAAACTTAATGAGGATTGTGAAGAAGATGAAGATGTGACTACTCAAGAAGAAATTCTTGAGGATATTCCTATGGTTGTTCCTCAACAAGAGATTGTTGATGATCCTCCAAATGAAAACATCTTCATTGACTTGAGAGTTGAACCTATTGAAGGTACTCCTCCACCTTGTGTGCATGAACTTAGTGAGTCAAATAGAAATATTTCTCATACTCATGTTGATACACAAAATGTAGATAATGCATCACACATTCCGGAACATGAGGTTCATGTGGATGATGAAGGTTCATTTCCGGAACATGATCAAGAGGAAGTTGGAGGAGATGTCTCCAATCTTCCTAGATCATTTAAGCACAAAAGTTCTCACCCTCAAGAGTTGGTCATAGGTGATCCAAATAGGGGTATCACCACATGAAGGCAATATAGAGAGAATGCATTTGTCTCTCTTATAGAGCCGAAAAATATTAAAGATGCACTTCTTGATGAAAATTGGATCTTGGCTATGCAAGAAGAATTAAACCAATTTGAAAGAAGTGATGTTTGGGAGTTAGTTCCCAAACCACACGATCATCCTATTATTGGTACGAAATGGGTTTTTCGTAACAAGATGGATGATCAAGGTAATGTCACTAGAAACAAGGCTAGGTTAGTTGCTCAAGGATACCGTCAAGAAGAAGGTATTGATTTTGATGAGACATTTGCACCCGTAGCACGGCTTGAGGCTATTAGGATGTTATTAGCATATGCTTGTTATAGAGATTTTAAACTTTACCAAATAGATGTTAAATCCGCCTTCTTGAATGGTGTTATTCAAGAGGAAGTGTATGTTGCACAACCTCCCGGGTTTGAATGTCATGATTCACCACATCATGTCTTCAAACTTAAAAAGGCTCTTTATGGCCTCAAACAAGCTCCAAGAGCTTGGTACGAGAGGTTAAGTACTTTTCTTCTTAATAATGGTTTTTCAAGAGGTAAAGTTGACACTACTTTGTTTATAAAAGCACAAGGTAGGAATCATTTAATTGTTCAAGTATATGTTGATGATATTATTTTTGGTGCTACTAACAATTGTCTTTGTGAGCAATTTGCTAGTCTTATGCAAGGTGAGTTTGAGATGAGCATGATGGGCGAACTTAACTATTTCCTTGGATTATAAATCAAGCAAACCGAAGAAGGTGTGTACATTTTCCAAACCAAGTGCACAAGAGATTTGCTCAAAAAGTACAACTTTGGTGAAGGAAGAGAGGTAAACACTCCTATGAGCACAAGTGCCAAGCTTGACAAGGATGAAAAAGGAAAGCATGTCGAGGTAACCTTGTATCGTGGCATTATAGGTAGTCTACTTTATTTAACGGCTAGTAGACCCGATATTTTACATGTAGTATGATTATGTGCTAGATTTCAAAGTGATCCTAGGGAGATGCACTTTATTGCGGTGAAACGCATCCTTAGATACCTTAGAAGTACTTTGAAATTTGGTTTGTTTTATCCTAAGAATGCATGTTTTGATTTAAGAGGATATTGTGACTCCGATTATGCGGGGAGTCTAGTTGATAGGAAGAGCACCTCCGGAACTTGTCAGTTTCTCGGAGATTGTCTCGTTTCTTGGTTTTCCAAGAAACAAAACAGTGTGTCTCTTTCTACGGCGGAATCCGAATATGTGTCGGCCGCCTCATGTTGTGCACAGTTATTATGGATGACAAACACGTTAAATGATTATAACATTCACTTCTTAAAGGTGCCAATTTTGTGTGATAACACTTCCGCTATTAATATTGCACAAAATCCCGTCCAACATAGTCGGACCAAGCACATTGAAGTGAGGTATCATTTCATCCGTGATTGTGTACAAAAGAACTTGGTTAGTGTGGAATTCGTTCCTACGCGAGACCAACTAGCGGACATTTTCACGAAACCCTTACCTAGTGATGTCTTTGTATCTATAAGAAGTAGGTTGGGGTTGCTCAACATGGGTTGATAAAACCATCTTGACTTTTGAGCACGAAAATTTTAAAATTTTCAAGATCAGTGCACATAAAGCGCTTCATCACACTTGTTTCAGGCGTTCGATGTCACATCAAGCGCCTGATGTTAAGGATGTCACTCGTTCAAAGTGACATCAGGCGCTTTATGTCCCTTTACATTGGCGTTCGATGTAGGATTAAGCGCTTTATCCAAATGAGTTCACTCGTTCAATGTGACATTAAGCGTTCAATCTGCATCTCCACAGCCATTCAATGTGACTTTAAGCGCTTCATCCTATTTTGTGAAGTCGTTCGAAGTCACTTTAGGCGCTTCAACCCTAAATCTTCACTGTCCTGTCCGCCGCCTCTTCAGTTTTCGCGCCATTCAAGGACCATCAATTCTCTCTCTTTCCCACGTCTACCTTCCCTCTTCCCCATTCACTTCATCTTTTCACCTTCTTCTTCAAAACTCTCTCCCACTTCTCCACTCTCCCATTAATCCACCATTACTCCACCATCCTTTCATCTTCCTTTCTCCCTTTAAAAATCCAACTTTTCTTCATTCTTCATCACACATTCACATCATCTTTGCATCCCATCCAAAAACTCCTCCTTTTTCAAATTTTTCAATGGCTTCTGCTGGTCCTTCAAAACGCCCATGCTCCCAAAAGCGAAAAACAACGGCTGGACAAGGGATTTCTAAGCCGGCTGCAATCAAGGACATTCGTGAAGGGCTCACCAAGGATAATTTTCCTTGGTTGAAGAAGTTTGAGCCCGAAATCAAGAAACCTCCACGCTCCATTGACAAAGATGCTCATGTTTCTTACTACTCTAGCATGCTATTCCAAGAATGGGTAGCAAACAATAAACTCATCATCCCTCTGAAACTGTTCAACCTCAGCAATCTTCCTGAGATGAGCACTTCTTTTGAAATTGTTCCCCTGTTGGAACATCAAGGCTGGGCATCTCTTTGGTCCAGAATTGACATGCAAAAATACTCCCGCGAACACACCCGGCTGTTCTATTCCAATCTGTGGGTCACTCCACAATCTGAGTCCCAAAATTTTTCCCTCAACACTGTTATTGATGGTACTCCTCTCAGCTTCATTGTCCCCGAAATCTGTGAAGTTCTGAGAATCCGGAATGAGGGATTGACTGATTTCTCCGTATTTGACTGGAGTAGCAAATACGGCGTCTGTGAGCAGGACGTAAAATTCAATCTGGGGTATTTCCCCTCCAAAAAGACTCAGAACATGCCATTGGTGGATCGCATTTTGCTGGCGGTGGTCACCTACTGCATCAATGGTAAGGCTACTAGAAATCCCAGCAACATGGATTTCTATGTATCTTACCGTCTCAAACATCTGACCCAGCTGAATCTCACCTGGATTTTCATAGAAGTCATGTTTTCAGCTCTCCGAAAAGGGTCCAAAGCTTTACCTTTTGCCAATATTATCACAATATTGTTAAAGTCAAAAGGTATTGTTATTTCTGATGATGATTTGACCCCAGTTGCTAAATTTGACATCTATGATCACTACAATATCGCCCAAGCCATTGACTCGCAAAAACGGAAGGCCACCACCATTGATGATGACGAGGTCGCGGAGGGACCTCAAGATGCTGCTGGTGGTAGTAATTCATCTGAATTGCTATCACGTATTGCTGCGCTTGAACAGACCGTTCAACAGTTGCATCTTCGTGATGCTGAGCATGAGGCTCGGCATTTGCGAAATGAACTGCGCATGAATGCCTTCAGAAATGCATTCATGAAGATCGGTACGTGGACTCTTCCTCCTAATTTTGATGATTTAGGGAGAGAAGGTGGTGGTGCTGGTGGCGGTGCTGGTGGTGCTGGTAGCAGTGCTGGCAGTGGTGGTGATGCTGGTGGCTCTGGAGATGTTGAAGGATCCATGGGTGGATTCAATGATTTTGCCGCTAGTGTAGGTTTTGGGTTTAGTGGTTTTACACCACCAAGTGGTGGTGCTATGTAATTTTTTTTATTGTTGGTTGTGAAAATTTCTCGTTATTGTTTAATGCAAGAATTTGTGACTTGGTATTTCTTTGTTGATTTTCAGTAAATTGTTTCATCACATTGTTTTTCTCAAGTTATTTTTTCTTGCATCTAGTGAGGGGGAGCATATGTTAAGGGGGAGCTTTGATAAGTTATGCATGTTGTGAAATCATCAAAAAAGAGGGAGAATGTTAGAATATGTTGAGTTTTGATGATTTGCACTTCGAACAAGTGATTAGGCGCTTCATGTGTGTTGTTGGAAGTCAGTGTACTTCGAACGCTTACATTAGGCGCTTAATGTACCTTGGTGGAGTCCAGTACACTTCGAACGCCTACATTAGGCGCTTTATGTGAAGTGTCTGGATGTCAGTACACTTCGAACGCCTAGATTAAGCGCTTCATGTGAAGTGTTTAAAGATCAGGATACTTTGAACGCCTGATTAGGCGCTTCATGTGGCCTGTTAAAAAATGCGAACACTTCGAACGCCTTATTAGGCGCTTTATGTGGTCCACCAAGTCAAAAGTACTTTTTCCTTGAATGGGCACGTACTCTTAAGTACTTTCTCTGAGAAAATGTCAGAGCTAGTTCGAACAAGCATGAAGGGCTACATTAGGCGCTTCATGTGACTTCGAACGCCTTAAGAAGCCCACATTAGGCGCTTGATGTGACTTCGAACGATAATTCATTTTCACATCAAGCGCTCTATGTCACTTCGAACGCCTGTGCTTTAAGCACATTAGGCGCTTCATGTGACCAACGTTACAAAGGTCTTAAACTTCACTTTTTAACATCAGTTGACTCTTTGTACCCTCCTCTTTTAGTGTCTTTTTCATAGGTTCCTCTCTGCTGAAGATTTCAGGTTTCCTTTCTTGGCATTCCTTTTGAAATCTCTCCAAGAATGTTGCTACATGCCAAAGGGAGATCTCCAATGATGAGGAATCACCAACACATGATGCCAAAACCCATTAATGTTTGTGCAGAGGGTTTCAAACGGGAAGAAACTTGAAAAATGATAAAAGAAAGGTTTCTTCTCCATCTTCTCCAACTTTCTACTTGGCAAGCTCTCAAATTTTCTCTCAAGCTCAAGCTCTCAAAATACTTGTAAACATTGTACATTTTACTTTATTGTCGAGAGTGACTATTGTAAGAGGAAGAAGAGTCTTCTTCTTGGTGAGATTCTATTGTGAGAGATTGGGTAGATTGTTGGTCAAGGAGCGATGGTGCTTCTTGTTTAAGATTTTTAGACTTTGAAGTGTTAGTTGATAGTGTGTGGTGCACTATTCTCCCTACAAGATTTCTTTGAGGGTAAAGAAGATCTTTGGAGGCTAAACTTCAAAGGGTTAGACTTCTTGGTTGTGGTCTAGGCAAAGTGCCTAGTTTACTGTTTTCTGGATTTTGTTCTTTGATTGTTATTTCCCCCAAAAGAAATAACAATCCCCATTTCAAAATCCTTCTTGTGAAACATCAAGAAGGTAGAGGAGTAGAGTCATTTGACTTGAACCTCTATACATACTTGTGTTCTTTACTTTCTTGCAAGTCTTTATTCTTTCTAAAGAACACACCCAAGTATTGGTTGCACTTCAAAACGAAAAATATCCCTAAAATATCCATACTTGGTGAACACACTATTCAACCCCTCCTTCTAGTGTGTTCTAAGGGACCTAACAGAACCATGGCTATAAGAGTTACATGTATAGTAGTGAATAAAGCATGAATGAAAGATTATATTCTTCATTACAATATTGTTCAAATATTAACAATTATTTTACTTACTCGTAGCCACATTTGGATAGGATCTAAAATAAAGTGCATGGGACCACCTATGATAGTAATTGGATGAGTTGATATTTTTGCTTGCAAAACTTTACATTTTTCTCTCCCTAACAATGTGTCAGTATGATTTGTGTATCTGAATAGATTTGTTCACTCAATTTCAGGCCGGATGCATGTTTGCAGTTTTATTATGGGCAAACGGTAATGAACGTCAACTCAATCGAGTTTTTTATTTTCTTTAGTGCGAAAAATCAATCTTTATTGATATCTAATATTTTTTTGGGCTATTTACCATGTAGGAGCCTGCAAAATGATTTAATTTAAGGGTTGTATCTTTTTAAGGGAATGCTTGAGATACATACGTAAAACACAGAGACGTGACTATTCAAATATGCATTTCATCATTCTAGAAAATAGTGTGACGATTAGATTTTCTATGATTTTTGTTGGATATAAATTAATGAGTCGGTTATTATTATGCTCTCAATATTTCATGGTCCAAGTATCATACTTTTGGGTGCATAAATATTTGAAGTTTAACAAGCCTAAGCCAGGAGGGGACAATGTGAGTTTGGATCCTCTCACCCACAATCTCCTCACTCACTTCTCCACCGCATGACATGTGGTAGCAGGGGAAGTTGGTGAGGCTAGATGCGGGTGACCCTCATCTAGCCTCACCACCCTCTCCCTGCTGCCACGTGTTGTATAATGGGTAAGTAGGTGAGAAGATTGTGGTGAGGAGATCCGGTCCCAGACAATGTAGTGGCAGCCGGTCCAATAGTGGTGATGCGTGAGTGTGAATAAACCGAACCATCAATATATCATCTAGTATATTTGTAATGCTATGTAAGGTCTAAGATGAAAAAACTCCTTATATATATGTAACATTAAAAGAAATTTAAGACATATTCTTCCAAGGAAAATTTTATGGAGGAATTTTAAAAACATGTAGCTTTAATGTAATGTCCATATATGATATATTAATTTTTTTTTCTTAGTATCTTAGAGGATGAAGATATTATGTCGTAAACATACCAATAAGTTTAAAGCACCAAAGGTTTAAAACTCTTTGCGTTAATGGAGTGGTCCGGTTGGATATGGTGGTTTAATTCTATTTACAATTATATATTTATAATATATATCTATATTGTATTTATATAAAATTATTCATATGAAATTATATAAATACTTAACTTACTTAACCATATACGTATGAAATCATATAAATACTTAACTTACTTAACTTTGTAACCATCTGATGAATGGAAATACGGTGCCATTTCCGCCATTTAAAACCACAAAAGTTAAGATTTAAACTGTTATGCCCGTGAAATTTTATAGAAAAGAAAATAAAGGAAAATATAAAAAGGAACATAAATATTAAATATATGTGAGGGTTATCTTATATTATTTGATTCGAATAGGTAACTAAGTGATAGAAATGAAACTGTAGGTGATTAACCTTAAATATGAGTTCTATACCTATTAGGAAATTATATATATATATATATATAGACACACATACACCCTAACCAAAAACCTAAACCCTAAACACACATCAAAATAAATCGGCCAACCCCCTAGTCATCAGCACCATTCGGCCGATCTATAAACAAGAGAAGAAAAGAGAGAATTTCTTCCAACAAACCCTAGTTCAATAAATTGGGTATAGTATATACGCGTAGAGGTAAGTACCTTATCTATATATATTCATTATGAATTTGTGAGCCACATAATATATTTTCGTATAAACATCAGGATCATCTATACGTATATATGATTGCAGAAATAGATGTGTGTGTGTGTCTATATATATACATATATATATATAAATATATCTCTGTGTGTGTGTGTGTATATATATGTGTGTGTGTGTGTGTGTGTGTGTGTGTGTGTGTGTATTTTTATAGATAAAGGTGAGATTTTATTGAATTAAAAAGCCTCAGTTATGGTTGAGGTGACCATATTACAAAAGTGTATGTCAAACGAAAAACAAAAATGTAAAGTGGCTATGATATGCAGTCTCCAGTCATATATGATATGCCGCATTAAAACCTTGCCAAGTAAAACCACCCTTGTGGATAAAACCTTGGCGAAGGAAAAAGCGTACATATTTATATGATTGGAGTGGGTCTGCTTAAGTTTTAGCCTTACAGAAACTAATGTACAGCACAATATCACACTGATGTTCAGGTATCCAAAGTAAACATGAGAGCAGCAAAATCTGCTGCATAGCAAGGAGCTTGGCGCAGTAGCTGAGATTGTCCATCCCTTTAGGCAATGAGATCCGTTGTTCCAGCATTGTGCAATGAGCGACATAGAGCAGTTTCCTCGCATGAAAAAAATTAAAGAACGCAGCATTATCAAAATATCCAAAGGTTATACGTTTAAGAGTCAGACAGACAGCACAACAACATACCCATGATGCCCGTAGTCTTAAGACTGCGGGCAACAAAGTATAGAATGCATGAACAAAAATGGCGATCTGAGGAAACGTGAGAACACGTACCCGTGTTGCCTGTAACTTTGGATTACAGGCAACAATATAATGTGTGAAGGCGTGATATTTAGGTTCGAATGGCGTGTAGCAATCCATCTGTATGGTAAAATCTACGCACCGTTGAGGGCAATTGAGCATGAGACGTGAATATATATATATATATATATATATATATATATATATATATATATATATATGTGTGTGTGTATATATATATACACACACATATATATATATACACACATATATATATATGCATATATATATGGCCGTGTGTATGTATATGTGTATATGGTTGAAAGATTTGGTATTTTATATGAGTATGGCCGAAAATATATATAGATACTGTGTATGCATGTGAGTCGGCTGATATTCTATTTTTGGGTGTAAGTATTTATATAGTTTCATATGTATATGGTTTACAACCTATGATATATGCATGAATACGTGTGTGATAATTTGTATGACTTTGTATGGATTTGGATGAATTTGAAGGTGGAATACATTAAGATTTTGCATGATTTGGTGGTGAATAAGGGTGAATTAGGCTTAATTCTGGTGTAAGGCAATGACACCAATGGCGACGCGTGAGCCACATGCACCGATGTAGTGGCGGCATGTAGGCGGCGCGTGTACGGATGCGGTATGTTAGGCATGAATTGCACTTGTTTTCTATGGTATTTTCTGTGTCAAAATATGGATAGTGTGTATTTTGGAGGTGGGCCGAAGGATGGAAAGTGGTGGTATAGGAAATTAGAGTTTTGGAAGAAGGGGAGGGGTTGGCCGAGGGAGTGCGGTAGGAAACCAGTCTAGTGGGGGCAGTGAGGGGGTCCGAGAGAGTGGGGTATGGGTAGGGGTGAGTTGGGTAGTGGGTTGGAGGAAAAGTGGGTTGAGGGAGAAAAGGGAAGCAGGGTCGACGGCAGTGCCACGGGCTGGAAGGGCATAGGATGGCAAGACCGTGGCAGGGTTGCGGCTGAGCGCAGGCAGGGCTGCAGGCCAATGGAGGAAAACAGAAGGAAAATAAGGCAAAAGAAAATTTGGACCGCATACTTCGGGTTAAGTCACGATATGGATTTGTAAACTAAGAATTTGGTTTGTAGACCAAGAAATGGATTTTGTTTTGAAAGATGTGCGTGTATGTATATACATGTATATGCACATGTATGGACATGAGCACACGTACACACACACACGAGAGGTACGAGTTATTTGATATTTAGAAATATTTGATGATTGATATTTAGAAATATTTGATGATTAGATATTTGGAATTCCTATGGAAAATATTTGTGGAATTTGGGAAATTTGGTACTTTGGAAATCTTCCATTGTATTTTGTGGAATTCAACCTCACATGAAAAATATATCGTTAAGCTGGATTGATCCCAAACAAACGGAGCATCTAGGCATATTTGACTATTTTGATAGAGCGTGCAGGCATATTTGACTGCATCTGGAAATATTTGACTATCGGGATGATCAATTCTTAGGTCTTATGGTATAAGTCACTGTAAGAAAAGTGCTATAGCCATTGCACTGAAATTGGATTTGGATTTGGAATTGTACCAACTTGGAATCGGATTTGGATTTGGTATCAATTTGGAAACGGATTTGGATTTGGAAACTTTGATTTTGTAATTTGGTTTTGGAGTATGACTTTGATTTTGAACTTTGCATTCATCGATTTTGGGAACTTTGCATCCTTTGACTTTGACTTCTTTTGATTGGACATTGGAGTGGATGTTTGACTTTGTTGTTTGTTTGACCATCAGGGTATTATAGTAGTTTATTTGCGAATGGAAAACTCTATATTTTCTTAAATTGTTTAATTATGCATCTGCACTTGTTTTTCCATGTATGATCCTATAGTGGTTACAGACATGCTACTTACTGGGACGATGTTTTGTCACTCACTTTGCTGACGTGTACGTGATTTGGTATCGACGTCTTGTATTTCTCATAGCAGAATATGGTGGGTGAACCAGTACTAAAACTCGACACGGGTCGCTATATAAACCATTTTAACATGCACTCTAAAAGATAATGATATAATGTACTAATGGTCACCCAACAACTATTATAGTACAGTTTTTTGTGATAAAGAGAGGTCTATGTGTGTGTATGTGTATATATGTAAATTATTCAGAACTATATATTTCGTGAGAGGACAAAGCACATTAAGATAGACTGTCACATTATAAAGGACAAATTTCTAGAAAGGGTGATCAGGTTTATGTTTTTAAGAACTGAGTTGTAGTTAGAAGATTTTTTTACAAAATCTCTAGATTTACAAAGATTACACAACCTGACTAGGGTATTAGAGGTGTGTAACATTTTTAGTTGATCATAATTGCGAGAAGGTGTTGGAGGTAAGAATGAACACAGGCAGCAGTAGCAAGCTGGTGAAGTGTAGAGACTTGAGGTGATACATGGCAAGTGCAAGGCTGCAAGTAAATTGGAGAACAGGAGTCCACCTCAACTGATAAACAGAAATTATCTGTTGCAACTTAATTAAGGAGCATGAAGCAGAGGATTACTGCTAGCTACGTTGGAGTTGCCACATCAGCAAGTAGCAATTACAAAATTCAGTTTGTAGAAGAATCTGTTAGGTCCGAAATACACTCTAGAGGGGGGGTGAATAGAGTGTTTGGCTCTTTTTGCGGAATTTTCTCGTTTGTCTCAACTCAAAAAGGATATTCAAAATCAGAGCAAGAATGGAGATGAGAAGTAGTGAATGAGTACACCGGATATAGAGTGGTTCGAATCGTAAATGATTCTACTCCACTACCACTTTGTTTCCAAAGTGGATTTTCAACAACTACTCTTCTTATTATGAACAATAAGAACAACCACAGCAACACTTACACTAACACTTTAGTGTAAGCCACAACAACAACAACTACTTGCACAACACACTTGTGCAACCACAGCAGCTACAACTATTAGCAAGAACAACTTCTTGCTTCCTCACAACTTCAACAAAAGTTCCCTCAAGAACTTCTCACAGTGGGTTGAAGAAATATGGTAAGGATCACACTTTCTCACAAGTCTAAGCACAAGCAAGAGATCAAATATCTATGGTTCCTCTTGTGCTTGACTCTTTTTCTCTCAATATACAATAATGAAGATCAAAGAAAAGCTAGACAAGCTTTAAACAAATTTACAAGTATGAGAGAAATATACAACAATGTAAAATGAAGCTAGATGATGTTGAAAGTGTGTTATTGCTTCATCCAAGCCTCCTCTATTTATAGATGAAGTTCACCACGTTTTTGAGGCTCTCCACCATGTCTTCATCTTCAAAAATGTCAAGATAATGCCCAAATAGTCTTTAGCAACCCTATGGAGTGATTTGATCTTGGATAGCCACCCTAGAGAATCTTAGACATGTATACAATAGTCAAGGAAGCATGTAATAGGTTAGGTTAAAGTCCACAAGAATTTTGAGCAAGATTGGAAAGAGAAAACATTAAAAATCTCCCTTGGATTTTGTTCCAACGTTCAAAAAATTTTGAATTCTGTAACACATCGATCAATCGATGTCTCTAATTTGAGAGACTGAAGTATACATCGATCGATCGATGTCTTGTAGCTTAGAGATCGATGTCTCACAGAAAGTTGCAGGTTTTGATCTCTTATACATCGATCGATCGAAGTAGGTTCTTCTAGAGATCGATGTACACATCGATCGATCGATGTGCATAACTTCAGAGATCGATGTCTCACAGAATGTTCCTGGATTGGTTCTGTCATACATTGATCGATCGATCGATGTCTCTTATTCAAGAGACTGATGTATACATCGATCGATCGATGTCTTTCAGTTTAGAGATCGATGTCTCACAGTGTGTTTTTCTTACTTTCCTTCATATTCCAAGTGTTAGATTCCTTTTTGCCTTTTTCAAACCATCTTTTAATTTCATCAAAACTCTTCATATCCCAACATTCTCCCCCTTTTTGATGATTTCAAAACCAAGTTTTAAAAGATGTTTTTGAAAAATATGTTTATGCTACGAAAGAGTTTAAGACATATGAAAATCGAATCTCCCCCTTTCTCCATGCATTTTATGCTCCCCCTCAATTTATGAAATAAGTTATTATGTCCAAAGACTCCCCCTCAACCAATTATATATATATTTTTATCTCCTTGCACATACCCATATGTATCATTTCATACCACGTATACTCAATCATATTTTATCCAGCAAGCAAAAATGTGTCGATATATCCTTCAAGCAAACATATTTAAGCAAAGCCAATATATCCATCAAGCATATGCCAATATATCAGTCAAGTAACCAAGTATGCTATTATATCCATTAAGCGAATTTGTATACCAATATATTAAGCCAATTAGCATACCATACATATTAAGCCAATTTACATACCAACATATTAAGCCGTTTAGCGTACCATCATATCAAGCCAATCATACCAAGAATACCAACATAACTCCTTCTCCCCCTTTTTGAAATTATCAAAAACCATGACATAAAAGTAGATACGATAGTCATAAAGCATACGATAGTCATACGATAGTCATAAATCATCCTAAGTTAAGCAACAGGAGAGATAATAATGATTTTACTCTAGAATTACTACGGGACACAGGGGATGAAGAAATGCTAGTTCTAATCCTCGTCCGATGAGTAGGTTAAGCCTGGGATGCATGCCTTCATCTTAGCTTTGAACCTTGCAAATTTGTTTTTCAAGGTTCCCACCTCGTGTTGAAGCTCCACGACTTGTTGTTGTAATTCTGGAATACTTGAGCTAGGTCCGCTTTGTGTTCCTTCTTCAGACTCAGGAATAGGTAATTGTGTATCTCTCGGGCCTGTGTCCTCATCAGCTGCAGGTGGCTGAGCTTCATCGTCCTCTTCTTCTATTTCTTGTTCCACTCCTTTTCGGGCTTCTTTTCTTGATTTGTTGATTTGTTGAATGTTGATTTTGTCGTAATAGTCCTTAACAGAAATTTTCTCAACCTCCGAATCATCAATCTCAATACCCGACTTTCTTAGCATATAGTAGATAAGGTTTGCATATGGAAGGGCTTTGGTCTTTTTGGTGGCGGCTTCTATAACATTCGCAATGAAGATTTCTCCAAAATTTAATTGTTCCCTATTGGCTATTCTATAGGCAATGTAAAAATCAAGATTGCTAGGAAGTTTTGCAGATTTCCCATTGATACAGAAGGTGACAATGGCAGTTAACACCCTATATACTAGTGGCATGTCATTAGTATTTTTGGTAGGGTAGAAGCCTAGAAAGCTTTTAACATGCTCTTCACTCACTTGCCATTTGTTCTCATCCCAATACCAAACTTCAAACGATTCTAGGCCTTCATCTGGAACTCCAATGTATTCACAAATCATTCTACACGTCCATTCAATATGTTGACCATCAATTATGCTATTCAAGGAGTAAGGAAAACCATTCACATACTCAATCCACAGATTTGCATAGAAAAGTCTAGTATACTTCTTAGACATTTTCTTCATATCACTTCCAATCCAAAGATTTCTCCAATTTTGAGCATCTATCCAATCAATAATTTGACCTAATTCATTGTTAGAAGCAATATCCTCTATTTGTAACAATTTCAATGGAATTGTTGCTCTGTCAGAATTTTCCCATTCCATGAACAATTCTTGAGCTTTAAGAGTAATGTAAGCAAAAATACCTGTACCAAAGGGCTCATCCAGAACTCCTTTGATATTTCTCTTGATCCAAGGAAAATTTTTGTAGGTGAGGTTGCTCCTAATCTGGTTCAAGATTTCAGCTTGACTGAAATCTGTTTGTCTAGGCCTAGTGCTTCCACTTCTAGGTTGTGTAGGGACTTGAGACCTAGAGGAATGCCCTTGTTGTACATGGCTTGACCCTTCTTCTTCAGGTTGTGATGCCCTAGCCTTCTTGGATGTGTGTTTTGATTTTGGCATTCTCGGATTTGAAGCTTAGGGTTTGAAAAAATTGGAACTTAATTGAAGGAAGGAAGATGATGTAATGGAGTTGATAGAGATGGGGATTTTGAAGATTTTTAGAAGAAAAAGAAGGAAGAATCTGTTTTGGAGAAACAAATTCGCCAAAGAGTGTTTCTAGGGTTGAGAATGCGTGTTTATGGTGAAGAGAGGGAAGAATTCTGCATTTTTAGTCGACTGCAGAGTTTCTGAAATTCGTCTACATCGATCGATCAAAGTAGAGATCGATGTATACATCGATCTCTCAACTAGATGCATCGATCGATCGATGTACCTGTTTTTTTTTTTGAAATTTGATTTTTCTTACTTTTAAGCATTGTTTATCATTCCTAGTCTTGTTCTAATTGATTCAAAGGTATCGGTAGGAAGTGACTTGGTAAAAATATCCGCTAGTTGGTCGTTTGTTGGAACAAACTCAATGCATACCAATCCTTTTTGGATGCAATCTCTTATGAAGTGATGCCTTACTTCAATGTGTTTTGTTCTACTATGATGGACCGGGTTTTGTGCTATACTTATGGCTGAGGTATTGTCACATAGGATGGGAACTTTATCAAACTTAACATTGTAATCATTCAATGTGTTTGTCATCCAAAGTAGTTGTGCACAACATGAAGCGGCCGATATATATTCGGATTCCGCCGTTGAAAGTGACACACTATTTTGTTTCTTGGAGAACCAAGAAACTAAGCAGTCTCTAAGGAATTGACATGTCCCGGAGGTGCTTTTACTATCAACAAGATTTCCGGCATAGTCAGAGTCACTATACCCTCTTAGATCAAAACAACCATTTTTGGGATAAAACAATCCAAAGTTCAAGGTTCCTTTCAAATACCTAAAAATACGTTTAACAGCAACTAAATGTGATTCCTTAGGCATACTTTGAAATCTAGCACATAAGCACACAACATGCAAAATATCCGGCCTACTAGCAGTTAAATAAAGTAAACTACCAATCATACCCCTATATTTTGTTACCTCAACCGGCTTTCCTTTTTCGTCTTTGTCAAGCTTTGTACTTGTGCTCATTGGAGTGCTCACACTTCTTCCATCATCAAATTTGTACTTCTTGAGCAAATCATTTGTGTACTTTGTTTGAGATATGTACACTCCATCTTGAGTTTGCTTGATTTGTAGACCAAGGAAGTAGTTGAGTTCACCCATCATGCTCATTTCAAATTCTCCTTCCATCAATTTTGCAAAATGCTCACAAAGAGAATCGTTAGTAGCACCAAATATAATATCATCCACATAAATTTGAACAAGCAATTGATGGTTTCCTTGTTCTTTAATAAAAAGAGTAGTGTCGACTTTTCCTCTTGAAAACTCGTTTTCAAGTAGGAAGTTACTTAATCTATCATACCAAGCCCTAGGAGCTTGTTTAAGTCCATAAAGTGCCTTTTTGAGTCTAAAAACATGATTTGGATAATCATGATTTTCAAACCCCGGAGGTTGAGCTACATAGACCTCTTCTTGAATTATTCCATTCAAGAATGCGGATTTCACATCCATTTGATATAGTTTGAAATCCTTATAGCATGCATATGCTAATAACATCCTAATAGCTTCTAACCTAGCCACGGGGGCAAAAGTCTCATCGTAGTCTATGCCTTCCTCTTGCCTATAGCCTTGGGCTACTAACCTAGCTTTGTTTCTAGTGATGTTTCCTTTATCATCCATTTTGTTTCTAAATACCCATTTAGTGCCAATTACGGGATGATCACTCGGTTTAGCAACTAATTCCCACACATCACTTCTCTCAAATTGATTTAATTCTTCTTGCATAGCTAATACCCAATCTTCATCATTTATTGCTTCTTTTATATTTTTAGGCTCAACTTGTGAAATGAAGGCATTTTCATTGAATTTTCTCCTTGTCATTACACCTTGGCTAGTTTCACCTAGTATCAACTCTTTAGGGTGATCTTTCCTATATTTATATGAATCCGGCAAATTTGAGGTATCCCCTCCTACTTCTTCATCTTCAACCTTAGGTTCAAGTGGATCAATCCTAAGGTCGATGACAATATTACCTTTTGGATTCTCAAATTTTTCTATATGACTTACTTCGATTATTTCATCTTCATCATCATCATTATTCTCGTTTGACTTATCATCAATGAATTCACTAAACTTGACATGAATTGATTCTTCAACTTTCATACTTCTCTTATTATATACTCTAAATGCTTTGCTATTTTGAGCATAACCCATAAAAATTCCTTCATCCGCTTTGAAGTCGAGTTTATCCAAGTTGTCTTTGGTGTTAAGTATAAAACACTTACAACCAAAAACCTTGAAATAACCAATATTTGGTACTTTACCTTTCCAAAGCTCATAAGGAGTCTTTTTGAGAAATGGTCTCAAATAAACTCTATTTATCACATGACAAGCGGTATTTACCGCTTCGGCCCAAAAATATTTGGGTAGCTCAAATTCGTTTAGCATAGCTCTACTCATTTCTTGTAGTGTTCTATTTTGTTGCAATAAAAACAAGTGGGTACATGCTTTGGTTTAGAAGATGATGAATTTTGTTGTGTTTTTCTATTTTTTGCCTTTTTCTTTAAGGACTTAGGTTTAATAGAAGAAGATGATGAGTTAAATCCTAAACCGGATTTATCATTTCCAATTCTTTGATTTCCAAGTAGTATGTCTAAGTTGTTTTTACCATTTGTTAGTCTTTGTAAGTCTAACTTTAGTTTCTCACATTCTTTTCTAATTTCTTCATTTTCAAGAGCTACGGTTTTATGCATGGTAAGTATGATATCATGCTCTTGAAACATCAAAATATTTTTGTCATGCAAGCTCTTATTTTCTAAAATGCATTTCTTGAATTCTTTCTTTAAATGCTTATATTTCAAATTTAATTTCTCAAAGTCATCTTGCAAATCTCCTATTTCATCATGCAAATTTGAAGGATTAGAATTTACCTCAAGGTCATCTTCTATCGCCATAAGACAAGTATGTTGAACCTTTGGATTTTCAACCATTGCCACAAGTCCAACACCTTGATCTTCACTCTCTTCTCCTTCCGATTCCGAAAGGAGATCATCCCACGTGGTTACCTCCGCATTGAGGGCTTTCTTCTTTTGAGGAAAGACCTTCTTTTCTTGCTTTTGTGGCTCCTTTACGTGGCAATCGGCAATGAAGTGACCGGGTCGACCACATCTATAGCAATTTTCACTTGCTTCCTTTTCTTTAGATGGTTTCTTGAAAAACTTTCTTGCTTGAGCTTTGTTTCTAGTTGCCATTCTTCTAAATTTTCTTACTAGAAGGGCAACTTCCTCATCCGAATCATCGGACTCTACCACCAATCCCTTGTGTGATGTTTGTGTAGGCTTGATGGGATTCATCCTATTTTGTTCATCAATAAGAATTTCATGAGTAAGAAGATTACCAGATAGCTCATCAAGAGTGAGAGTCTTGAGATTCTCTGATTCGGTGATGGCGGTGACTTTGGGTGTCCATTCTCTTGGCAAAGAGTTGAGAAGTTTTGAGACAAGGTCTTCATTTGAGATTTTCTTGTCAACCATGGAAAGTTGATTCACTATTCGTGTGAATCGATCGATTGTCTCCTCAATCTTCTCACCGCTTTTCATTCCGAACATCTCATACTCCTTCATGAGCATGAGTCTTTTGGCCATTCTTACTTGCTCAGTTCCTTCATGTATCATTTCAAGCCTTTTCCATGCCTCATGGGCTGTTTCAAGACCTTGAAGTCTAATGAGCTCAGTGGTGGTAAGAGCACTTGAGAGAATGTCAAAAGCTTTGCCATTGATGGCGAAATTTACCTTCTCTTCGTCGGTGTAGTCATCCTCATCTTTGAACATTGATTCTCCTTTTGAGTTGGTAATCATAGGAACTTCAATTCCTTTGACAACAGCTCTCCATATATCAAATCCACAGCCTTTCAAATGATTGATCATTCGAAATTTCCATAAAGAGTAGTTTTGGGCATCAAACATAGGAGCTTTAGTGTTTGATCCGGAAAATAGTGCAGTAGGCTTGGAAGATGAAGAGGTTGAGGTTGAGGTTGTCATTGCCATGATCTTTAACCTTGCTACTTGCAAAGATAGGCCAAGCAATCAAGGTTAGGCTCTGATACCAATTGTTAGGTCCGAAATACACTCTAGAGGGGGGGTGAATAGAGTGTTTGGCTCTTTTTGCGGAATTTTCTCGTTTGTCTCAACTCAAAAAGGATATTCAAAATCAGAGCAAGAATGGAGATGAGAAGTAGTGAATGAGTACACCGGATATAGAGTGGTTCGAATCGTAAATGATTCTACTCCACTACCACTTTGTTTCCAAAGTGGATTTTCAACAACTACTCTTCTTATTATGAACAATAAGAACAACCACAGCAACACTTACACTAACACTTTAGTGTAAGCCACAACAACAACAACTATTTGCACAACACACTTGTGCAACCACAGCAGCTACAGCTATTAGCAAGAACAACTTCTTGCTTCCTCACAACTTCAACAAAAGTTCCCTCAAGAACTTCTCACAGTGGGTTGAAGAAATATTGTAAGGATCACACTTTCTCACAAGTCTAAGCACAAGCAAGAGATCAAATATCTATGGTTCCTCTTGTGCTTGACTCTTTTTCTCTCAATATACAATAATGAAGATCAAAGAAAAGCTAGACAAGCTTTAAACAAATTTACAAGTATGAGAGAAATATACAACAATGTAAAATGAAGCTAGATGATGTTGAAAGTGTGTTATTGCTTCATCCAAGCCTCCTCTATTTATAGATGAAGTTCACCACGTTTTTGAGGCTCTCCACCATGTCTTCATCTTCAAAAATGTCAAGATAATGCCCAAATAGTCTTTAGCAACCCTATGGAGTGATTTGATCTTGGATAGCCACCCTAGAGAATCTTAGACATGTATACAATAGTCAAGGAAGCATGTAATAGGTTAGGTTAAAGTCCACAAGAATTTTGAGCAAGATTGGAAAGAGAAAACATTAAAAATCTCCCTTGGATTTTGTTCCAACGTTCAAAAAATTTTGAATTCTGTAACACATCGATCGATCGATGTCTCTAATTTGAGAGACTGAAGTATACATCGATCGATCGATGTCTTGTAGCTTAGAGATCGATGTCTCACAGAAAGTTCCAGGTTTTGATCTCTTATACATCGATCGATCGAAGTAGGTTCTTCTAGAGATCGATGTACACATCGATCGATCGATGTGCATAACTTCAGAGATCGATGTCTCACAGAATGTTCCTGGATTGGTTCTGTCATACATCGATCGATCGATGTCTCTTATTCAAGAGACTGATGTATACATCGATCGATCGATGTCCTTCAGTTTAGAGATCGATGTCTCACAGTGTGTTTTTCTTACTTTCCTTCATATTCCAAGTGTTAGATTCCTTTTTGCCTTTTTCAAACCATCTTTTAATTTCATCAAAACTCTTCATATCCCAACAGAATCTTAGTAGTTAAGCAAGTCTGTTGGACTCTATTTAGCACGTGTGTAATCATATATGTATATTCATCTTGTATATAAGTAGATGATGTGTACAATATAGAAGATGAAATATACAAATTCTCTTCATCAACTTCTGTGTGCTATGCCAGGTAACTTCCTCTGTACTTCATTTTATTTCTTCTGCATTTCGTTTCATTCAAGTTTTCTGATATGGTATCAGAGCAAAATTGCTTTCTGTTGCTAAAAATTTTGTTTACCTTTTTTGCAATTTATGTATTTCTTTGTTTTGTTGTTAATTTGAATTACTTCTGATTCATAGAAATTGATTTCTGAATTCATGCATCTACCTCAAAAACTCCTGCTCCTAAAAATACTATTCCATCCAATTCAAAAATAAATCAACCACAAATTCGTGAGAATGCTATGGCTAATCTTTTTTATCTTCATGCAAATGAAAGTCTAACAGTCATATTAGTGCGAGCACCACTTACAGCACATAGTTGTCACTTATAAAGTAGCACATTTTAGATCGTGTGTTGTTATAACCCGTAAAAAAAAGTAATAATAAAATTTAAAATTAAATTTAAAAGAAAGAGGAAAACCTTTCAAATAACCCCCATTAATACCCTTATTATCATCTTATCCTAATTACCTAAGGGGGGATGTACCTCCCACTTCTCCTAAATATATACAAAAAAGAGGCCAAAAGGCCAAAAGGCCAAACATAAACAAGAAGGTGCCGTGAGTGCTCCAAGGGAAATAGAGAGGAAGTGCTGAGAAGGAAAAGTAAGGAGAAGAAAAGAGAGGAAAAAGAAATAAAAGGAAGAATAAAGGAGGAAGGGTGTGAAGGCCAATACCACCACTATGACCACCACAACCACCATATCACCATCAATATTGCTAGGCTACAACCAAGAGGTAGGTGCCTCCTCTCTTTTTGAGCTAATTTCATATATGAAATTATTTGTTATTTGCTTATTGCTATTTTGCATGTTATGATTCAAATTGTTATGTAACTAGTTTTAGTTGTTTTCTTTGTGCTTAAAAATGTTGTGTATATGTAAATGCTTGTTGTATGTCTTTCGACAAGAAAAAAAAATGTTATTAAGTATTTCATATATATATTGTAAGAACCGATTTTAGACAGAATTTGGTTATATACATGATTTTATTAATGGAATCATATAGAAACAATAATAATAATGATCTTGACTATGGTTGTTTGTGATTAAATATTTAATTTTGCAGATTAATTTAAAGAGTTGTAATTTAATGGAGATTAGAATCAGAAATAAGGACTCTTTGGGTTTTAGAAGAAATTCAAATTAGTATGGGCTAAGGAGATAAAAAGGGGGCTGGAGAGTGTGTGGGCCGAAATGATATTAAAAAACACATGTTGTGCAGGCTGAAGGAGGCAGCGCACGCTGCGCGCCTTGTGGGCTGGGGCTGGAAGGGGTAACCGGGCTGGGTTTCGGGAGGTTTGGGTTGGTTATATGATGTATATAAAAAAATATAGTCTTCTGCTTGAAGAGAAAAAAAGCTGCATCCGTTTGAAATATACTGTAAATAAATAAAAAGATAAAGAAGAAGAGAATTGTAGGGGAGTGTTGTACAACCAAATGACAAATAATAATATTAATAAATAAGAGGAAATTATTATTATAGGAAAATTGAGAAGAAAGGTGAAAATGAGGAAGAAGAAAAGAGGAAAAAGGAAAAATGTGTGGGAGTATGCGTACACGTATATATGCACGTGTATGGACGCGGGCATATATATGAGTATGGATGCACCGGATTACGCATGATTATGCATTTGCATTCATGGCACGAGCATTTCATTGGCCTATGTGCCGTGTTGCCCTATGATGCGTGTTGCCCTACGAGGCGTGTGGCCCTACGAGGCGTGTTGCCCTACGAGGCGTGTGGCCCTACGAGGCGTGTGGCCCTATGAGGCGTGTGGCCCAACGGGGCGTGTGGCCTGACGAGGCGTGTGGTAAGATCACCTCGAGGTTCATGCATTGCACGGTAGAGAGACAGGCATTTGTATGTGGATATGTCGTTGCGTTAGTTCGTCTTTCTCTATTTGTTTACCAATTTTGCCCTTAAACTTTTGCATGCACCCCATAAGTGATTAGAAATTCCTACAATACCCCTTTAACTTAGCCTGAATCAAATAAATAAATAATTTCGGGTGTTCTCAGTACCATAAAATGCCGATAAGTCGTGAACAAACCAATATTCCCAAATCAGGGTTATTCCCTAAACATTTACGGGTGCCATGGTCACCATGACCAAAATCCTAGCACAAGGGCAGCAACTACTGAATTACCAGACATCCCGATCCCTTAGACTTAATTTCAGGATGAGTTCAAGAGGTACTATGTATTGACAGTGCGATCTTCTGAGCATGGCTCTGGATCCACGGCGGAAACGTAGATTTATGCCATGATCTTAGTAACTAAGTTACGACTTTGCCCCTAAGTCATGATCTTAGACATAAGTACCTATTATTAGTCGTAAGCAGCTATTGTAGATTGAGCATGTTATTGGAAATAAAATGTGATCTTAGAAATTAAGTGATGATCCTACCCGTAAGTCACGATTTTAGACATAAGTGACAATCTTTATTGAGAGTTGATATTCGACTTAAACATTGATTTTAGTCATAAACGCTGATTATATACTAAGTATGATTTGGAAATAAGAAGTGATCTTAGACATAAGCGATGATCTGAACGTTAGGTGTTGACTTGAAAATAAGCACTAATCTTAGTCGTAAGCTATGATTATACTCTAATCATTGAACTTAGAAACAAATAATGATTTTAGACATAAGGAATGATGATAGCGAGTATCGATCCTAGAAATAAGTCATGACATTAGACCTAAGTGATGATCGGATAGAGGACATACCCACGTATACTTAGGGCACTCCATATGACTCTGAATTATTTTCCTTACCTAAGTGTTGATTATAACCATTTGTATAACTCCTTAGATCCGACCCCTGCAAACCGGTACCATTATGATAAAGGAAACAGGTTCATACCCCTACATTTGACAGTAGTGTCGGAACGCGAATCGGTCTAAGTTGGGATCGTAGTCCCTAAGAAATATATAAAGTAAAGCAAATTATTAAGAAAAAGATTTATTAGCATTACGATCAGTAGAGTTTAGCAAGGAATATCGTACAGAGGAGTTTATAGTTATGATTAAGAGGTTGAATTTTAGAGTATCAAACAAGCCGAAGATATTAGTTTTATTAAGAAAATTGATTGTCGTTGATAAGTGAGTACCACTAAAATAAGTACAGTGAATGACAAATTATTACAAATTTGGGTTACGTGTTGATTCCTAGGAGCACGTAAGTAATGATATATCAAGGAGGCCTGAATTGAAATAGAGTAAGTACGAACAAGCAGTTGTTGCTTTTCAAGGAAGATCTGGCTAAACTGGAATTAGGGGTTGAAATAACCAAGTGAATGAGTACAGTGGATCAGTGTGGCTTGCAGAAGCATGGTAAATTAGAATGTCCTAAGTCGATCAATATTTAGTGTCCCATACTAGGATTGAACAACTTAAATTAAAGATTTATGAGAAAGGGTACATAGGTGGATTTTTTCATTTGATATTAATGGGTGACATAGAAAAAAAAATTATATGAAGTATTGGACTGTTATTTTTCAAGTAGTTAAACGTTTTCTTATAAGTACATACACTTCTATATTCCAAAGGTATTTTAAACATTTTTGCTTCTGAATATTTCAACTACTTGCACTTTTTTTTTCATAGTATACATGACTAGATTTCTTTCAGAATTTGTATAGACACCAAATGGAATTTCGACTATCCCTGGAAAAACTGATATATTTTAGAATACTGATGTTGTCGAAGAACAATATGTTTATATATCTTTTACATTTCTCCAGCTATTGTTTAGCTATACTTATTATGTTAGTGTAATTTTATTTGACAACTATCGATATTGCAGGCATTCTTACCATTAAATGTTTTTGAAGTTAATTATCTCCTTGCGATGAACTTATTTTATCTTGTGAACCATAAATAGTTTCAAATATATGTACTTTTCTTTAGAATAGAAAGGTATTGTATTCAAATTGTTTTACAAAACTTCACAATTGTTGAGTTTTCAGTTATTGTATTATGCGAAACAAAGCATAGCCTTCGAAATATATATTCCTTTTTTTTAAAAAAAAGACCTCGTGTTCAAATTATTTTAGAAAAAGAAATTTTACAATTGTTGTGTCTCAGTTGTTTTAAAGTGGTTTTAACCATAATACTTTTGCGAAAAGTTAAATGATTGTCTTATAAATGGTCATTTGAGGCACGACATTGCGAAAACAAATATATAACACTTTGACTATTGTGGTTGCAAATTAGAATGGATAGCGTATTGGAAGACTTAAAGGATATTTTGGGTGGTCATGTAACTAGGGGATGATCATATATGATGAAGTTAAAAATACAAAATCGTAGATTGCAATAAGTTGAAGATACACATCAAGTGGTGTAGGTAGAAGTTTATAAGTTGTAATTATAGAAAATTAAGATAGGGTTTATAGTACACCTAAAAACTGATTTTAGAAGGCTGCTGATGACCGCAAATACAAGCACGATATCGACTAACGATTGGATTATGGAACCCCAGCATGTAACAATACCCATAAGTTGATCTTAGAATTTTAAGAAGATAGGTTATGATCTTATATAAGCAGAGAATATAGAATTAGAAACTTCCTTGTTGGGTACAAAAAAAATGATTCTCGAGGCCTTAGCCTATGATAAAGAAGTGAAATGGTTAACGTATCACAATACGCAATGTAGGTTTAGTATAGTCATTATCTAAGTGAATGATTAAGTAGAACCATATTAAGTCATTGATTACACCAAACACAAGTTTCGAGGACGAAACTTATTGTAAGGGGGGTAGACTGTTATAACCCGTAAAAAAAGTAATAATAAAATGAAAAATTAAATTTAAAAGAAAGAGGAAAACCTTTCAAATAACCCCATTAATACCCTTATTATCATCTTATCCTAATTGCTTAAGGGGGGATGTACCTCCCACTTCTCCTAAATATATAAAAAAAAAGAGGCCAAAAGGCCAAAAGGCCAAACATAAACAAGAAGGTGTCGTGAGTGCTCCAAGGGAAATAGAGAGGAAGTGCTGAGAAGGAAAAGTAAGGAGAAGAAAAAAGAGGAAAAAGAAATAAAAGGAAGAATAAAGGAGGAAGGGTGTGAAGGCCAATACCACCACTAGGACCACCACAACCACCATATCACCATCAATATTGCTAGGCTACAACCAAGAGGTAGGTGTCTCCTCTCTTTTTGAGCTAATTTCATATATGAAATTATTTGTTATTTGCTTATTGCTATTTTGCATGTTATGATTCAAATTGTTATGTAACTAGTTTTAGTTGTTTTCTTTGTGCTTAAAAATGTTGTGTATATGTAAATGCTTGTTGTATGTCTTTCGACAAGAAAAAAAATGTTATTAAGTATTTCATATATATATTGTAAGAACCGATTTTAGATGGAATTTGGTTATATACATGATTTTATTAATGGAATCATATAGAAACAATAATAATAATGATCTTGACTATGGTTGTTTGTGATTAAATATTTAATTTTGCAGATTAATTTAAAGAGTCGTAATTTAATGGAGATTAGAATCAGAAATAAGGACTCTTTGGCTTTTAGAAGAAATTCGAATTGGTATGGGCTAAGGAGATAAAAAGGGGTCTGGAGAGTGTGTGGGTCGAAATGATATTAAAAAAAACACATGTTGTGCAGGCTGAAGGAGGCAGCGCACGCTGCGCGCCTTGTGGGCTGGGGCTGGAAGGGGTAACCGGGCTGGGTTTCGGGAGGTTTGGGTTGGTTATATGATGTATATAAAAAAATATAGTCTTCTGCTTGAAGAGAAAAAAAGCTGCATCCGTTTGTACTCAAACTTAGATTCGATTCATATCAATGACAGCCGTATAAATATGTACGCTTTTTCCTTCGCCAGGGTTTTATCCACAAGGGTGGTTTTATCTGGCAAGGTTTTAATGCGGCATATCATATACGACTGGAGATATGTTATTATTAGTTCATTATTTCATTTATTCGCATACTCTGATTATTGTAATATGGTTTTTCTCCGCCAAAAGTGAGGCTCATCATTAATAAAATCTCCTTTATAAAATATATATATATATATATATATATATATATATATATATATAAACATAAACATTTTAAAATTTATAAACATAAACATTTTAAAAATTGTACGAGGAAAATTTGGAAAGTCAAATTAAGTAGATTCACCATTAAATAAATATATAACTTTATAAAGTAAAGTCAATAAATAAGAGGAAATTATTATTATAGGAAAATTGAGAAGAAAGGTTAAAATGAGGAAGAAGAAAAGAGGAAAAAGGAAAAATGTGTGGTAGTATGCATACACGTATATATGCACGTGTATGGGCGCGGGCATATATATGAGTATGGATGCACCGGATTACGCATGATTATGCATTTGCATTCATGGCACGAGCATTTCATTGGCCTATGTGCCGTGTTGCCCTATGAGGCGTGTTGCCCTACGAGGCGTGTGGCCCTACGAGGCGTGTTGCCCTACGAGACGTGTGGCCCTATGAGGCGTGTGGCCCTATGAGGCGTGTGGCCTGACGAGGCGTGTGGTAGGATCACCTCGAGGTTCATGCATTGCACGGTAGAGAGACAGACATTTGTATGTGGAGATGTCGTTGCGTGTGACACAAGCATGCATCATGACATCGCATAATTGTTGTGTTGTGCTTTTATTTATTTACTTAGTTATTCATGTCTATACATGTGCTACGTGCTATTTGTTGTCATATATGAAATTGTTCGGAAAGAGGTGGGAACCTACTAGGTGATATTTCTATATCACTCACCCTATATTTTTCCCAGGTGAGCAGGAGTATGATTACATATACATAGAAGACGGAGCGGAGTACGGCCAGTGGGGTAGTTAGAGCGGGAAGATGTTTACCTTGGCAGTTTATTTCCTTTATGTTGTGATGTAATAGCGAACTTAGACTTGATACGTACCTGATGTTGGATTTGAAATATTGAAACAAAATGAATGTTTATTTTATTTAATTCGTTTCCGCTGCGAAATTTTCTACATCACTGCTGACGTGAAAGAGAATTGAACGACGCTTTGTAGTTCTCATAGCAGACTATGGCAGGTGCACCGTTTCCGATGTAGGGTTCGGGAGCGGGGCGCTACATGTGTTGATTAAGAATAACATGTGTTTTATTGATAGATAAATGCCGAACCCAAGTCTAACAAATCCACAATTTTAAGTTTACAGACGAGTCAATACCATGGTGCATTTATGGATCATGTATTGTGGCTCGCTTTCTATTGCATAGAGAACGTATAATAGTGCTTATGATGTGTGAAGGATTTTACACTTAGTATGTTAATGGTGATCTTTTTATGATCTAAGATTTTCTTGAAGATTTTTATGTTGTTAAGCAAGAAACCTCGTGTTCGAATGATTATTGTATAAAACTTAGGATATTATAGGAGGGGAAGTTAACTTTAAGACATGTTCCTAAATGCAAATGTCAGGATTGCCCTTGTGATGTGAGTACTAAGATATATGAATTTGGTGAAAGTGACTATGTGATTAGGCTTATTAAAAATTTAAATGAAGACTTTGAGACTATCAAATTTCAAGTGTTTGTTATGATTCTTTTGCCTGATATTGACACTGTATTTTCTATGACGCTCAAGTATAAAAGGAAGATATTGACCTAACATTATAATTAAGTGATAATTTGCTAATTTAACTACCAGGATCTCAGTTAGAGGAAATTTTATATTGGTATTTACTAGTGGTCATATGACGTAGATGTGAAAAAAGAAATGACTTGTTTGATTTTAAGAAAGTAACTTGAATAATTTATTTAAATTGCAAATATATATCTAGTATACTAAAATAAAGACATTTTCTTCCAAGGAAAAAATTTGTAGACTAATTTTGAAAACATTGCTTTCTAAGCATATTAAAGGATGAGGGTATTATAACGTAAAATACTAATAAGTTTTAAAACACACAGCTTTAAAAATCTTCTTATGAACAATGGACTTGTCGCTTATATACTTATTGTTACGCCCCGCTTTTATATATATATATATATAATATATATATATATATATATATATGTGTGTGTGTGTGTGTGTGTGTGTGTGTGTGTGTGTGTGTGTGTGTGTGTGTGTATGTATATGTATGTATATACAAATATACATATATATATATATATATATATATATTATTTGTCACCGAAAAATAGAAAAAAGGAAAAGCAGAATAATAATAGTAGGGTAGGAGTTATCCTAATCTAAATTGGATTGAAATGGGAATATGGGATAAAACAAACCATTAAAGACTAACCCTAAATAAGTATATCTCCTATTCCTATTAGAAAACCTAAATACATACATATATTTTTTTTATATAAAAGAAGGCTAACCCCCTGGTTTTATTATTATGAGCCCTCACATATGGCAGAGGAAAACCATCATTACAATCAAAAGCCAACATAATAGGATGAAACAACTCAATGGACGAAAAATATAGCCAAGCTGCACTAGGGGTATAGATCCTTGCCCACGAAGGATATGATATGCCTCATTAAAACCTTGGCAAGCAAAACCACCCTTGTGGATAAATCTTGCTCGAAGGAAAAAGAGTACACATTTATCAATCATGGGTCAACCTGATACATTGCTAGAATTTTAAGATGCGAAAGCAGGCGCTGCGTCTGACAGCATCCATGAGGTCTCCGGAAGTTGACATAATCAAGTATGTCATGCAATAGAAAGATTGTGTATCAACGGGATGTAATCTCAGTTATAACTATATGATGCAGATATAAAAACGTACCCAATCTGCCTGCATTATTGTCAATGCAGGCAGAGAATGTGTCAAAAGGCCAATCCATAAGGAAGACTCGAGCTCCGTGCCGTACCAAAGCATAAAATTGCCTCGCAAAACCAATATAGATTCAAAGCCAGCCACGTCATAAAACGAAAAAGATATGGATGATTAGAAAACATAGCCCAATGAAATAGAAGAGTGATATCCGATCTGCCTGCATCAAAATAATGATACAGGCAGCGAAAATTATTACAGTCAACCTTGTCATCTGCGAATATACGGAGTAGTCGCGTCAGTGAGTAGACAACCTCTAGCCACATGGGGCAATTGTTGCAGATCGTAGAACACGGCTATAGAATAGTCCTACCTAGGCCACCGAGTTTGTCTCTCGAGGAGTGTAGCAAAGCTCTAAATGCGAAAGCTGCAGAAACTGTCTGAGCCGAATCATGTCATATCCAAAGTCCCCTGAGATGCTGATGTGCGAGCTAACATACTAGAGATTTGCAAGCAATCCGTTTCCACCAAAAGGTTGGAATGCCGAAAGGAGTAGTAAACTAATGCGTATAGAATAGCCTGTGCTTCAGCCTAAAGAGGAGGCAGCACGGGCAATGTAAAGTATAAAAATTTCAGCCGGCCATCTCCCCTCCCCCCCCCCCCTCAGACAACTTAAATTTTGGTAGCCAACCCTTAGAGAAGAAAGAAGAAGGAATTTTCAGTACATCAAACCCTAATTGGTTATAACGGTATAGTATATACGAATCAATGTAAATACCCTACCTGTGTTTCCTATGAATTTGCGAAATCAATAATTACATTTTTATATCAAATCATGGATCATACAAATGTATCACATAAATGGATTTATATATATGTTTATATATAGCTGGACATGTATATATGTATATGAAATTGTAAGTTTCTGTTGGTTATGTGTACTGAATAGCTATCGTGCACCTGTTCACTAGTTTATGCGAAGCATTCCCCAGTGCTTCGTCGTCCGCTGTGGCAGGCCTTGTGTGATTACTCTCATCATCTTCGCTCCCCTTGGTTGGTAGGTGGGGATTTTAACACCTTTCGGACTTTAGATGATCACAGTGGTAGATCACATCCTTCATTAGCAGTTTTGCAAGATTTTAATGATTGTGTAGAATAATGTGCATTAATGGCCCCACCTTTCCATGGATCTCGGTTTACTTGGACGGATGACAGGGGCCTTGGTCGCGTTCAACGCCGGATGGATTGGTTATTTACTAACTCTTCATTTCATGATGAATTTGACGACATGAATCTAACGCATTTGCCTCGGGTATCTTCTGATCATATGCCTCTCTTGTTCATGGTAACTTTTTTCGTACATGTTGGCATATTATTCATGCTGATGTTTTTTTGGTTGTGGAGGAGTTTTTTCTTAGAGTGCCACAACTATCGGTGATGGCTAGTGCCTTAATTAAGTTAATTACAAAGACATCTTCCCCGAGTACCTTTAGTGACTTTTGACCAATTTGTCTGACAAATTTTTTTGAGCAAAATTTGTACCCGAATTATTGCGACTCGTTTGAGTACATTCCTCCCAAAGTTGATATCACCAGAACAGGCTGGATTTTTAAAGGGTCGGGATATTTCTACTCAGGTATTATTGGCGCGAGAAATGATACACATGATTGACAAAGGAGGGACTCAATTATGTTTAAAGCTTGATATGATGAAGGCTTTTGACAGAGTCAGCTTGGAATACTTGGAATTGTTGATGAAGAGGTTGGCTTTGGCCGATTTCTTTGTATGGATTGTCTTAAATCATCTACGTTGTACACGCTTTGCGTTATCGATAAATGGAACTCCCACGCAGGCCTTTCAGCCGTATAGAGGCGTCAAGCAAGGAGATCCTCTATCTCCTTGTTGTTTATTCTATCTTCAGAAGGTTTTCAATAGAGGCTTAAAATCTCTAGTGGATACTGGCGCATTACAGCCAATTCGGATAGGTCGGGTTCCATTTCATGTAACACACCTGGCATATGCAGATGATCTGCTGGTATTCTTGCGTGGCACAACGCGAAATTTAAGTAGATTTCAGTCTTTTTTGACAGCTTATGAAACTGCATCTGGGCAAAAGGTTAGTTACAATAAAAGCAGCTTCATTCCCTTCATCCTCTACGTCTTTACAGCAGCAGAGGCGATTTGAGGAAATTACAGATATGCTGTCCACATGTTTACCATATCGCTATCTTGGATCTTTCTTGCATAAAGGGATTAGTCGAGCACGATATTGTGCGACTCTACTAGAACATGTTGATTCTCGATTGCATGGTTGGCATATTCGTTTGCTTTTTCCGGCAGATAGACTTTTTTTTACTACACTCTGGCATCTCGGCCCTACCATTACATATTATTGCTGCAAGAGGCTTGCCATAATCTGTGATTAAAGCTATTGAAAGGAAAATGGCTGTGTTCTATTGGAGACAGAGACGTCATTGGGTTGCGTGGTCTACTATTCGCACTCTTTGTTCTGAAGGAGGTCTGGGTATTCGAGAGCTTCGTGCCTTTCAAGAGGCCTATTTCTGTCGTATTTGGTGGTCCTATCAACAAAACAATACGCTTTGGAGTCATTATCTTCATGCTAAATATGGACAACGTGGGGATTTTCTGCCGAGACTTCCAAATTCAACTATTTGGAAGATCATTTGCCGATATAATACATTTTGCGATAATAATAGTCATCGACAGGATACACATCTGAGTTGGATAGCTACTGCATCGGGTGAGTTTACTTTGCGATCTGCTTATGATCTTTGTCGTACTCAATGACCCACTCTTATTTCTGCACAATTTATTTGGAGCAAGTATCATAATCCCATAATTCAAATTTCCTTTGGCGAATTTATCACCATACGTTGCCATTTAAAGACTACATTGATAGTTTCACCATCGCTATGCCTATACAATGTCCTTTTGCAAGAAAGCACCGGCTACCATGGATCATGTTTTCCTGTACTGTGATCGAATTCGATATGTTTGGGAGTTTCTATGCATTGGAGCTGTATTGTTCTTCTCCTACGTCAATGACGCTCTGGCAGTATCTATTGTCTTGGTGGTATCGATCTACATCGACTACATTATTATGGGTGCTGAAAATTGTGATTCCATCCATTATTGTTTATAATATCTGGCGGACATACACTTCGTTGGTTTACGGGGATATGACGGCTCATTCTAGACATCCCTTATGGCTGGGATACGTTCAGACATTTTTCTCTGGGGGTAAAACACTTGATGGTTCAAGGCTAGCATCTGGATTTGGCTCGGTCCAGCACCTCCATTTACTGTCGCCAATTAGACTTCTGCGGCCAAAAATCATCAGATGGTTTAGCACCTCCTCCTGGTCATTTAAAGCTAAATGTAGATGTGGCGGTTGGCAGGTTAAATGCAGCAGGAGGGGCTATTTTACGTGATCATTCTAGCGCTTGCGTGGGGGCTATTTCATTTCTTTTGCCACCTAATACTACATTCATCGCTTAAATACAGGTTGCCGTCTTTGGCTTGCTTTATTTTTTGCCTTTGCATCGTCATATTATTCTAGAGTCTGATTGTTCTCAATTACATACATCCCTTGGTCGTCCTGCATTTGTTATGGGAATTACCACCTGCGACTGCTGCATTCTTTGAAGCATCAGCACTGGCTTGTCTTTCAGCATGTTTACAGGGAAGCCAACATGGCAGCTCATTATTTAGCACAACCGGGCATGCTAGACCCTCGGACAGCCTTCTACTCGCGTCATACGCTCCCTCCTTTGGTTCGTGGTTGTGTACGGTTGGATACGTCCACAAAACATCTTCGGCAGCATTGATTTTTCTTTCCATCAGAGCTGTTCACATTGCCTTCCACATAGATTGGCTATAATTGATATCTTCTGTCTGTATCATAAGGGATGCAGGCAGACTCGGTATGACTTTGTTTTATATGGTTCGCATGTTGTTACAGTATTATTGTCTTTCTAACAGATGTATCTTTGCATTTGCATGGTTGGTCATTGCCTACACTGCTGCGGTCATGGGCTACTCTGCTGACTCTCATCATACATGTCGCTTTTGGGATGCATCGACTGGGCTACGGCTGTTCATTTGTATTGTTTCAAAATCAGTAAATATGTACTCTTTTTCCTTCATGCAAGATTTTATCCACAATGGTGGTTTTGCTTGCCAAGGTTTTAATGAGACATATCATACCGCTTTTGAACATTTCCCGCCCCATTGTTGTTCTTGGATAAATGACTTTCATCCTTTGAGTAGTTTCATTCAATTATGTTATGACTTTATTTGTAATTATGATTTTCCTCCGCCATAAGTGAGGGTTATCTTGTTATAATAAAATGCAGGAACCAGGTCTCTTTAAATATATATATATATATACATATATATATATATATACATATATATATATACACACATATATATATATACACACATATATATATACACACACATATATATACACATATATATATATATACATATATATATATAAGGCCGAGAGAAATATTGTTTTGTGCAAGTTAGAGTGTTCGGCCAAAACAAATTATTGGGCATAGGCGATGCATAATTTTATAAGAGTATGACTTGTAAGTGATAATATATATGAGTTTATGTGGATAAATTGGTGAATCAGTATTGATTTTGGGTAAATTAGATATGTTATAAATTGGGTTTTTGTATAATATGATGTGGAATAAGGGTGGAAATTGAATAAGTTGAATTCTGGTGGTTGGCAGCGGCACCAGCGGCAGCACGTGAGACACACACGCCAGGTAAGTGGCAGTGCGTGACAACGCGTGCACGAGTACAGTGTGTTAAACATGAAATGTACTTACTGCCTGTGGTATTGGATGTGGGAAAATATAGGTTTTGTCAATTCTGGAAGGAGGCCGAGAGGTATGAAGTGGGGTGAGGGAAATGAGGGTTTCGGGAAGAAGGGGGAGTGGCTGGTCGAGGTAGTCAGGTGTGGGGAAAGGATACCGGCGGCGGGCAGAGAGTGGGGATGAGGGTGTTTGGGGTGGCGGTGAGGTGTGTTGGGTAGTGGGTTGGAAAAAAATGGGTCGAAGAAGGTACGTGTATGTATATATGTGTATATGCACATGTATGGGCGTAGGCATGTATATGCATATAGATACGCGGGTGGCAAGGGTCGTTTGGTATATTTGGTTATTTGCTATATTTGTGTTTGGTATTTGGAATGTTTGTAATGGGATATTTGAAAATTGTGTGGGGATTGGACATTTTGAAAAGTTGGAAAAGTTTGACTTTGGAAATATTTTGGAAAATTGTGCGTTGCATATTCGAAATTCATCCTTACAAGAGAAATATATCGGTAAGCTGTATTAGACCCAAACAAACAGAGTGTCAAGCGTAACTATCTAATCTGGGACAGGGTACGAGGGCATATTGGCCACCATTAGAGCGCCTATGCATATTGGCTATTTTGATAGAGTGCATGAGCATATTGACTATTAGATGATCAAATTGTAAGTCTTACGGTATAAGTCACTACTAAAGAAGGTGCTATAGTCACTGCATTGAAATTGGTTTCGAAATTTTGGATTTGGTACCGAGTTGGACTCAGATTTAGATATTTGTATTCGGTACCGGTTTGGAACCGGATTTGGCTATGGAATTGGAATTGGGAAACTTTGGAAAGTTTGGAATTTGGTTTTGAAATTTGACATTGACTTTGCATTCATCGATTTGGCAAATTGCATCATCGGATTTTGAGTGTGACTAACTTCTGTTTGGGTATTGTGTGAACGACTGGATTGGTTTGACTTTGGTGATTATTGGACTGTATAGGTATAATAGTAATTTTATTTGCGAATGGAAAAATCGGTACTTTCTATATTGCTTAATTAGTTATTACACTTGTTTCTCCGTGTATGATCTCATAGTGAGTACAGTGGGGTTACTTACTGAGCGATGTTTTATCGCTCATACTATACCCTAATATTGTTGTGTAGAGAGACGGGACTTTGACCTGGTGTACGTAGAGGATGATTCGGAGTGGGGATTCTGATGATTGAGGAATTTCGTGAGGAGACTCTCTAATGGTTTTAGTTGAGACGGTTAATTGTGGATTCGAATTTATTATTTTTGAGACTTAGAATTTTCTAGTTGCGTTACAACATTACATTTGTATTACTTTGGATTTGCCTAGATCTTATATATTATTGATTAATGATTATTTTGAGGAATTTTTTTATTTTATGACTTTCGGACATCATTTTGCGTCACATTGATAACATGTATTTGATTGGTATCGATGCCTTGTGTTTCTCTTTGTTAAATACGACAGGTGAACCGTTTCAAATGCTATAACTCAGGACGGATCGCTACACTTATAATGCATGTGCCGAATGCGTGCAAAACTGAAAGGAGCGTAGTGTGATAAATATAATAGTGAAATTGTATCATCGTTTCCAGTAGACATTGACAAAACACGACATCCAGTAAATCTTATCTTTAATCTTTAGCGTTTCCATAATTTCTCCTTTCCGGTGTACAACAATGCACATTTCTTTTATTATACTTTATACTCATCTGGTGAATATAACTAAAGTACCATCGCCGGTTTTAGAGACCGCAAAATTTAAGATTTAAACTAATTCTGACTTTTTTTTTATAATAGATAATAAATAATTTACATAATAGATTCGAAAACAATCATAAAACTCTCGCGGGAGCCGCCACCATGGCCAGGCCGCCGCTGTGTTGTCCTACACTATGTATTGCTCCCGGAAGTATTGGCCAAATTTATGTGCACCAAAAAAGTGAACTGAATGGAATTCACATTTGATTAGATAGGGGAAACTTCCCCACAAACCAACATAAAAGCCAATGGTGTGACTGTTCCTTCCACTTGTCTTCTCTTCCCATGCCAGCCACCGGATTAGATTTTTCTTCAAATGGGATCCCTGCAAGTTGCAGCAAGCAATAATGGAAGAGTTTACATGCACACTTTTGCCCTCTCTTGAAAAAGCTCTAACATCTGTTTATAAAAGAATAATTCTAGTACAAGGGATAGTTTGGATCATGAGGAGTCATATAGGGTTCAGATTTCCGGAGGTTAAAGATGAGGTAAAATATGAGGTCTCCAATCACGCGTTACCACGTGTAAAAAAACAGTTTTTTTAAAGAATGAGCGATGCTCTTTTTCTTAAAAAACTGTTTTTCTACACGTGGTGACGCGTGATTGGAAGCCTTATATTTCGTCTCACATTTAGCCTCCCCAGATCTAAACCTGAGTCATATATTGTTCTATGAGTGACAAAAGAAAAATAAACGACCCAATAGAATGACCACACATAAGTAATTAACTCGGATAGAACAACTATTTAGCAGTTTACGTTGTAACAAGAACAATACTTAATACTTGATATCTTCAAGTAGTCACGATTTAATACAGTGATATTGCTTTTTTATGTTGAAAGTGTATGCTTATAAAATGTGGTATTTTTTGCCAACTTATATGTCGGAACTGAACGACTGGTGTGAATTCGTGAAAAAAATATATAACTTCGAATATACAATGATACAAAACGGTATTTATCATTTTTTATTATAATATATAAAGTAATAGAAAAACGTAAAAGATTAAAAATGTTTTTTGAGCTTTCAGATTCTCCTGCCTCGAAAGACCATGAATTGTTATATCGTTGCTCGACTTGAAACACCAAACAGGTTCATTCTTTTTTTTGCTTCTTCACATCTTTCTTAGTTTGATAGTAACAATCTTTTACCAGCCTGTATCAGAACAGGACAAGGAAAAGTCTCAATTTTTATTCGGATTAAGATTTGATTCAAGAGATCAAGAGTTCTAATCCAGGGACACGCACATTACGGGTGTTCCAATACTGATAGGTCGAAGGTCTAATTTGCGAAGAGACATCTTGTATGTGTTACTGTGTAAGTCCTCATCTAACTTAGGAGGTCGTAACTTCTGATTCGTATCTTCTATAATTCTTTTTAGGAGCTAGGACGGTGGAGAACTTTAGTACCCGATAATGGCTTTTTGTTGAAGGAAAAGAAAAAGTTTCTCGACTTAATTCTCCGAAGAAACAGCAGCCTCAGCCATCGGAGTTTGTGTGGGTCAGCTTAATGGGGATACACAGCCATCATAGTGTCTAAGTCAACGTCAAGGGGACCATTATGTCACAGATTTGAGTGATCCATTTCTGATGTGAATTCTTCTGTGCAAATGGTTGTATTTTAATCATGTCAACTTCTACCGTGTTAGTATGAAATGTTTCGGTCCATGGGATAGTTCAGTTGGTGTTTGGATTGAGAGTTGTTGTAAGAGGTACATGGTTCGATTTTAATAACACGCATTATTTTACTGTTGTCTGTACCAAAGGGACAGTTTGCAGTCGACACATTGTGTGAGCTCTTTGCATATGATTTCACCTAATCTAGAAGACCGCTGAACTCTTGATGTACATCCTCAACGATGCTCTTTAGAGATGAAATAGTAGGAGGCTGATAGAGCTAGGGTATGACCTTTACTCCGAGTATGAAATGTTTCTATTAATGATATAAAAGAAGTACTTATGAGTTTACTTTGTAACATGAACAATACTTGAATATCGACAAGTAGTCACGACTTAATACAGTGATATTACTTTTTTATGTTGAATGTGTACGCGTATAAAATGTAGTTAGACTTGCTGTTGGATTGTAAACCCAAATCTGGCGCATCATTTGCTTGCTTCTTCGTTAATTTTTTCAAATCTATATTTTTTTGAGTTATTAGATTCGGTTTTACTATCTATATGTTTTATATTTTATGTTATCATGATAAAAAAATAAAAAGAAGGAAAGAGTTGGTTTTGCAACATAATGGCCTCACTGCATTCGGTAGATGGCCACCCGATTGGATTCCTTTTGCTTATATTTTTATGTTTGGTAAAGATTATTCCCCGCAGCCTCTGCACTTGTACTATTCAATGTTCTGTTGAAGGTTTTTTTTTTGTTTTAATACATTATTTTCTTTGTTTATATCTAAAAAAGATATATTATCCAATTAAATCCTACACAATTTTCATATTTATTCTAAATAAAACATGTTCACGAGTTAACAAATCAAGTACTAACATATTCAAGTTTACTTGTTAAGAATTCGAATCATGCCATGTTTAAACTTGAAATTTACGAAATCGAGAACATGTTCACGAGTTAACAAATCAAGTAGTAACATATTCAAGTTTGCTTGTTCAGAATTCGAGTGAAGTTAGGAAGATATTTCTTTAAGAAAGGTCGCATGATCGGACCATGACACATGTAGATTGAGAGCAACACTGCTATCTGGGCTTGAATAGCCAAAGACCTGAATCCGTCTCAATTGGATGGAGAATTACACGCTCTGTTTGCATTGGACTCCTTGAGTGGGTTCTAACAACATCTTACTACCTGAATTCATGAACTACATCATCCACAAAGCTTCATGTGGCTGAAACAGTGAGGGCTGCCGGAGCCAAAGATTTGGTTTTTGCTATATAAAAAAAAACCCTAAGGTTGGACACAAGAATATTCAAGCAGCTGCGGGGAAAGATCTTCATTGCGCATTAAAAAAGAAACAAAAGAATACAAGTGGGAGGTTTCTGACTTTCTATATAAAGCAAATACCTCTTTTAGCAAGTCCTAATCAAACAAGAATCAAATCTTGATCAACCAACATAGAAGAAAAAAATGAAGTACTCATCCTTATTGACTACTGTCTTCATCTCCCTCTTCCTCTTTCTCTCTTTCCCATCTCTTCTCTCTGCCCAAAACCCGAAATGTAATCCCCATGACAAAAAGATTCTACTAGAAATCAAAGCATCTTTAGGTAATCCTGATTACTTGTCCTTATGGAATCCTAATGTAGACTGCTGTGTATGGGATCACACGGCTTGTGACAGCAACCATGTCACTGCCCTCTCCATTTCTGAGGCTAACATGTCCACACAAATTCCTTCTGCTATAGGAGACCTTTTGTCCCTTCAAATTATTTCCTTTTTTCACACAAATCTTTACGGAACAATTCCATCTTCAATTTCCAATCTCTCCAATCTTACTCAGCTCACTCTTTCCTATAACAATCTTTCTGGCCCAATACCAACTTTTCTGACAAAACTCAAGAATCTTGATCATTTGGACTTGTCTGGTAACGCTTTCACTGGTTCCATCCCACCTGAACTGTCCCAGCTCCCGAATCTCGGAGTCCTTTATTTAGACCAGAACAAACTCACCGGAACCATTCCGGAATCTTTCGGACATTTTGCAGGAAACATCCTACAGATTACTCTGTCCCGAAACTATCTTACGGGAAAAGTTCCGAAATCCATTGGCAATTTGAACCTCACAGTTATTATTTTGTCTGAAAACAGGCTGACAGGGGATGCATCATTTTTGTTTGGTAAGAACAAGATACTTCTTGAAAACATGGATATATCACGTAACAATTTCGCCTTTGATTTCTCGAAAGTAGAGTTCCCTGATAGCTTGACTAGTTTAGACATAAACCATAACAAGATCTTCGGAAGTATTCCGCGGGAATTGACACAATCTAATCTCCAGTTCCTGAATGTGAGTTACAACAGGCTCTGTGGAGAGATCCCACGAGCAGGAAAAAAGCTTCAGGACTTTGATGTTTCTTCGTGTTCTCATAATCGATGTTTGTGCGGTGCTCCTTTGCCTGCTTGTAAGTGAGTTCATTTTCTTGAATGATTTTGGACCAATAAGATCTTCCTGAGAAATTATCCACACCTTGTAATAGTAATGTGACAAATGTCGTCATTGTCGTGTGTCTTGTTGAGAATGAGACAAAAATATATTTTTGTTTTGATTCGTAGATGTGTTTAATTTATTTGCTGAAGTAATTCAGATTGCCTTTAATCCATCCCTTAACTATGGCTTTGGCGGTTCTTTATATTCTGCATGATGAGGCACAATGTTTCTGTAAAGGGTGTTCCGTGCACTAGACTCCTTAGAATCTAGAAATAGTCGGATCGCTTTGTTATCTGATATACGTAATAAAGAAAAATATTTCATACAAAATGTAACGTTATAATGATTAAAATAAAGAGTAGATGCTCAATTTTGGTGCTTTTTAGATTATGTATAAAGAAACTTGGATTTTGGATTAAACTTCAATGCTAAGATGGTTAAGTTGCAAAAATAATGACATTTATAATACGAATTTTCTTTAGAATAAGACATGTATTACAATTTGGGGGGGGGGGGGGGGGGGGGGACAGAGAAACATTCTCTTACATTTTATTGATACGATAGTGCACAGTATTCAATCTACTCCACACAAACTTGAAACAAATGTGACAGCAATCCCTCGATCTGATGAATACCAAGTATAACCAATCACATCTAGTAACCATTTTATGTATGCACATTGGGTTTGCAGATCATAAATTACAACTTTTTATCATCTAAAAGCCAATTGATTAATAAAAGATAGTAACATTTGGAGAAGAAATATTTCTGTTTTATTTTATTTAATCAACGGTTGATTTTACTTAACCATAGTTATAAAGCCAAGTTTGCTTGATTTAGTTTCATGCCTCTTGTATTCGTCCTTGTCTCTATGGCAAGGATCATTACTCTTGCTTGCCGGTGGTAGAATAGTAGGATCTATGTACATCATACCGTAAAATAATCATATTCTTTTGTAGACTCTTTAGAATCTGTATAAACGCGAAAATCTAGTACAACTAAAACGCTCTTGTATCATGGCATGCATCAAGTTTGTGACGCATTTTCCGATTACTTTGGGAGTTGCCATACGTACTCAAGGTGTTCAGTCTCTTTCTGTCTAATCATTTCTGACCCCTTCTATAACTTTTTCTTAGAATTTACAATTTTTGTAAAAAAACACATGTCCAGGATCTGCTGGACTTAATTTAATAAATCTTTCAATAGAACCGTTTAATCGAATCAATCAGTTAACGTATGGAAGAATTAATATTTTCATTGTGAATTTAAGTTAGAAAAAATATGGAAAAAGAATGACGGTTATTTTTTTTTAAGAAAATATCGATATAAGTTAAATATTGTATTGGACAAAAAGGCGCAATTATTATTATCTTACATTTAATCATACTACAGTATTGAATCTAGTTTATACAAACTTCTATTATAAAACTAAGTAATACAATATAGAAAATATGAAAGACAAGAAATATAGAATAAAAATGTATTATTTCTTATTTAAAGGTGTGTCTAACATAATGTCTTATTTATATGACTTCGGAAATGGGGATACATTGAATTGGCTACAACATTTATTGTTCTCTCGAACACATCTAGCTTGGTATAACCTTTATTGTTTTCAAAAATACTTGTTACATCCACAATTTCATAATAGTAGCATCTCAAGAGAAATTTTATTCCCAAACATAAATATCTTTCTGCCAAAGACATTAACCCTTATCTTTGAACTCACTTACAAGCAAGCAAAGGAGCACCACACAAACATTTATTATGGACATACGAGGATTTATCAAATGTCTGAAGATCTCCTCCTTGTGGGATCTCTCCACAGAGCTTGTTATAACTCACATCCAAGAAGAAGCGATCCAACTGAGTCAGCTGCTGGGGGAGGCTTCCGAAGATCTTGTTATGGCTCAACCGTAAATCTGTTAAAGTTTCCGGAAACTCCACATTCGACAAATTAAACATGAATCTGTTGTTCGATAAATACAAATAAACAATTGTCTTGTTCTTTCCTAAGAAGATTGATCCATCTCCAACAAGATTGTTGTACGATAAATCAACACTGTAGAAATTCGGAGATCCATAGGATTTCGGAATCGTCCCGCTAAGGTGGTTGTGGGAAAGGATAAGATCATATCGGGAATTGGACTTGGAAAGCTCAGGAATCGGACCCGATAAAAAATTCGAAGATAAGTCCACATTGGAGAGATTCTTTAGGTTGCCAAGAAAAGTTGGAATTGGCCCAGAGAGACTGTTGGAGCTAAGGATGAGAGTTACAAGCTTAGAAAGCTTAGAAATGGATTGTGGGATGGGCCCAGTAAGATTAGGGTTACTATTAAAGATGAGGATTTCAAGGTAGGGTAGGTCACCGACGGCAGCCGGAATGTGGCCGGAGAAGTTGGAGTTGAAGTAGGCTAATCGAAAGACACGGTAAGGAGGGTGGTCATGACATTCGGAAATGGGATCGGATGGGTCACAGCAATTTGATCCTATAGGGTTAATGCCTAAAGCTGTTTTGATTTCTGACACAACCTTTTGGTCATGGGGATGGCATTTTGGTTTCTTGGCAGAGAGAGGAGATGAGAAACAGAGGAAGAGCAGAGTAAGGTAGAGAAATGTTGGTGAGATCTTCATTTTTGATGGTAAGTAATATGATCTGATGAAACTCTTGAGCAAAGGGTATCTATTTATAGTAATTATTTGCTCATTAATTTTAGAACGCGTCGGCGCATATGTTTGAAATAAAAAGGGAAGGAGGAGGCATTCTCGTTGTGGTTGGGATCTTCTAACCCCACTTTCGTCACTCCTTTGTGACCACACGATACGTGACAGCAAAGGAGTTGGTGAGGCTAGATGCGGGTGATCCTCATTTAGCCTCATCATCCCCCTTACTGTCACGTGTCGCGCGGTCACGCGTCACCGCACTTCATTTAGGGTGAGGGGATCCTATCCCTTGACGATGTTCTGGACCACTAGTATAAAACCAATGGTTTTGATATGTATAATATAAAAGATTTAATATAATACTCAATCTTCAATATCGTTTATTAAAAATAGATGGGTTTATATTAAATAGGGGTGTCAAACAGGTTGTGTGCCGTGCTTCGTGTTTTTCGGGTTTCGTGCATCAAATTGTCATACCCATACCTTATCCGTTTGCTTCGCGTATATGGATGTAGATACCCAAACCAATACATGTCAGGTTTCATGTCGCGTATCGAGTATACCTACGAACTTGACAATTACAAATATTTCAATATTTTGCATCTGACTCAAGGTTCGTAATTTGTAGGTGGGTTTTACGTTCATGTGCATCAATCTAGTTTTATTCCATATGGCTCATGCCTCGCATGTCCCATGAGGGTCATTAATATCAACTCCCTTATTAAAGTTCAGATGTTTATGTTCAGTTTGAGACATTGTCACACATTCGTCGATTAGAAAGAGAAAAGAAAAAGATGAGTATGTACGAAGACGAAGTATCATTACACAGTGTATTCAGGTTTTACGTACATATATTCATCATCTCATGTAATCCAATCATCAAAATTTCAAGAGACATATATATTACTAATATTTTATAAATTTTTGTGTAAGAAACGCAGTTAAAACTTATGGTTATAGCCATGATTCCTAATACTAACAATGTGCAAGACCAGGTTTCAGGTATTCTGCTACGTTGTCCCCTAGCTGAAGCCTGTAATAAATAATAATGTGCAACCTCAGATTGAAATGAGAGTTCCTCGTGTCTGATAATGACAATTTACATAGGAAAGTAGCATATGGTTAGGGTGACAAAGCATAACATAGCTAACGTACATGAGTTGTGTGACATTGGCTGCTAAATATCTACATGCATCATCTTGGGCTGGGAAATTTGTTAGAAAGATGAAATTGTCGCATTTTGACAGAGCCTGTTGTCCATGACTTAGAGCGAATTCCTTAGGCTTTGATAAATATTTTGGAGGTCAGAACCACTAATAAGATGGAAACTTTACTATCAAACATGAGTTTCACCACTTATGGGTTGCTGAATATTCACATCTACGCGATGATTTGTGTGCTCTTTTGATAACTTCATGTCCTTTATACATGCATGTATGTATGTACGTATGTATATACATGTATTCTAATGTCGATTTTATATATTTTAGTGGAAATCAGTTAAATGAAAAGTTGATTACGATAATATTGTTTAGGCAAAAACATTTAGCATTCATGAAAGTTTTAGAATATCGTATGAGTGACAGATATTTAAGAAAGGATGAACTAATACATATAAGTTTTCCATTTTAAATACAACTATACCATAGATGCGGCAGTTCCTCTTTAGTTTATATATTTATAGAAATAAGAAAACATTACTGTGATGATTATTAATTTCTTTTCAATCAAAATATAATTTTGCAGTAAGTTTTAGGGAGGCAAGATGTTCTTCTTTCTTTCTTTTTTTTTTTTTTTCAACAAGGGAGGCAAGTTGAAATGCGGGAAATGCATTATTCTTCGAAGACCAAAGAAAGGTCATTGTTTCCTTCAATAACTCTTTTGTTCCGAACAGTTTCCTTCCAAATTCAACAGCAAAATATTCAACTATAGCATATTGATTCGACAGAAATTTTATCGTGGTCATTGATTAACTAGTGACCCAATAAAATGATGAAAAATAAGTTTTATCTACATGCAAGCAAAAGGATGATTGACCAAAATAAGGGGCCCATAAATTTTCTACATATTTCATTAGTCAATGACCAACTAATCATACTTGGTCATTGGCCGTTGTAAAATTTGTGCTCCTTCGAATGTATCATACTACTCTTGTGACAATGACCTGTAGCTAAAATCCCTTTTTGACTATTTTCAAACACACTATATACTTGGGATTAGATCTACTCACCGCGCGGTGAGTCACCGCGCGGCCTAGGACGCGACACGTGGCAGCAGTAGGGGGTGGTGAGGCTGGATTAGGGTTACCTTCACCCAGCCTCACCACCCCTCTTTTTGCCACGTGTCGCGCGGTCACGCACGCGGTAAAGGGAGAGCGGTGAAGGAATCATATCCCATATACTTGAATATAAAGAATACTTTAGCCATGACTATCAAACACCAAGTTTTATTTCTTTGGTTCGTAGTCAAACTTTCCCACACAGAACAACTCAAAACAATTTTGAGTGCTACTTTTAGCAATTATTAAAAACAAAATAATATTCTTATCTTTTGATTATACAACACCAGCCGAATTAAATAATCTTACTTCATGTATGATATCAACATCAAACTTATCTAGGTTATTTGAAGACGGACTCTTAGGATAAAACCCAACCACCTGGAAAATGCTAAGAATAAACAGCTCAACTCGTAACAGTTGATGTCAGCTAGTCCTAAAGGGTCAACGTCGCCCACGCTTGGACCAAATACACCGTAAGTCGACGCGGCACATGGGATGCACAATGCCTCCTCGGCGTCGACAAAGACCGTAAGACAGCATCGACCAAACATCTCTTGTAGCGTCAAAGGTTGGTCACCTCGACCTTAATTGGCACATTGGCCAGAGTATCCACTTTGGCCTTAACCACTGACATAACATCGGCCGCAATGGTAACTTCAGCCTCAGCGATCTCCTCGGTCATACCCAGTAGGTCAGCCATCAACACGGCGCCCATATCCCTTCACCTCTGCTTAGCCAAGGAGACACCTGCCAGCAAGCAGCGTAGCCATGCAACCCGGCATATGGCATCAAGTGGTGGAAATGCACAAGGCAGACAGGACACTCGGCACTCCCTCATAACTTCTCAACATGCAATGGCTGTTCAAATGATACAAAAGGCATAAGCAACGTCCCATAGCGGACAAGAGTCAAATTCAATAGAAAAAATACTACACAAACAAGATAGGTTTCTCTAATATTCCAGCATACAGACATGGTTAAACCCCTACTTAACTTGAGCATCGGAAGGTTTTCTTAAGAGTAACAGCATCAGGTCCTCTAACGTTGTTCATCTTATGCAGAGCTCAGGTATCATAGTATCTAGCAACAAACTATGTATGTGCAAGGTTGTGACAAACGTTGTCCGTCATTTGAATCATTTATGTTCCAGTTGAAGATCCGACTTCGCGAACCCTATCTCATTTAATCTAGTACCAACAATATAAAAGTTACATGTTTATGCGCAAGAATTTTTTGTCTGCAAAAGTTGAGACTGGGATCTAACCTGTGAACTATTGAAAGATAAGTCCAATTCCTCCAATTTTGAGCTCTGTAAGAAACGTAGGAATTGGGCCAGAGAGACCAGTGAAGCTCGGAGCAAGTGTATCAAGATTAGATAATTTGGTAATTGATGGTGGAATTGCCACAAGATGCTTTGATTTCCAGTAGACCTTTCTTGTCTTCTGAATGGAATTTCAGTTTCTTGGCTGGCAGAGGGGTTGAGAAAGAGATAGAAAAAAAAAGGGAACAGAGAGAGGGAGATGTTTAGGATTGATGAATTATTCATGTTTTGAATGAGAAAGTTTTAATCTTTGTTCATGGAGTTTGAAGGTAATAAAATATGTTATTCATAGATAGATTCGTATCTCCTTACTTGACTCTAGCGATATTTTAGCTGTCGTTAGAATATACTGGATACGTGTTGGTGTATAAATAGATTCGTATCAATTTTTTACTCGTGTAGTAAACACCTTTTTTCTTATGTTACTATTGCACTATGTTGACATGCATTGAAGAATTATTGTTGCAAACTTGCAATCAATTTGTATTTGCTAACGGGAAGTCCACATGTTTCATCGCAAAACATGTATACCTGTACATAGATGCTTAATACGGATATGATGTGAATCGCATGGTGAACTTTAATGAATAATAACAACAACAATATCACTCATTATTTTAAAGACTTCTGTTTATGACGAAGTCTGGAAGGGGCGGATGTACGCAACATGTATTAGAAACATATAGAATTTGTTTTCCGATGACCCATAATGAAAACTACGTCAAATTGTGTCGATCAACGTCTACTTTACAATATAAGAAGCACAGTCAATTCAGTGAGTCATCGGATTCTAAATTTAACAAAGAATATGGCTTTAACCATATTGGAAATCGAATAAGCCTAAAGAAAAGTTTAAGATAAAAGACTCCAGATTTCCATCCACAAAGGAACTTACGGAATTTGAACCGCCAGCCTCCAAAAAAAAAAACACCTTTAAAAACTATGTAGTTAACCACTTGACTAGTTCATAGTGTAAACGAATCAATGAGAAACAGTTTGTTTCATTCATAGATATTTCGTCAGTACACTTTCTCCTACTTCTTATACAATTGATATTCTTCTATACAAGGTAAACAATCAATTTGAATAAATCAATTAGCTCCTATAACGTACTTAAATCTCCTCTATCTATAGTAAGTGTATATTCTATTTCCTAACACTCCCCCTCAAGTTGAGCCGGGGAATCTGCCACATCCTTTGTTAGAATATCCGCTAATTGATCTTCACTCGGTACGAACGGTAATTCCAGCATTTTATCCTCAATCTTCTCTTTTATGAAATGTCTATCTACTTCCACGTGCTTTGTTCTATCGTGCTGTACACGATTTTCTGAAATACTGATTGAAGCCTTATTATCACAGAACAGCTTTGCTAGAGCAGACACATCAAAGCCCAAATCACCTAGTAATTTGCTTAGCCACAAAATCTCCATCACTCCCTTCGCAATCTCTCTAAACTCTGCTTCAGCACTGGACAAAGCTACAACATTCTGTTTCTTGCTCTTCCAAGTAACTAAGTTTCTTCCTACAAGCGCAAAATACCCAGAAGTAGAGCGTCGATCAATCAGGCTTCCTGCCCAATCAGCATATCTGTAGACTTGAACGTTTAGATGTCCATTGTTTCTGAACCAGATATCTCGTTAGGCATCCCCTTTAGATACCGAACAATCCTCATTACGGCTTCTATATGATGGCTTTGAGGTTTGTGCATGAACTGACTTACTAGCCCAATCGCAAATGAGATATCTAGACGAGTATGTGCCAAATATATCAACTTCCCTACCAGCCGTTGGTATCTTCCACAGTCTGCTTCAGATCTTCCTTATTCAAACTCCATTTTCTGATTTACTAACATTGGAGCTGTTGCTATTTACAGTCTATCATACCAACCTCTGCAAGTAAATCAAGAATGTACTTCTGCTGGGAGATAAAAATCCCTTTCTCAGACCTTTTTGGACTTCAATCCCCAAAAAATATCGTAACTCTCTCAAATCCTTCATCTCAAATTCTGAGAACAATCGTTCTTTAAGTATAGCTACATCCTCCGAATCATCTCGTGTGATTATCATATCATCAACATAAATTATAAGGCATGTAACCCGAGACCCCCTCTTTTTGATAAACAGAGTTTGATCGGCATTACTCTGTTTGTAGTCACATCTTTTCATAAAACCTGTAAATCTGCCAAACGAGGCCCTTGGAGACTGTTTTAGTCCGTACAAGGATCGTCTGGGTCGACACACCTCATTCTCATCAAACTCTCCTGAAAAACCTGGAGGGGCACTCATGTATACTTCTTCTTTTAGCTCACCATGAAGAAACGCATTCTTAACATCGAACTGATAAAGAGGCCAGGACTTTGTAGCTGCTACTGAGAAGATTACCCTGATAGTGTCAAGTTTTGCTAGTGGCAAAAAAGTCTCCGTATAATCAATGCCATAAGTCTGGGTATAACCTCTAGCAACCAGTCGCGCCTTATAGCTTTCAATGCTTTCATCAGCCTTGTACTTGATAGTGTATACCCATTTGTAACCTACTGGACATTTTCCTGATGGTAAGTTGACCTTCTCCCAAATGTTGTTTTTGTACAAGGCATTCATCTCCTCCTTCATGGCTGCATACCACTCAGGTTTACTCATAGCTTCTTCGACTGTCTTGGGAATTACCATTTCACATACTGATGACAGAAATCCTTTTGCGCCCTTGATTGGATATCGGGTGCCTTTTGACATTTTACTTGGTGAGTACCTCACTGGTGGTTTTCCTCTGTTTTGTCTCGGAGGTAATATTCTTTCTGGTTCTGCTGAAATTTCACAATGATCCTGAACAGTTTCACAATCGACAGGAAAAGGACTAAAAAGATTATCAGTGGGAAAGCTCTCATGGGTATCTAATAAATCGGAAGTACACGAAGGTAATATTGGTGAAGCAGTTACCTGATTCTGTAGGATGCCCACTGAAGAATCACTGGTAGGATCAGAAGCCGGGACTATATCTTGGGCAGGTAAAGTACAGTCGGCGCCACCTACTTGCTGTGTTGGAACCACCTCCGCTTGACCAGGGTTATGGAGCCAGTCGTAGGTCTCACCATAGGTCTCCCCCTGGGACCCAGAAGTGGTGGAATAGAAGTACTCCTGCTCAAGAAAGGTGCAATCCATGGTGATATGGATGCGACAAGTACGAGGATTATAACACCGATACCCTTTCTGAGAGACAGCGTAACCTACAAAGACACATTTGTCTGTACACGCATCGAATTTATTGCATTGTGATGAGGGGATATGGACAAACATTGTACACCCGAAGACTTTGGATGGTAGAGTAAGAGCTAACGGCACCTCAGAGTGTTTAGTGAGTAATCACAGAGGGTACAGTGACCAAGGATCCTGGTAGGTAAGCGGTTTAGGAGATAACCAGTAGTGGCAACGGCTTCAGGTCAGAAATTATTTGGAACATGTGATTCGAGCATCATAGCCCGAGTCATTTCAAGCAAAATACGATTTTTCCGCTCAGTTACACTATTCTGTATGGGTGTGTGAGCACATGAGGTCTGATGTAGAATGCCATGATCGAGACAAAAGGATTTTAGGTCATTATTCATGCATGCTCCGCCATTATCAGAGCGAAGAATTTGAATTTTAGTACGAAATTGTGTATTAATCATCTGATAAAAATGCACAAACTGTAGGTAAACATCAGACTTATTTTTCAAAAAATAAACCATTTCATGCGAGTAAAAAAAATCATCGACAAAAGTAACAAAGTATTGAATACCAGAAGTCGTAAGATGGGGAGACGGACCCCACACATCAGAATGGACCAGACTAAACAACTGTTTGACACGTGTATTATTGGGTTTATAAGTAGACTGAGTGTGCTTAGCATGAAGACATGTGTCACAAGGTAAGTCCAGACGGAATCAAAGACGAAATAAAATTTTCATGTAACCTAAGGAGGGGTGACCAAGATGACGGTGCCATAACCAGAGTCGTTGTTGAGTAGTTCTGGTAGCAAGATTGGACTGGCCCTGTTGTACCACGTCTGCTACAAAATATAGTCCATCCTTCTCAATGTCACGCCCAATGATCTTCTTCGAGCGAACATCCTGTAACAGACAGAAAGAAGGATACATGAGTGCGACATAATGTAACTCACGAGTGATTTGACTGATAGGTAATAATTTTGTCAAAAGACCAGGCATATAAAGACAATTATGCAGGTGTAAGTCTGGATTAATTGAGATAGTACCGCCTCCGAAGACTGGTATAAGGGTTCCATTAGCAGTTTCAATATGAGTTTTGGTGGGGTTAGTACACCGGGTAAAATCATGTGGGTCATTTGTCATGGTGTCCATGGCACCACTGTCAAGTATCAAGGTGGATTTTGTAGTGGTGGCAAGGAGATGGGCAGTTTGGGAATTTTTGGCAAGACTGAGGGCTGGCTGGGGGGTTCTGGATAGACTTGGGCATGAAGGGTTATTTCAGAAAGTTGGGGGATGTTTTTTGTGTTCTGGAAACTGGGGGACTACAGAAGGTGTTTTCAAAAACCTGAAGGGCCAAACCTGTCGACTGAAAAACTGGGGGGCATTATGAAATTTTAACAGGGGCATTTTGGTCTAAACACGCAGAAAATGGGTTGGGGTTAAAAACCCAACCCTTTTACCTCCTAGTTCAGTGGTCGTTGTTTCTCCTTCGTCTGTCTTGGCTGCGGCTGCTGTAGCTGTCTCTTTTCCTTTGCTCTCGTCAATCTGCTTTCTTTTTCCCTCATACCAGTCTAGGTATCCCACAATTATGGAAGCAATTGTCCTTGGTGTGCCTTCTTTGGCCACAATGGCTGCAGACAAGGGTCTCCTTGTCTTCAACCTAGCGCGTCCCTCCGGATTTTGAGGTGCTTTTGCCTCTGCTTTGTCCAGTCCCGCGTTCTTGGCCATGGCCTCTGGTAGCCGCATTTTGTGTTGCCAGGCCATGGCCTATCCCCTGTGATGAGTCTTCTGAGGGGATTCGTTGTAAAACCGCCGCCCTCTCCTCTGCTCTGCGCATCTCTCTGTACGCAGCCTCCGGTGTAGATAAAGGGTCCCTTTTTAACAGATAATTTTTTTCATTGTTGTATTTCTCATCAATTGCTGTTAGGAACTGAAACAACCTCAGAGCCTCCATTTTCTAGTTGTGGGTGTTGATGTCCGCGGTGCACTGCATCGGATTGGGTTCCTGTGCGTCTATGGCCGTCCATAGATCCTGGAGCCTACTCCATACGGTTTCAATGCTGCCACTTCCTTGTCTGACTAAACTTTGTTGGACCGTGCACCTGCAATAAACACCACTAGAGGGGGGTGAATAGTGGTTAGCGGGAATTACAGTACAACCCTTTGTTAAAATCCCCTTTGAAAACAGAATCTGAAACCATCTCAGATTCAGAACCCGTTTTTCAAAAATTCACAAATAATTGTACACAACTCCAAAAATTATGAAACTCTCCAGAATTTAACTTCAATGAGTTAAAAAGACTCTGTCCAAAAATCAGACAAAAATAAGATTGTTTGTCCCTTCAAACAAATAAAAAGATTCAGATGGTCAATCTGGACAGAATTGGACAGAATGTTGCTGATTTTGCAAAACGTATTTCTCTTTGAATACTCAACCAAAAAGGTTGATCTTTATATCAAAAAACTCCTTAGGATGTGTAGATGAAGTTTCCAAAAGGCCCTCACCTTAAACAATTCTTGAAAAATACAGAATTTAAGTTTTCTCAAAACTGGTCAGATTGCAGCCAGATTGGAGCAGTTATCTTGCAAAGACTGAAAGACTAACTTTCCCTTGCTCAAATCAAGTGATTCTTGTTGCAAATGAAAGCTAACCGTCTGAAGTATAACTCCACCAAAAATCACGAATTTTGAAAATATTTAGCTATTTTTTCAAATTGTGAGAATTTGTGTGAAAACTGTAGTCAAAAACGGGCAGAAAACAGAAATAAAGAAACAAGAGAAGAACACCGAGAATTTATCCTGGTTTGGTCAATGTGACCTACTCCAGTCCCAAGGAACACCTTTCATTGGATTTCACTATCAAATGAACACCTTACAACAAGAGCCAAGCTTGATCCTTGGGTTATATACCAACCCTATTCAAGACTTGGATAATCACTTCTATGCAACTCTTGGTTACAACACCTCTACCACCTATTGATGTAGCCTTATAAATTTAGCTAATCAATTATACAAATCCAACTCAAGAAGGTGTGTATAGTGTATCTGGACAACAAAGAAAATTGGAACACCTTAGCTACACAAGGTATGAACGAAAATATGAGAAGAGAATAGCAAGACAACAATCTTCAATTTTGCTTTCAAGTGTGTGTCTTCTCTTCTTCACCTTGCCTTCTATTTATAGTGTGAATAGATGGCATATTCTCTCCAACTTTTAGACCATGAGATGGCTGAGAGTTTTGAATTAAAGCACCTCCATAATCATCTCCAACAACCTTGTCTCCATTACATTCAAATTTGAAATTTCAAGTTGGCAACTTTTGCCAACTAGCTTGCTTTTTGTTTGTCTTCTTGTCTCCAACTCATAAAATGAGTACACCACCTTCTCCACCTGTTTATGGACGTTTTGGATGTTGTATGTATGTATACCAACTCAAATTTTGTGAATAAAAAATAATGAATAAGTGTTGACAAGATTATGTCAACATAAAACACCAAAATTCATACTTTCTTCTCCTTTACATATTGTGATGAATCTTCCACCAAGGACACCTTGTAATCTCCAAAAGATGATGATTAATATCCTCTTATAACATATATAAGAAGGTCTTCAAGAAAAAATAGAATGTGACATCTCAAATCGTCACATATCCAGCTATAGTCAATAATATCATCGGTTGAGAGAATAAGATATAAGATCACCATATAATCTTCAAAATAATAATAACACAGCTCCAGAATGAAGATAATAATATGCTCAAGAGATTCCTCGAGTGAAAATACCGAAACTGTCTTCGGGGGTAAAATGACCAAAATGCCCCTAGTGAGATAAAACTCCAGAAATGACTTCGATAGTCAGAATTAAATATAATAACACCTTCTTGATAATAAATAAGATGATAATATCTTCTTTGAATCATATTCACCATGTCGAGTACCTACAAAACTCAAAATACCACTTTTGCCCTTTTTGGTAAGTTGTAGAAACTTCGAGGGCATATTAGTCACAAGATATTATCATCATAAAAATCACATAATCACAACATGATAAACATATATAAATCATGTAAAAATAAAAACAACTATTTTATCACATTTTAGAAAAATATTTCTAACAACCCTAGACATCATGTCATTTTTCTTCACGTATTCAACTCTTTCATTTATAACACCATATGTGACATTTTTAAGTATTCATCACTTAAAATCATGACTTTGAAAATTATCCAAACATATTTCTCAACATTCTCCCCCTTTTGGATGATTTTCAAAATAACCTAACATGATTTTAATGTCACAACTTATAATCAAAAGTTTAACCAAATGTTTTCAACTATGTTTTTAACTTTTAAATAGTATGTCGCTCCCCCGTAACTCATACTCTCCCCCTTAACCTATGCTCCAAAATTTATACCAATAGAAACTTAGCATATGATTCATCATGACTTACCAACTAAAATCATGTTCCAACTAAAACATGACTTACCAACTAAAATCATGTTCTTATTCTATCTCCCCCTTTATTTTGCAAATCATGCAAAAGATAGAACTATACAATGGTATCGTAAGTCATCATTCCTAATTTGGCTCGTAAGTTTTCAAAAGTGGCTTGATTAAGGGGTTTGGTGAAGATGTCAGCGATTTGGTAATCAGTTCTTATATGGTTTATCACTATGTCCTCATTTTGAACATGATCGCGAAGAAAGTGGTATCGCACCTCAATGTGTTTGGCCTTAGAATGAAGCACCGGATTCCGGGAAAGATTGATTGCACTTGTGCTATCGCAGAAAATTGGAATCTTATTCATTTTAATGCCAAAATCACTAAGTTGCTGTTTAAGCCAAAGTATTTGGGTAGTACATAAACTCAAAGCGATATACTCTGCTTCAGTGGTAGAAAGAGCTACACTAGTTTGCTTTTTAGAAAACCAATAGATCAAATTGGTTCCTATGAATTGACATGTACCGCTAGTGGATTTTTTATCTAACTTGCAACCACCATAATCAGCATCACTATATGCGTGTAATTCCAACTTAGCGTTTCTATCATACCACAGTCCTAAGTGAGGTGTATGCTTAAGATATCTAAAGATCTTTTTCACTGCATTGTAATGTGATACCTTAGGACAAGATTGAAACCTAGCACACATACACACACTAAACATAATATCAGGTCTTGATGCAGTTAAGTATAACAATGAGCCGATCATAGACCTATAAAGTGTGTCATCAAAAGGTTTACCATTTTCATCCTTATCAAGTTTGGTACTAACACTCATAGGCGTAGTTGTAGGTTTCAACTCTTCAAAGCCAAACTTCTTAATCATATCATTGACATACTTAAGTTGGCTAATGTAAATTCCTTGAGGGGTTTGTTTGATTTGAAGTCCTAAGAAATAATTCAACTCTCCTACCATTGACATTTCAAACTCTGACTTCATACATTCTTCGAAGTCTTTTACTAAAGTAGGGTTGGTTGAACCAAAGATTATATCATCTACGTATATTTGAACTATTAACAAATCATTACCTTTTCTTCTTAGGAATAATGTGTTGTCTATGGTTCCCCTTTGATAATTATTTGCAATAAGAAAGTTTGCAAATCTATCATACCAAGCTCTTAGAGCTTGTTTCAAACCATATAAAGCTTTCTTAAGCTTATAAACATGGTTAGGATTCTTTGGATCTTCGAATCCAGGGGGTTGTTTGACAAACACCTCTTCTTGGATGTATCCATTCAAGAACGCACTCTTGACATCCATTTGGAAGAGTTTAATGTTACTTATACTTGCAATCACAAGTAACAATCTAATTGCTTCTAGTCGTGCAACGGGTGCAAAGGTTTCTTCATAATCTATACCTTCTTGTTGATTATAACCTTGTGCGACTAGTCTAGCTTTATTTCTTGTGATGTTTCCTTGTTCATCCATTTTGTTTCTAAATATCCATTTTGTTCCTATTATAGATTTATTTTCAGGTTTAGGCACTAAGTCCCATACATTATTTCGGATAAATTGGTTTAACTCCTCATGCATGGCATCTATCCATGATAAATCGCCTAAGGCTTCCTTAATATTTTTAGGTTCTAAGTGTGATATTAAGATATGCCCTTCAGGTTGACTTATGTTTCTACGTGTTCTAACCCCAACACTTGGATCACCAATGATTAGCTCTTTAGGGTGTTTATGTTTATCTTCTATAAGCCACCAATTCCTAAGTTGACTAGGTTCACCTTCTTCTAGTTCAAATGTTTCATTTGTGTGAACATTTTCATATAAAATTGGAACATCCTGTAAGTTAGATAGATTATCTTCCAATTGTAAAATTTCTTGATTTATTTCACCTAAAGGTTCATGCACATCTTGTTCAGGGGAAGTTGGTTCAAGATGATCATGAACAGGCTCAAGTAATATATCATCATCATCAAACATATTTTCAACATTATTTTCTTGTTTATGTTGATGTTTATCACTAACTTCAAAGCATGCATTTTCATTGAATTTCACATGTATGGATTCAATTATTTTTCTAGATGCAGGATTATAACACCTATATGCTCTTGAGTTAGTTGAATACCCAACAAATATGCATTCAATAGACTTTTGTTCAAATTTATCTAGATTATCCTTAGTGTTCAGCACAAAACATTTACATCCAAATACTTTAAGATAATCTATCTTAGGTTGTCTATTGTTTAGCAATTCATAAGGCGTTTTATTTAATTTCTTTCTAATAGTGAGCCTATTTATAATATAGCATGCACAACTAACAGCTTCAGCCCATAAATATTTAGGTAATTTATTTTCACACAGCATTGTCCTAGCAACTTCTTGAATTGTTCTATTTTTACGTTCAACAACTCCATTGAGTTGTGGTGTTCTAGGTGGTGAGAATTCATGTTTTATTCCATATAGTTCGCAAAATTTTATTACGTCTTTGTTTTTAAATTCTCCACCTCTATCGCTTCTAATTCTTTTAACATTTTCTTCATAAATGTTTTCAAGTTGCTTAATAAGAGTTTTGATTGCTAATGGAGCATCGTCTTTGTGTGTTAAGAACAATGTCCATGTGTAGCGTGAGTAATCATCTACTATGACACACACATAGTAGTGTCCACCTAGACTTCTTGTCCTACTTGGACCAAATAAGTCTAAGTGAAGCAATTCTAGTACATGACTAGTACTCACTTCATGTTTCGGTTTTAAGGTTTCTTTAATGTGTTTTCCCTTAATACATGTTTCACACATTTGAAAATTATCTAAGTCTAACTTAGGCATTCCTCTAATTAAATTCTTCTTAGATAATTTCTTAATAGTTGAAATTCCTATATGGCCTAATCTTCTATGCCATAAATTTACATCTAAGTCATGTGATATTAGACACTTAACGTTAGCATCTAACATGTTATCTAAGGTAAGAGTATAAATATTTCCATCTCTATTTCCTTTTAAGACCGTTTCTCCTTTTTCATTTATTATATCACAAGAATTGGGAAGAAAGGAGACATTATAACCACAATCTATAAGTTGAGAAATACTAAGTAAATTATAAGATAGATTGCTTACTAACAACACATTTCGTATTTGAAATGTGTTAGGGTCCCCAATTGTTCCTTTTCCAACAACTTGTCCTTTGTTGTTGTCACCGAATGTTACTTTTCCTCCATCCTTGATGTGTTCCAATTCGATGAATAGTTTGGGGTTCCCCGTCATATGCCTCGAACATCCACTATCTAAAAACCATTTGGTTTTTAGATTCTTTGACTTTGCCTCCTTCTTGCATTCCTTGCGTTTATCCTACAGTGGAGACAAAGTTTTAGGTACCCTTTATTTGGGTCCTTGAATGTTAGGGGCACTATTCTTGTTTAGATATCCCTTAGGTATCCAAACTTGAATATACCTTCTAGGCACATTTTTAGCATTCTTATAATTTTGAAAATAAGAAGAATTAGCATATACATGATCATTCCACATAAGTAAAGATGCATTGTTATACATGTTGCGCCATGGTTGATAATTATTATGCCTTGGCCGATTTTGGTAGTGTGTATAAGACATGTAATTTTGTTTCTTGAATGGCGCTATGTATGTATGTTCATATGCATTTCTATAAGATTTATATGAGTGTTGTCTATACTTAGGTTCATAATAAGTTGTATACATTTTATTCGGTCTAGTTGCATTTGTATACATGTAGGCATAATTTCTAGATTGTCTAGATGCAAAGTTTGGCCTAGATGTATGTTTATGTGTGTGTATATTGGTGGGTGTATGTTGTATTTTTGCCTTGATATAAGTAGACGAAGGTGTAGAAGCAGATGTAGCAGGCAAAGTTGATTTTGTATTATATAGCAACTTTGTACTAGATGAAACAAACTTAGTCTTTTTATTTACTTTTTTATTTTCTTCTTTATAGCCTAAGCCGATTTTATCATTTTCATATTTTTGCGATGATATTAATACATCTAACATGTTTGTTCCTGATTTAAATTGTTCTAAGGTTTTCTCTAAATCTAGTTTACATGATTTAAGTGTAAACACTTCATTTTCATAATCCTGTATCTTGGTTTTCAACACACTATTTTCAGTTCTTAAGGCTTGTTCATTATTTCTAGATGACTCAATTTTAGTCCTTAATGAATCAAGAGTACTTGATGACTCTTGTTTCAAAGACTCTAATTGATTAGAAAGTTCTAAGTTGGTTGTCTTCAACTTTTCATTCTCTTCAATTAGCTTCTTTTTCTCTTTTGACAACCTTTTACAATGAGCATGCATTTTCATGAATTCATCATACATTTCATCAAAAGTCATCTCGTTATCAGAATCAAAATTAGGAGTAGATGTTACCTCTTTCGTAGACTTTAAGTACACTCCTTTAGGAAGGATTGATGACATGATGTATGATTTTAGATGAATACCTCGAATCTTTAAATAAAGTGAATGCTAATGCTCCAAGCCTTCTTGAAGTGTTCAAATGCTCCAAACCTTTGTTTTGGGATTAGCAGGCTACTATGTTGTTGATTCCTGGCCTTGCTTTGTTTGTATGGTGTTGAATCTTGCTTCTTCGAGTGGTGTAGACCTTTCTCTGATACCAAATGTTGGACCGTGCACCTGCAATAAACACCACTAGAGGGGGGTGAATAGTGGTTAGCGGGAATTACAGTACAACCCTTTGTTAAAATCCCCTTTGAAAACAGAATCTGAAACCACCTCAGATTCAGAACCCGTTTTTCAAAAATTCACAAATAATTGTAAACAACTCCAAAAATTATGAAACTCTCCAGAATTTAACTTCAATGAGTTAAAAAGACTCTGTCCAAAAATCAGACAAAAATAAGATTGTTTGGCCCTTCAAACAAATAAAAAGATTCAGATGGTCAATCTGGACAGAATTGGACAGAATGTTGCTGATTTTGCAAAACGTATTTCTCTTTGAATACTCAACCAAAAAGGTTGATCTTTATATCAAAACACTCCTTAGGATGTGTAGATGAAGTTTCCAAAAGGCCCTGACCTTAAACAATTCTTGAAAAATACAGAATTTAAGTTTTCTCAAAACTGGTCAGATTGCAGCCAGATTGGAGCAGTTATCTTGCAAAGACTGAAAGACTAACTTTCCCTTGCTCAAATCAAGTGATTCTTGTTGCAAATGAAAGCTAACAGTCTGAAGTATAACTCCACCAAAAATCACGAATTTTGAAAATGTTTAGCTATTTTTTCAAATTGTGAGAAGTTGTGTGAAAACTGTAGTCAAAAAGGGCAGAAAACAGAAATAAAGAAACAAGAGAAGAACACCGAGAATTTATCCTGGTTCGGTCAATGTGACCTACTCCAGTCCCAAGGAACACCTTTCATTGGATTTCACTATCAAATGAACACCTTACAACAAGAGCCAAGCTTGATCCTTGGGTTATATACCAACCCTATTCAAGACTTGGATAATCACTTCTATGCAACTCTTGGTTACAACACCTCTACCACCTATTGATGTAGCCTTATAAATTTAGCTAATCAATTATACAAATCCAACTCAAGAAGGTGTGTATAGTGTAGCTGGACAACAAAGAAAATTGGAACACCTTAGCTACACAAGGTATGAACGAAAATATGAGAAGAGAATAGCAAGACAACAATCTTCAATTTTGCTTTCAAGTGTGTGTCTTCTCTTCTTCACCTTGCCTTCTATTTATAGTGTGAATAGATGGCATATTCTCTCCAACTTTTAGACCATGAGATGGCTGAGAGTTTTGAATTAAAGCACCTCCATAATCATCTCCAACAATCTTGTCTCCATTACATTCAAATTTGAAATTTCAAGTTAGCAACTTTTGCCAACTAGCTTGCTTTTGGTTTGTCTTCTTGTCTCCAACTCATAAAATGAGTACACCACCTTCTCCACCTGTTTATGGACGTTTTGGATGTTGTATGTATGTATACCAACTCAAATTTTGTGAATAAAAAATAATGAATAAGTGTTGACAAGATTATGTCAACATAAAACACCAAAATTCATACTTTCTTCTCCTTTACATATTGTGATGAATCTTCCACCAAGGACACCTTGTAATCTCCAAAAGATGATGATTAATATCCTCTTATAACATATATAAGAAGGTCTTCAAGAAAAAATAGAATGTGACATCTCAAATCGTCACATATCCAGCTATAGTCAATAATATCATCGGTTGAGAGAATAAGATATAAGATCACCATATAATCTTCAAAATAATAATAACACAGCTCCAGAATGAAGATAATAATATGCTCAAGAGATTCCTCGAGTGAAAATACCGAAACTGTCTTCGGGATAAAATGACCAAAATGCCCCTAGTGAGATAAAACTCCAGAAATGACTTCGATGGTCAGAATTAAATATAATAACACCTTCTTGATAATAAATAAGATGATAATATCTTCTTTGAATCATATTCACCATGTCGAGTACCTACAAAACTCAAAATACCACTTTTGCCCTTTTTGGTAAGTTGTAGAAACTTCGAGGGCATATTAGTCACAAGATATTATCATCATAAAAATCACATAATCACAACATGATAAACATATATAAATCATGTAAAAATAAAAACAACTATTTTATCACATTTTAGAAAAATATTTCTAACAACCCTAGACATCGTGTCATTTTTCTTCACGTATTCAACTCTTTCATTTATAACACCATATGTGACATTTTTAAGTATTCATCACTTAAAATCATGACTTTGAAAATTATCCAAACATATTTCTCAACAAACTTGCCATCCTATGAAGATCATAGGTCCTCAGTGAGTCTGACCTTGATCCATATGTGAGGGCCAAGCCATCCCATAATGCTTTAGCGGTGGGATATCTGGTAATGTTGACCACTAAAGCTGGTTCAATGGTATGTATTATCCATGTAAAAACTGCATTATCTGCTTGTTCCCAGGTAGGAAAATCCGAAGCTGTTGGTTGGGGTGGAGGAGGAACACCTGTCAGGTGATGTCTCCTCCCCCTTTCAATAATGACTCGAAGAACCAGCGGTTCCCATACTGCATAGTTGCTTCTGTTTAACTTGACTGAAATAGACAAATTTTCAGTATGAATTGGTACTGCTGAGTGTTGGATTGTGTTTGCGGGCAATCTGGTTGGTGTATTCTGTAAAATGTTGGCTACCTGCACCATTAAATCAGTGAGGCAGAGAGTTTTTGGTTCACTGGCTTCTGGATCTAACATGCTTCTTATTGTTTGGGCAGGTAAATTGCAGTTTTCTGCACAGGTTTAAGCCAAGAATGGCTGAGAAAGGTAAGGCCGGGAGAGGTATGGCCGGATCTGGCAAGTATTTCAGGCAATGTTGAATATTTTTCTGAGCCTATACTCGGAAAACCAAATCCAGAGTAGGATGAACCTGCTCTGATACCATGTTAACAAATCAAAGAGAAAGTTTTTGAGAAACAGTTTGTTTCATTCATAGATATTTCGTTAGTACACTTTCTCCTACTTCCTATACAATTGATATTATTCTATACAAGGTAAACAATCAATTTGAATAAATCAATTAGCTCCTATAATTACGTCCCTATAATTACGTACATAAATCTCCTCTATCTATGGTAAATGTATATTCTATTTCCTAACACATAGCATTGCGCCAACGAATGTGGGAATCTACATAAGCATGAATGGTTGTTGCAATCCACTGTTGCAGAACTTGAATTTGTTTTTTTTTTATTATAATTAGTCATTGTGGTTATAAACTTAGTGTAAGCCTCTAACGAGTTTGTTTGAGAAACAAAACAACATTGAGCTTCTTGCCTGCAACTTAAACTTGTCATGTATAATTATACAACCTTTGGTCCTGGGTTCTAATATATGTAAGTGCAAAGTTCTTTTTCAATTAAGATAATTGACTATATTTTTTCATTTATCGATTTATCACATGTATTATAGTTGATATATATTTGTTTATTTCATGTATACTGTTGGATCTGTTGGCCAATTTATTATGTATTTCTTATATTATACTCCTGTCCTAAAAATGAATGCTCACCTTTTTATTTTAGGGTGTCCCAAAATGTTTGTACATTTCATAAATAGTAAAAAAAATATATTAAAGGACTAAAATATCTGTATTAGTTGTGTGCATTTCGTAGAACTAAAGATTGCTTTTAATAGCAGATTGGGAAGTATATGCACTGAATTAATGTTTCAGCTAACTTTTATAAAACTGTGAGCAAGTAAATTGGGACAGAAGGAGTATATTGTAATGCCAAGGAAGATAGTAAATTATTATCGTTCCACATATTGTATATAAGAGGTGAAAACAAGAACTTGTAGATGCTGAATGTAAGTGCACAAACAAAACGACACAATCTTCAGTCCAGCCATGCTAAGCTCCAGTATAAGGAGCAGACTGACTTGATTGAATAAATGCGCAAAAGAAAAACACAACAACAACAACAACATCACCTCATTGCCTTATAGGCTTCCGTCTATGGCAGGGTATGGAGGTTGGATGTACGCAACTATACTCATGTGCGCAACCATACCCGGGTATGTGTTAGAAACTTGATCATGTTTGTCTTGCTCCTGGAGCCCATGTGCTGGCTTTCTATGAAATGTTTATAGAGGAAGAGTACACCTTGGCACAGGTACACAAACCAAAGGATGAGCCATAGAAAGAGTTGAATCAGATCCCTCTTCCATATTCACTGTGCCATTCCATTCAAAGCATTGGATCATGGCAGCAAGACTAGACTTCACAACATGCAATCCCAATGAAGTTCCAGGGCAGCCTCTTCGACCGCTGCCGAATGACAAAAAATGATAGTTTTGTCCCCTGACATCCATGTCAGCTTTCAGGCTCCCTTCTTCATTAACAAATCTTTCAGGCCAAAACTCTAAAGGGTTGTCCCAATAATTGGGATCCCTGTTAATTGCCCACACATTAACAAGAAGTCTAGTCTTTGATGGTATGTAGAATCCTTCAACATAGCAGTTTTGAGTTGATTCTCTCCCTATGAATGGTCCACCAGGTGGATGAAGCCTTAATGTTTCCTTCACAATAGCTTGAAGATATTGAAGTTTTGGAATGTCTGATTCTTCCACAAGCCTGTTTTTGCCCACCACATCATCGATTTCTTGTGCCACTTTCTTCATGATTTTTGGATGATTGATTAACTCTGCCAATGCCCATTCTATTGCATTAGCAGATGTGCCTGTTCCACCAGTGAACATGTCCTGCAAATGATTAAACACATCATCTTTCAAACTGCCAAATCTTATGTTGCTCCAGAAGCCAGTATTAGGTGTTCTTCCAAAACTAATTAAATACGGAAGTATGATGAAATAAAGCAAAATGACTCACTAAATTGGATGCACTTCTTATATTGTGAATTAGAAATTGATCGACACAACTTGACGCAATTTTCATTATGGGTCATCGGGAAACAACCTCCGTATGTTTTAATACATGTGTATGGTTGCGTACATCCGACCCCCCATACACTGCTATAGGCGAGGGTGGAGTAATGTTGTTGTATGTGCCCCATTTATAAAACTTGCTCTAATAGCAAACATTAAATCTCTCTCCAACTTTTTATGATATACACTACCATGAACCATATGATATGAAAACAACAAGAAAATAGGCTTGCAGGGAATAGCTCAGTTGGTTCCGGAAGAGCAGAATTGCTAGAAAAGTGTAAGGTTCGAATTCCGCAGCATGCATTGTGGGTGTCTTATCTTCAGACTCCAATGTGGGTCTTGAGGGTGGGCCACTAGTTTGGGTCTGCATGTTCTGTGCCTCCCCTTAGCAGACCGCTGAGTACCAGATTTGCATCCTCCCAACTACCTCGTCGGGCCGAGATGTGGAGGCCTTTGGGGTTGGGGTTTAACCTTTTGCTAGAAAAACAAGAAAATAGAAAAAACACTCAATAAATTACCATGATGAATGCCTTTATATTCTCCCTGGTTAATCTGAATTCCGACGTCTGATCTTCTGATATCTTAATCAAGATATCAAGAAGATCTTTAACTTCTTCTACGCCATTTTGCTTCCTCTTTCTTATCTCTTCCTTATGCTCCTCAATGATCCGTTCAAACATCTCATCCAAGCTGTCACGAATCTTCTTAAGCTTCTTTTGAAATCCCTGCAAATCCAAATTCTTACAAAACCAAAATAAATCCGATAAATTAGACTTCCCTGATATTTTAGATGCCTCCTCAATCAACTTCCTTATATCCTCTGCTTCATTGTCCTCCGCAGAACACCTCCTGCTCATCATCATTCTTGAGATCACATTATTGATCATCCTTATCATCTCTCCCCGAACATATACCGCAATCCCAGAACTCGATTTTCTTGATATCGATTCAACCAAACGCTTAATTTCATCAATCCTAACCGGATGTAACATGTCCAACGTCTGACCACCAAGAAGCTGTGACATACAGATTTTCTTCATGAATTTCCAATAAGCTCCATAAGGGCTAAATGCTAAATCTTGTGCATTGTAAGTTAGATAATGAATGGCAGTAATTTTAGGCCTATTGCAGAAGGAAATTTCATGAGTTTTAAGGAACTCCCTCGCCATTAAAGGTGATGAAACAACAATACATGGATTAGAACCAAGAAATACACGAAACAACGGTCCATAAGTCTTGGAGAGCTGGAAAAGAGATCTGTGTGGAGCTGAATGGAGAAGATGAAGATGGCCGATGATGGGAAGGGCAAAAGGGCTTGGAGGTGTCTTCATGCCATTTTTCCTTGCTAGTTTGCGAAGCAGAAAATTGGAAAGAAGCAGACTGAAGAAGAGAATGGCATATCCTTTAAGGTCAAGCATTCTGGAACTGCAAAATTAACTTTCAGAGATAATGCATAGAAGGCAGTGGGAAATGGGGCATTATCAAATAAATGAGAGATGATCATCCAAATTTGTAGCTGATTAAAGTAACGAAACTATGGTTCTAGCCAGGGCTATAAACGAGCCGGATGAACCAAGCATCACGTTGTTCAAGTTCGGTTCATTTAATTTAGCGAACAGTCCGAGCTTGCTCGTTTATTTAAACGAACATATTTAATTGTTCAAGCTGTGTTCGTTTAACTCACGAACAACATTAACGAGCCGAACACCTTAAACGAACGGTGTCACTACCGAGTTCGAACAGAAAAAAATGGTTCAAGCTCGGTTCATTAACCCTTTAACCGAGTCGAGCTCGAGCCGAGCTCGAACTGAACGAGCCTAACATACCGAACGATTCGGTTCATTTACGTGCCTGGTTCTAGCCAATGGCTAATGTCTGGGTAACCTGTGATTTGTGCATTTTGGTGGTTTTTTTAATATGTAATATTGAATTTCCATTTCCAATTGAATCAAGAAAATAATCTTGTCTTACTTTTAAATATAATAGAATAAAGTAAAATGAATTACTGAATTGGCTGCACTTTTTATATTGTCAAGTAGCAGTTAATCGACATAACTTGGCGTAATTTTCATTATGGGTAATGGAAAAACAACACAAATTTTACAATGGTCAATGACCAAGTATGGTTAGTTGGTCATTGACCAATGAAATGTGTAAAAAATTTATGGGTGACTTATTTTGGCCAATCATCTCCTTGCTTGCATGTAAATAAAACTTATTTCAAGTATGGATTGAGATCGTTTAAAAATGATAAAAAAAAATATTTAAACTTGGGTAAAGTAATTTTACAACTTTTTGAGTTCATGTCGTAGTTACAAATATATTCAAACTTAAACTCAATCTCAAAATGTTCGTACTAAGAAAATTCACATTTGAAATTCAATTGTTACTCATTAAACCTCCACGTTTGAAAGTCCAATTCATAAGTAACTATATAATTACAATACATAGTCACGTATGCAATAAAAATATTAGATAAAAATAAACGTATATATATCTCAATTATATGGTCAATCAGCATTCGAATAAACTTATCAATACTCCAGTTTGGCTCGAGTTATTTTTGTCTCGAACAAACCATTTCACAGATTAGTACAACAAGAGAAGACCCGAGTCTAATCTTTCATGTATTTTTATAAATATTAAATTATAACATCCAACACAACAAATACTAAAATATAACGTCAGACGACCATCTCAATCGTTTTCTTTTCTTATACATTTATTTCTTTATTTAAAAACAGATTGACCAATTCCACAGATCTGGTTTTTAATCATTATAATAATGACTTAGAGTCTCTCGACTATGACAGGGTATAAGGGGTCGGATAACCCATAATAAAAATTACGTCAAGCTGTATCAACCAACTACTACTTTAAATATAAGAAGTGCAGCCAATTTAGTGAGTCATTTTGATAATAAAAAAAATTCAAAGTAAGAAACAATCAACACTTAGAACAAAAGGTCATTAATTCTCTGTCCCTAATGGCCTCCATCGCCCCAACCCCGAGGAGCATTATAGAGAATGTCAATCGGAGCCCAGCGGCCTCCTAGGCCGGATGAGGACTTACATAGTGGCTCACACAAAGTGTCCTTCCGCAAACTAATACAAAGTGTCCTTCCGCAAACCAAGTCGTCGGCCTATCAACAATGGAACACATTCACAATCAAAACTTGATTGCATGATTGAAAGGTTGGAGAAAGAGACACTTATTGGGAAATTATGTCTGAACAAGGGCCTTCTGGCCTGGCCATTGGCATTTAGAAGGATCAAAATGCCTTCCATATGATATAATATTCCAAGGTCTTCTCTGGCGGAGGCATCAATTTCGCGGATCCAACGCTTCACAAAGCAAACAATCACAAAAGAACAAAGCATCGATGAAACCCTTGTCCAACAGAATGCTAGTCGAATCTTTTTTTTTTCTTTTTTTTTTTCCAGAAAATAGATCGGCTTTATTTTAACATATGCTAAACCTGTTTATATACACCAGAAAATCTGAGTAGACCATACGGATTTGGCTCATACATTACAAATATATAATTTGAATAAACACATAAAAGAATCAAGCTATGAGATCCACTATATTCCTTAGGTGGCCACTGGCATATGGATCAGTTTTGTGGCAAAGGCCAGCGCATGAGGAAGCAAGCAAGGACTAGCCAGTTAAAAGTGCTAATGTCGTTAAAAACTTATGATTTCTTGGAGGAAAAGTGAAATCCTTCATAGATTCTATCGTCCCAGCCCTAAGGAGCATGTGTTGAGGATGTAAATCAGGAGCCCAACGGCTCCTTAGATTAGTGAGATCTAATGTAGTCCCCCGCAAATCAGGACTTCGCTCTAGCAGCAGAGGAACAGCCACACTGTGCATGTCCCTGTAATCAAACTCTTAACCGATTGAAACAAATCTCAATCCGAGTACCAACTGAACTATGTCCTGAAGGCAAAACTTATGATTCCTTATAAGCTTGATGTGTAGGGGATGTGGATCGACTTGCTAACGTGTTGCAAACTTTCGATTCTTTATCTCGTTTGCCGTCGTAATGTCTGTTGTAGGACAAGTGGGGCCAGTGAATA
>AP025057.1:1066266-1142811 GCA_036186865.1 Eustoma russellianum | reverse complement strand
TTTTTTTTTTTTTTTTTTTTTTTTTTTTTTTTTCTGGTCTGCTTTTGTTTTTACCTTCGGAATTATTATCTACTCTTTGATTCAATGAAAAATTTCAACAGAAGTGTGCCAATAAAAAGGCAAAAATGTATGAAGGCAAGATAAATATATATCTTATACTGAAAATGATACAGAAAAATACATACATGTTGCACTAGTGCAGGTCTGTTTTGGCTTTAGACTTTAGGAAGGTTGCACTAAAGAAGTTGGGTCCTAGTACGCTTCTGGAGCTATGAAGCTTGATCTACTGTAAAAGTTGAGACACCCTAACATCAAAGTCTTAGATTCAATTCTATGCATTTGGTGACACACACATGTAGGATTTGGCAATGATCCTTCCTCAGGTTCATCTACGGAAACCTTGTTACAACTTCTCATTCCTCTAAATAATAAGGTTCAGTGGACTTCTCGCGACGTTGTGAGTAGCGAACCGCTCACGTCGCCGCGATCCGAGCACTTCACCCGGGGTCATGTATGTTATTTGACATAATAAAGGCCTCAAACTGATTATCGTTCGTCCAAACGCGGAGTGCAGGTCCCGTGTGTATACCACTGAGGCTAACAATGGCTACGAACCACAACACGTATTTAACACAAAAAGAAAGGAGACCGGGATCGTAGTCGACATTACATACATTAAGATGAGACACCCTAAACCCGAAATGTGGCCATAGACATACAAATACACACACATATATATACACACATGTATATGGACATTAGATACGTGATGATGCCAATGAAAAATTCAACAGAAGCGTGCCAATGAAAAGACTAAAACGGACGAAGGAGAACTAATGAATATTATATAACACATGACAAGGATCTAACTAGTGATTTAGATGATATTTTAAAAGAATCCAGCCATTTTTCTCTTAGAATTTGATCTTTTACGAAAACGGCCTTCTGCCTAAACACAATCCAAGAGACATTAAAGCTAATGATCAACCAGAAAAAGAAAAGAAATAAATTAAGAATAGACATGATCATAACAGAGAAATCATGAGGAAGTACAACAGCCAGACCTTTTTCCACCATCTCCATCTTGTCCAGGAACTAATATTCTTGTCCCCTTCAAAGAAGCAGATGTTGCAAAAGTAGATCCCTCATTTCCAACAAGAGATTTCTTGCTTATAATGCGATATATTTCCGTTAGGACAGTCACAAATGCACTCTCAACATTGGTAGCTTCAAGGGCAGATGTCTCCATGAAGTACAAGTTCTCTCTTTCAGCGAATTCTTGAGCATCCTCAGTTGGAACTGCTCGAAGACTTCCCAGATCGCACTTGTTGCCAATGAGCATTATAACTATGTTCTTGTCAGCATGGCCCCTGAGTTCCTCCAGCCATTGAGCCATGTGATCAAATGATTGGCGCTTTGTCATGTCAAATACCAACATTGCACCAACTGCACCACGATAGTAGGCACTTGTCACTGCTCGATACCTGTAAGGAAACAAGAACATGATTAACTGCGTTAGCCAGATTCACCTCAAGTATTTAGTCTCACTTACTCCAATGATTATCACATTGACTACTGCTGAAGATGAAGCTTGTAGGCAATGCTTCAATGAATTCAACGGAACGTAACAGCTATGATCTTAAGCATTCGTAAAAGAAAATGTTATGATCCATGTGCCAGAGACCACCTTAGGAATATAGAGGATCTCATAGCTTGATTACATCTTCATTCGTAAAAGAAACATGACGCTATGATGTTGAGCATCAACATTCGATGAATAACGTTATCCAATCTAAGATTTTCTTAATAAATTTAAATTCCCAAATCTTACTTGTGTTTCTAGATTCGTATTCCCTGATCTTCAATTGATGTAACTGTTGGAAATAATTTAAGTTAGACAAGTTGATTTATGTACAGTAATGGCCGACTTACCGAGCTCAGTGTAGGCTGAACCTATCTGCAGAGACAAGACAGTTCAGATAGTGCAATAGAGCTTGTGTCCTGAATAGTCAGCTGACATGCCGATCTTAATTGAACAGCACTTCAGAACAGTGGTTCTATGCTATCAGCCTTCCAGCCGAGCTGAACTAAAGTCAGACTGATCAAACAGATCCGACCAGTCCAGTCAGCGCAATTGCATTTGCATTCTGGGCTGATCACCGACCTGCCGACCTCGGCACCTTAGCACAACAACCGACAGTTGTGCTTTCAGCTGCTTCAGCCGAGCATAGCTCAGCACGGCAGTGCTACAGAACAACAAATGTCCTCAGCCAAAGCAGCAGAGCTCAGCAAGAACACTTCAGAACAACGAATGTTCTAAGCACAACACCAGAGCTCAGCACAAAGTAGAGCTTAGCTTGGCAATAACCCCGACAGCTCAGCCGAGCAGAGATCCGAGGTGAGTCCAGGACTCTGTCCTAAAGACGTTATTGCTCCGGTATACTGTGCCCAGCAAGAGGAACAACCGCCTCCCAGGATACAACGGAGACTAGTTCAGACGAGCGGCACTGCAGCGTTGAACTCTACGAACTTTTAAGATGTCCTGAACTTCTCGGATTACTTGGAACTCAAAGTGTATTATGTATGCGGGAGAATGAATATGCGAGAAGGAGAATGCAGAGAAAAGGAGAAGAATTTCGGATTCTCAGTGTGTGACCACAAAGGTCAGATAGCCTACTATTTATAGGGGAATTCTGAGGTCATCAGTTACAGTCAGTCCAACTCAGCCGTAAGATCAGATACCAGCTCGGCCTGAACCATTGGATCAGATAACCGCATCAGTTCTTTCCTCAGCCGTCAGATCAACTAACTGTTCAATCTGAGCCGTCAAATTATAACAAATTCAGGTCAGCTCGACCGGTTAAATCTGAACAACTTTTCAAAATTTAACATTATCTTATCTTAACAACCTGGAGAATTGAACTGAAACAACCTCTACCTCAGCTGGCAAGATCCGACTCGGTGCTACAGGACCCAGCCTGCAGTCTGTAGCCCAATCTACAACCTGAACCCATTAGGTACGCAGCTCAGTCCGCTACCTGAGCCTACGCCTAGGTACGGGCCGCGCGGTGGGGGGCCGGCGGCATGTGGTGACGGGGAACGTGAGCTGGGTTTAGACCGTCGTGAGACAGGTTAGTTTTACCCTGCTGATAACAGTATTGCAATAGTAATTCAACCTAGTATGAGAGGAGCCGTTGATTTGCTATGAACGTTTGGCTGCCAATAGAAGAGAGGTGGACTTGATAAAATAAAAAATAAAAAATCCGTGTCAGTTTAGTATTTTTAGGAATCTGGGCATGGAATTAGCTGATAATAAAATCTTATGCAGATGGAGGAAGGTGAATTGGTAAGGGAGGGATGATAGTGGGGTGGGGGTGGGGGTGGGGGTTTTCTTTTTTATTTTTGAATTATTTTTTCCTTAAACTTTTAAAAAATAAATGAAAATCGCCTTTATGACGTCATCAAGGATGCCATGTGCCTATTTCCCTAATAAGTATGGTTGTTTAGCGAATTAAATGAAAGTTCATACGCTGCTTAAAACTTTATGGAAAAGATTGGATAACATGTGCAATCAACTCCTTTATAATATTCAGCCTCCAAATTCTACTTTTCTATTTTACAATTCATGCTTCTATATTTTACAATGTGTGCTACCCAAATGCTTTAAATCACTTGCTTCCGCATTCTCAGCTTTGCGCCTCAAAAAGATCCCAGAACCTCAAATCCTCCAAAAGATAAATGAAGCTCTCTTATACTAAACCTTTGTCCCTACAAGAAGAAAATGACAGCAAGGGCCTAGCATGAATATGATCACTGCCCCAAATTCAAATAGCCAATCCAATATCATACTTTATAAGCATATTTGTCCATTTCCAAAGGCAACAGTACATGCCAAAATTGAATTAAACGGTAGAGATTCAGAACATGAAAAAACAGAGAAGCGTGCTAAAACTTTGCAGATTACGGCGCCAAAATTACAGCAACTAAATAGTGTTGAAGAATCGTCCGCAGAAATAAACAAAGTAACTAGTTGAGCTAAGGTGCATAGACGAAGTGGAGAGAAGTAAAGGAGTGCCGAGCTGAGGTGACATACCAAGATGAAGACCAGATATAAAAGGAGTGCCGAACTGGGGTACTAAGATGAAGTGAGGCAGAAGTAAATGAGCGTCGAACCGAGGCGCCAAGCCGAAATGAGGACAAAAGTAAAGTGCTCGAGCTAAGGAGATGTGCCGAGCTAAAATATGCAGTGCCGAGGTTACAAGATGCAGTGTCGAGGTGATGTAATAAAGTACTGAGATGAATGAAGTTTCAGAATCAAGTAGTACCAATCCAAAATAAGAAATGCTGAGGTGAGCTAAAATGAGAAGGGCCGAGGTGATAAAGTGTGAGCTGAAAGAAAGAATGTCAAGCCGAGGTGATGAACTGAAGGCACTAAAGGTGAACATCAATGACGGGATGCCGAGCAGAGGAGACGAGGTGAAGGCAAAGACAAACAAATGTACCAAGTTGTGCAGAGCACAATAACAACAGCAGAACAAAGATATCGATAGCGGCAACAAAGAGACAAGCATTGCCGAGCCAAAACAAAGATAAATACAAGAATCTCGATGGTATCGCTAAAGAGATGAACAGTGCAATGACACGATGGAGAGAAAAGAGAGACATGTATCTATATGTATACACTGTATACATTCATTAGCTTACTGGACTAAAGAAACAATTGTAAATAGAATATAGCCGTTAGAGAGCCGTTGGTAGCTTAAGGCTTCTTACATCTTACAAGCCTTATAAAGGGGCAAACGTTTGTACATTTAAGACGAGGAATCCTGAATAAATTTCTACATTTCAGCCTTTACAATACTGCTTCCTAAATGCTTTAAATACATGCTTCCGCATTTTACGCTCTGCGTCTTTAAAATTCCGACAAATAAGAATAAAAGGATCGGAAGAAGATCATAACGTACCTCTCTTGGCCGGCAGTGTCCCAAATTTGAGCCTTCACAGTTTTATGATCAATGGCTAGAGTCTTGGTCTGAAATTCAACCCCAATTGTAGCCTTTGAGTCCAAATTAAATTCATTTCTTGCAAACCGTGCCAATAGTTGAGATTTCCCCACGGCTGAATCTCCAATTAACACAACCTTAAACACATAATCGATCTTTTGATTGAAGTCTCCGTACAAATTCGACATTATCCAAAATTTCTAACCAAAATTTTCTTCTTTCCACCTCTCAAAAGTGCGAAAATTTCATCATGAACAAATCAATGATATTATTTCTTGCCCAGATTGAGAAATTTTACCAAAATGACAGTTAACGTTGGATCCTGATGTAAAAATAATCCGGTGAAACATATGCTGATTTTGCATCCAAAGCAGAAATAGAAGCAAATATCACGCGTAAAGTATGGAATAATCAATTAAGCAAAAAAGGTTCTTACAAATAAAAAAAATGAAAAAACAGAAAGTTTGGGGCGAGATGTTTTGCTTGGGAATATGAATTGGTGGAAGATGAAGGAAGAGAAAATTTGGGAAAGACAACGGCTACTGCGGGTCTAGAAGTTAACCGTTTACCTAGCAAAAGATGAAACAAACATTAGCTTCCTCTTTCCAGAAAAGGAAAAAAAAAAAAAAGAAACACTCTCTCCCTAATGTTTTTTTCCTTTTTTTTAAAGCCCCTTTCAGGCTCAGATGTAGAGAGGATAGACATGAACCAAAATATGAAACTCCCAGTCACATGTCGTAACATGTAAAAAAAAACAGTTTTTTAAAGAAAAGAGCAGTACATCCTTCTTTAAAACACTATTTTTTAAATTTGACGACGTATGATTAGAGTCTTCATATTTTGCCTCACATTTAACCTCTCTAAATATGAACCGATTCCTAAGTTACTGCTTGCCTACTCAAAAAGAAAAAAAAGGTTATTGGTTGCCGTTCCATCTTCATCATGGACGATCCAAATCAAAAAAATATTATTAGCGGAGTCATAGCTAATCAACCGTAATATAATATAAGTTTATCAAATAACACAATCAATATAAATGTAATGTAAATTTGCAATTTACCTCTAAACTAAGAGAGCTTACCTCAAAAAAAAATTAAAATTGTAAAAGCATAAGTTTACTCATAATATTATAGGCGTAGAATTCCAAAAGAGTAGTGAGGGGTACATATCTTTGTAGTGGTAAACATCTCTAATTCTTGCTTCAGTACCGAAATGTTTTTACACGTTAAACTTGTGTATACATTTTCTATAATAAAAACGTTTTTTGTGCATATATATATATATATATATATATATATATGTATGTATATTATATATATTTGTATGTATGTATGTGTGTACGTATGTGTGTATGTATGTTTATTCCACCTTCCAAAGAGAGCAATGGTCGTATATTTTAGAAGTAGAATTAGAAAAATTAGTACGTAAAAGTTTGTGACTTCATAAGTTATATCTAGAGATCAAACATGACATACTGACGCCATTATGAATTTAAAATTACATGTCAAATGTTAACATATTGTGCCTAATGATACTTATCGGTTAATGAGTAACTACTATGATTTATTTAAAAATTATTTATCAACTAATAGAAATTATAACAATAGAAACGAAACTATATTTCAAGTAAAACACACAGAAAATTATGATTGGCACTTTTATGGCACAAATAATGCCGCAATGCATGGTTACTTTTACGAAGTATGATAGGATATTGTGGCCGATGATCTGTTGCGAGCTATTAATGATTTTTTTTTCTGGAAGCTACAAATACCTAAGAGATTCACAAGTACGTTGATTGTTTTACTTCCTAAAGAGGAGGGGGCTTGCCATTGGAAGTATTTTTGTCTCATAAATCTCTCTAATGTTAGTTCAAAGATCACTACGAAAATGTTAACGTATAGACTTAATTTCCTTTTATTCTTACTTTGTATCAGGCCGGTTTCATCCTAGATAGAGACATCATCGATAATATTCTCTTGGTTCAGGAGTTGGTATCTAATATTTACAAAAGACTAAGAAAATCTTATATGATTCTCAAAGGTTGATATGGAATGTTTTCATCTTTTTTCCATGTATCTTTTTATCCCATAGATTCAAAATGTGCCTCTGAATCATTAAATTCAACCTAGTATGCCTGCTAGACTGCTCTGCTGGTGGTCTATACCATGTACCATATGCCTTGCATAATTAAGGATGTTTTATTACTTATTTTCTCTTCTTTTTTTTTTTGAACTAGTATATATCTAACTTTTTTTTTCTTTATGCACTCTCTATTCTCTATTTTCTCTTATTCATTGTCAAAATCCTGGTTATGACTAAATATACACCAGTAATCATAGCAGTTTCACCATGATATTGAAGTAGTTTTTCCAAGTAGTTGTTTCCATGGCACAGCTTAGTTGGTACTCGGACGATAGATTGTATCTAAGATTGCTGATTCGAATCTTGACAACCACAGTGTGGGTGTTCGAACCCTACCATTAGATCCTTATACCAGAATGAGTTTAGACTCAGACATCTTATATACATCCGTTCATAAGCCTCTCAACTAAAAAATCATTAAACAGACTGATTTATACATTTCGTTTGAGTTGGAGACAAAGGAAACATTAAGTGTCATCTTTTGCATTTCTTTTCCATCCTAAGGGAGAAAAAGGGGGCCCAGACCATCGATTTCCCCAATATTTTATCGCTTCTCACCAATAACTAACTCCACTTTCAGCCTAGGTTGGTTGGCCTAAAAATAGAAAGATATCTTGCCAGAACATCATCCTTGCTATTCATTTATTGCCGCCTCCCAATTTGGAAACATTCATGAATCCCACTAAATGAACTATTTCCCCCCTCCCCCCCTCCCCCGTCCCCCCTCCCCTCTTTCTACTCTACTCACATGTTAGCATAATGGAAGGTGCCCAGAGTATACCTCAGTTGATACGTAATAGAAAGTGTCCTAAGGTATAGCTTAGTTGATACTCGTGTTGTGATTTGTTTCAAGAGGTCAAGAGTTTGATTTCAAGGACACGCACAGTATGAATGTTCCAATACTGATAGCCGAAGGCCTGGTTTACAGAAGGACACTTTGTGTGGATCACTACGTAAGTCCTTACTCAACTTAGAAGGTCGATGGGTTCCTGATTTGTATCATTCACAATACTAATTGAGGCTGGGACGATAGAGACCGTCAGAGCCAATGAATGACGTTTTACTCCAACCACAATGAAAGACCAACTTATGTTTTAGAAAACGGACGTTTTAATTGAATGATAAAGCACCAACTTGTGTTTTAGAAAATGGAGAAAAGTTGTAGTGCACTGTATAGTTGAGATAATAATAAACAAAAGAAACAAAAGAAAAAAAAGAAAAAGACAACACAATTTTCTTTGGATTTTCTACCGTGTACCTTTTATGTTTCTCTTAAGCTAAAATACATTAAGAAATATTATAAAAATAGCTCTTATGAGTTGATAAAGAAGCTAAAGCAAAACAAAAGAACTATAAGAAAAAAACAGCAAACAGATCAAGAAATTGTGTTTGACTTGTTACCATAAACTTCGATCCTATATCAACAAGAACGACATTATCCTATTATTTTAGAGTCTCTCGTCTATAGCAAAGTATAGGATAATCGGATGTACGCAACCATAATCATATGTTAGAAACACACAGAGGTTGTTTCTTAATAATCCATAATGAAAATTGCGTCAAGCTGTGTCGATCAACTGCTACTTCATAATACAAGGAGCGCAACCAATTTATTGAGTCTTTTTGTTTTATTCCATGATATTCCAAAATCAAAAAAGAGTGTGTCCTTTTAATTATATCATAATAAAAGAAATTACATTACACCTCTCTATATCCATTCAAAGGGATAAGTGATACATAACAAAAAGTTGGGAACATATGCTGATTCTTCTACCAGTCGGACAAGAAAAATTATATTCTGATTCTTACATAATCATTTGTCCTAATTCCTACATATTTCCTAATACCGTCTCTACTATACAAAGGCAAGTCAACCCTTATGCCCTGAGACTGGCTTCTGTATCGCTGAGCATTTGCAATTTGCACGAATATCACTTAATGCCTGCAAAATACAAAAGATATCATAATTGCAATTAACTAACGGGATCGTGTAATTAAAAAGAAAAAAGATAGGTACGTGACAGCTTGTACATTCTAATATTTTAATTATTTAGTGCCTACAAGATTTATTGCAAGTGTACCTTGTACTGTTTTTGCAATTCCTTAATGTATTCAACGGCCAAATCTAACATGTCTGATGTGTTGGTTTGCTGCCAACAAGAAAGACATAAAACATTAAATTCTGCTACCAAAAACGGAAACTGAGACATTATTAGACATAAAAAGAACCTTACCTTCTCCATATTTGGAACTAGTTCCTGCAGCGTCCTCATTCTTTCACTAATTCGAGTTCTCCTCACCTGAAGTACATGACGTGACATATTAACAACTCATTAAATTGACCGTGCTTCTTATATTATGAGGTATCAGTTAATCGATACAGCTTGACGCAATTTTCAATAATAGTCATCGGAAAACAACATCTGTGTGTTTCTAACACATGGGTATGGCTGTATACATCCGACCTCCTATACCCCGCCATAGACAGAAATCTCTAAAGCAATGTGGTAATGTTGTAGTATCACACGAACCTGTGACAACTTATCAGCTGACTGAATGATTCGGCCAACTTTTTAACCATTAGATTACACAGATTTGTATGATTTAACCATCCAAAAGCTGACTAAATCAATCATAATGGTTACATGATAGAGTTAATGCTGCAGTCATTGATGTTTACAAGGTAATCCAGTATATCATGATTACAAGCTACCAAAGTCAGTGAAAGAAACTCGGTTCAGATCTGGGAAGACTCTAGATGAGACAAGTCATCTAATCACGTACCGTCACGTGTAAAAACTGCTCTTTTTAAATATAAAAAAAAATTGGTTTAAATGGCTTCTTTTACACGTTGCGACGCGTGATTAAAAGTCTCATATTTTGTCTCTCCATATATGAACCGAATAAAACTATGCTTTTATCTAATGAGGTTGGAAATGTTACCCTCTCCGCTATACTTCTGGGATGAGTAGCACAACCGCGTTTGGCGCGTAATTTACACGGAACAGTATCTCTAAATTGCAGCAAATTCTCCATAGCAGCAACTTGAGAAGAAGTCTTCGGTAGACTTAAGTGATGAGACAACCGATTTCTTGGCCCTCCTCCCTGATTGCAAGCAACAATTCTAAATTTTGTTAACATGCCAAAATAATGCGGATGCAAATAAATTCAAATGTCTTGATCTCTACCATAGTATCATGGATCAATGTCTGATCATCACAGTCCATTTCTCTCTTAAGTCCACTCAAATTATCACCAAATTTTGTAGAATGATTCCAAGAACTAAAGTGCAAGTCAGGACTGTAATATTCGGTGTCTTGGCCTCCGATTCTGAGTTTTTCAGTCTTATTCTCTACTTCTGAGATCCTTGATAACATGCCCAAAGTAGATGATGGCATAGCAGATGAAAATTCCATCTGAGAAGCTTGAGCCCTGTTTGAAGATGGACTTAAATCTCCCCTATTTCCACCTGAAAATCCATACCCTCCAATATTTCTCAATGAACCATAGCCTGCAAATTACAGATAAACAATAAAATCCCAGCATCCACCATTTATTTCAACCAAGAAACAGAAAGGGATCTTCTCTAAATTGTCTCAAAGTCACTCTCTTTAACCTAAAGAACAAATTTTTATCACTTAATGGATTTAAACAAGGAACTTCAAACACTTTTGAACATTCAAATTCACTTCCTTCAGAAACTTTATGTTTTTCCCCCTAATATATCATGGGATTTGGTATTACCTTCATAAAAGAATATCCATAAAAAAAAGAGATAATTGCAACAAGAATTATGAGACAAGATAAGAAAAATACCAGTTTGAGCAGAAAACAGAGGGTTGTTTTGCCTGATAAGATCTGAATCAATTTCCAATGAATTCTGAGCTCTGTATCCACCATTAACAGAACCCAGTTGGTTTCTTGGATACTGAGGAGGCAACTGTGGATTCAAAGAATACCCATTAGCAATACTTTTTCTCTCTTCAAATTCTTGAACAGAACCGAAACTTGAGGTCAACCCCTGAGTTTCAGCACCATGTTTCTCACTCTTTTCTTCCTTTCTTGCAAAAAGAGAGCTTGGAGCTGACCTGAATCTCAGCAGCCCAGAACTATTTTGGCTTGAATTGAACTGTTTGTACTCACTATAGCTGGTTTCTGACTCCATAGCAAATAAAATATATATTTTCACTCTGTGAATAAAGGGTTCTTTAGCTTTAGGGTTGAAGGGAAATTTATAGGCAGCATAAGAAGATTATGCTTGGAATCACCATACATTCTTTTGAAGAAATATCTGAAGGGTCGTTCTCTTGAAAAATCTGCTTGTTTGTTAAGCAGGTTTGGATTGAAATCTTGTAGCAGATGCAATTAAGCAGAGGTGTTCATTAGTTCTTGAGCGTGGAGGATTCAATTCTGTGAGAATTTAGCATAAAAAAGGGATTAAAATGAAAATAGTATTATTGGGGGCTAAAATATTGGAGAAAGAGAAGGGTGTGTTGTGTAATTGTTTGGAAGTATAAGGGCTTAGGCTGCAAGTAATTTTGTATAGAAAAAATAAACAGACCTTTGCATTTGACGTGAGTATTTATCCAGATTGCTGGATACTGATACAAGTGGTTAACGACAAAGAAGTTTGTCGATTAATCATAGCATGTGATTTCCTCCTGCCTACTAAGATTAAGTCAAAAACGGATTCAAACATATAAGTCCAGTCAAAACAACAACATCGGAGGTACGCAATCATACTCATATATTAAAAATATATGAGGTTGACTCTAAATTTGCTAAGTCGATTTCATATCTGATTATTTTGCATCCAGTGTTATTATTATGGCAAATAATATTGAATCAGATTTTTTGTTTTTATTAGTCTAAAATTTAATGGTTGTTAACATTTACTATTTATATCATATTTATATATCAGGTAATCTTTCCACTTTCCCATGTGGGAAATTTTAGATGTTTACACCTTTCTTTTAGGAGAGAGACTGTGTACAAAAAGAAAAGGAAAAATTAGCCTTTCTTTGGTTCCCATTCTTAGCGGCGAAGCTATTGTATCTACGTGATTTCATCTGGATTCTTCCTTCGGAATCCAATCAAATGGGGGTGTGTGTGTCTATATATATATATATATATATATATATATATATATATATATATATATATATATATATATATATATATATATACACCTTTGTATGCGAGACCACCAAATTCAATTACTATGGTTTCTAAATTAAATGTTGCTCCCAGTTCCAAAAGCTTGTACATCGTTGTTTATATAACTTTATGTAAGATGTGAATTAAGAAATGTGTCTCATTTAACATTTTTTAAAGTCTTATGCAAACTTAATGCATGGGTGAGTTAAGGGGTTAGGATTTCCTCACCGCAAATTACTCACCTTACGCGTTACCGTGCGACACGTGGCAGCAGGGGTGGATGATGTTAGTAGATAAGGGTCATCCGCGTCTAGCCTCACCATCTATCCCTACTGCCCCGTGTCATACGGTGACGCATGTGATGAGTGATATGAGGTACACCCATCCCGATTGAAGGGGTGGTTCATTCTTGCCAAGATCTGCACGTTTACCGTAATGGAGAGTCACAGAAAAATTTACTCTGTGGACACATCACATTTGTTTAATACTGTCGTACCCCCCTCCCCCCCCCCCGCCACTCTCTCTCTGTATATACGTATATATTTATTTACATATATACATGTATATATAGATATAGATACATACATACATATCTATATCTATATATAGAGAGAGGCACACACATATCTATATCTATATCATTTAAAGCATGGGCAAAAATGGACAGCTTTAATTTTTGCCCCAATTTGATCACTCAGGTCAGCCGTTATCTATGCAGGGATGTGTTGTATAAATTGTGGATACAAGCAAGAGAGTATAAAGTAGAGAATTCGATTTGCATCTACAAAGTAGTACAACAGTTGGTATTCGGATAGTAGATTGCATTATAAGATATTACTGGTTTGACACTTGGCAGCTACAATGTGGTGTTAGAGTCATGTCGTTAGCTTATTATAACCGAGGAAGCTTGGGCTTGATACCTTATCAGCGCCAAGTAAAGACCTATCACTTAAAAAACTGTTGCCCTTCTTCATTTACATATTTTACAAAACTTTTTGGGGTTGGAACAATCATTTCTTTTTGATGGACGAGCTCGGCTTGACACTTTATCAGATCCCCACTTAAAAAACCGTTGGGTTTTTTAATTTATATTCTTAACAAAACTCTTTATGGTTGAGACAGTCAATTCCTTATAGTAGAGCCAGCTTGGTTTGACACATTATAAGCATCAAATAAGAATTACTTATATATAAAACAATTTGATTTTCTAATTTACATCATCTATAAAATTCTTTCGAGTTGACAAAAGAAGTCTTCCAAATGAATGTATAACTTTTGCACTACGAGAATTGGCTTTGCAGCATCTTTGCGTTGTTGTCTTCATTAATCTATGCCAAGAAGATCTTACTACACGTGCGTAATCAAGAAAAAGTATATGATCAGATTTTGGTAGATTTAATTAAAAGTCAAATCCAGTTTATGCTCCTTTAATTACAACAACATTACTACATTGGTTTAGAGACTCTCGCTTACGACAGGATATAATAAAGTTGGATGTACGTAACTATACCTATGTTAGAAACACAAGAGGATTGTTTTCCGATGATTCATAATGAAAATTGCGTCAAACTGTGTCAATCAACTGCTACCCTACAATATAAGCCGATTACTCATAATGAAAATTACGTCAAGATGTGTCAATCAACTGCTATTCAACAATATAAAAAGAGCATCAGATTTAGTGAGTCATTTTACCTTATTCCATCATATAAAATCAAGGAAAAGTGTATCTTTAGAAAGGAAACGTCCTCCAACTCAGTTTTCAAAATCTCAAAATCCAACTCCTTATTTCAAAGTTTTTTCTTCTTTCCATTTTTTTAAGTTCGCGTTGTTTTCTTATTAAATAAGACATCTTTTTTCACAAACACATCATTTAATGTTTGTTTAATCACTAACTCTATCATCTATCTCACTTTTATCGTTTAATATATTTAATTTATCATACTTTATCAGTTTTACCGTTCATTCCAATTTATTCTTATTGTCTTATGTATTATTTGTTGTTAACGTATCGTCTTTGTTGATTGTTCATAAAAACACTATTCGAACGAAACATAATTTGGTAAAGTTATTGTGGAAGGTGAATAAAATTTTAAATATTTCCAAAAACCTACTGGGTTATAAAAAATAAGAAGGAGAGCAATAATTCATGATGATCCATGACATTGTTATAATAGTTTGTTAAGGCAATTGAATGAAGAATGAATGTCGATTGGTGTATAAATAAGCAAGAATAGCTTAACTCATGACATGGATCGATCTATGTCTCAGTTGGATCGATCCATGTGGCTTGAAAATGAGTTGAGTATTCTGTCGGACATTGATCGATCACATCGATCGATCGATGTCACATAGATCGATCACATTGATCGATCGATGTACCTTGAGTGCAAAGTTAAAACTTTCTGTCCAACATAGATCGATCACATAGATCGATCGATGTGACTTCGATCGATACATAGATCGATCGAAGTGGTTTGGATGAAAAGTTGGAATCTACTATGAGACATCGATCGATCGATGTGCCATCAGGTATGACTTTTCATCTAAAATTGCAAATTTTGCACCAAGGAACCTCTTCCAACCACCCAAGGACGGTTTGAACTTCTGAAATGAAGGTAAAATGCCTATATAAAGGCATGTTTAACACATTTTAAGACATCCTAATTCCTTGTTCAAGTTCAAGTATTCTAAATTCTTCTCCCAACTTTAAAAGCATTCTCAAGTGAAAGTTCATTGAATTTCTATCTTATTTGTTGAGGATAAGAGATTGTTTAACTGTTGTATCCTAGGAGAAAATTTGCTTATAACCCTGCAGCATCTAGTGTGGGCAAATATTCATTACGGTTAGTATTGATATACGCCTCAAGCCATCTTCTAATCATTACTCAGGCTCTCTATTCGTTGTTCTTATATCCATTTTCTTAACAATCGTAAGGAATATTTTAGAGATGGATTCAAAGACGTTTATGAATCAAGAGAGCATGAAGCTTGACCGATTTAATGGCATAAACTATTTGCGGTGGAAAGACAAGATGTTGTTTCTGTTCACTGCTTTGCAAATTGGGTACTGTCTAGACCTAAATTTGAAGGATTTGCCAACCCCCCGCGATGATGATGATGAGGCGGTGAAGGCCGCCTGGCGGAAGAGGCATGATGATGAGGTTCTATGCCGTGGATACATCCTCAAAAATCTGTCGGATCGCATCTACGATCTGTTTACGGCAGCATCATCACCTAAGGAGATATAGAATGTCTTGGAGTTCAAGTACAACAATGAGAAGCTAGGCGCGGACAAATTCCAGGTGATGAAGTACTTTAATTTTAAAATGATTGATAATTTGTCAATCATGGACCAGGTGCACGAGTTGCAGGTCATTGTTTCTAAACTCAAAGAGTTGGGTGAAGAAGTTTCTAAGACATTACAAGTATGAGGGATAATTGCAAAGCTTCCTCCTAGTTGGAATGACTAAAGGAAAAAATGACTGCACTCAACTGAATCCTTTTCTCTTGAGCAACTTCAGAAACATTTGTGCATTGAAAAAGAGACTAGAAGTCTTGTCAAGAGACATGTTTCTAACAATGCACCTAGAGTGCAATATGTCAAAGAAAAAATAGGAAATTGGGTTGGAAACAGAAAAGAAGAACTCCGAGTCTTCTGATTTCACAGACAAGGCAGAAAATCCCAAGAAAGGTAAAAGATATTACAATTGTGGCAAGAAGGGACATCTCAAAAAGGACTGTTGGTTTCGAAAGAAGCAAAAACAGGATAGTAGTTCCCAAAATATCAATAATGCAAATATGGTAGACATTGGAACAGATCAACTGGTTGAAATTGTCTCCGGGTTGCATGTTGGCATGGTGACAGAGCTGAATATGGCTACGAACAAAATCACAAATGATTGGTGGTTCGATTCGGGTGCAACTGTGCACTTTGCAAAAACAAAGATCTATTCAAGACCTACCATGTTGTGGATGGCAGGCAGCAGGTTCTTATGGGAAACCGCAGTGCTACAAGAGTCTTGAGAAAATTTAGTGTAGAGTTAAGACTTTACTTCTGAAAAGAAGTTGTTATTAGTCAATATTCTACATGTACTGAGATTTCTAAGAATCTCGTTTTTACTAGTCTAGTCTGTAGAAATAGATTCAAGATTGTAATGGAGGAGGACAAAATTATTATGTCCAAGAACGGTATCTTTGTGGGCAAGGGTTATTCTTCCGACGGGATGTTTAAGTTAAGCATAAATAAAAATTCTGTAGCTTGTGTTTACTCTGTTGATTCTTCTTTTTCATTGTGGCATGATAGACTTGCTCATGTTAGTAGTGCTACTATTAAATTCATATCTAAGTATGCCTTAATTTCTTGCAAAGATGAAAACGAAAGAACATGTGAGATATGCATACAAGCTAAAATGACAAAGAAACCATTTCTCAAAGTAGCAAGGAAAACTGAACTCTTAGAACTTGTTCATTCGGATATTTGCGAATTGAATGGTGCTTTGACCCGAGGTGGAAATCGATATTTTATTACTTTCATTGATGATGCTTCCAGATATACATATGTATATTTGCTAAGGCATAAAGATGAAGTCTTTGACATGTTCAAAGTCTATAAAATAGAAGTTGAAAATCAATTGGGATTGAAAATCAAAGTTCTAAAAAGAGACCGTGGTGATGAATATTTTTCTCTTGAATTTAATCAATTCTGTGAGGAGAATGGTATCATACACCAGAAAAGTGCTCCGTACACATCTCAACAAAACGCTTGGCTGAACGAAAGAATAGAAGTTTAGTTGACATGCTAAATGCAATGTTAATAAACTCCGGATTGCCAAAGAATTTGTGGGGAGAAGCCTTGTTAACAGCTTGTCACATTCATAATAGAATTCTTCTAAAAAGTTTAAGGTTTCTCCATATGAAATACGGAAGAAACGAAGACCAAATTTAAGTTATCTTAGAGTTTGGGGCTGTCTAGCCTATTATAGAGTTCCGTATCCGAAGAGGACTAAGTTGGGCCAAGAGCTCTTAAAGATGTCTTTGTTAGATATGCTGAAAACTCTAAAGCATATAGGATTCTAGATATAGAATCCAATATGGTTGTTGACTCTAGAGATGTTGAATTTCTTGAGAATAAATTCTTAATAACAGATTCAAATCAAGGTTCAACAAGCAAAAATTTTAATGAACCAATTATTGGAGATTTTTCAAATGATCCTTCTAGTGTTAATCAAAATCTAAATTCTTCAACTGAGGTTAGAAGAAGTTAACGTGCTAGAAAGGAGAAGTATTTACATCCGGATTTTATTTCTTCATAATCCATTACCTTCTTAGTTAAATGTAGTAAGACAAAGGAGTTTAATCAAATACCTATTGTACTAAGCGTAGAAGATGATCCTAAGTCCTATAAGGAGGCGATGCAATCGAGAGATGCATCATTTTGGAAAGAAGCAATTGATGATGAGATGAACTCGTTATTGTCTAACAATATGTGGATTCTCACTGATTTGCCTCCAAGTTCCAAAACAATTGAATGTAAATGGGTTTTTAGAAGAAAATACAACACGGACGGTTCAATTCAAAGGCTAGATTAGTAGCCAAAGGCTTTAGACAAAGAGAAGGGATAGACTATTTTGATACATATGTTCCAGTTGCGAGAATAACATCCATTAGAGTGTTGATAGCATTAGCATCCATAAATAATCTATTTATTCATCAAATAGATGTTAAGACTGCATTTCTCAATGGTGATTTAGACGAAGAAGTCTATATGGAACAAGCGAAAGATTTTGTTCTTCCGGGTAATGAGCACAAAGTGTGCAAACTGATAAGGTTATTGTATGGATTGAAACAAGCACCGAAACAATGGCATGAAAAGTTTAACACTACCATTTTAAAGAATGGTTTTAGTGCTGATAAATGTATATATTTTAAGTTTACAGACATATATGGTGTCATTATTTGTTTGTACGTGGATGACATGTTAATTATTGGTATTAAATGGAATGAGTAAATGAAACTAAAAAGTAGTTAACTTCATAATTCCAAATGAAAGATTTGGGTGAGGTAGATACTATCTTAGGGATAAAGGTGTTCAAACATAGTGGGGGTTTTGCTCTTTGTCAATCTCATTACATAAACAAAATGTTGAATAAATTCAATCACTTGGAGATCAAAGAAGCAAACACACCATTTGATGCCTTATACATATTGACTGGACATACCGATAGAGCGGTAGCATAACTAGAATATGCTAGTGCAATTGGTAGTTTAATGTATGCTACATATGGCACTAGACCGGATATTGCCTTTGCAGTGTGTAAATTATCAAGGTATACTAGTAATCCTAGTATGGACCATTGGAAGGCAATCGGGCGAGTACTTGGGTACTTGAAGAGGACTATGAATTACGGATTGTATTATAATAGTTTTCCAGCCGTGTTGGAAGGTTATACTGATGCTAGTTGGATAACTAGTGTTGGTGATAGCAAATCTACTACGGGTTGGGTATTTATATTGGGTAGTGGTGCTGTTTCTTGGGCTTCAAAAAAACAGACATGCATAACTCATTCGACAATGGAATCCGAATTCATAGCATTGGGATCAGCAGGTAAGGAAGCGGAATGGCTGAGAAATTTATTATTGGATATAGAGTTGTGGCCACAATCGATGCCAGCCATTTTATTACACTGTGATAGCCAAGCAACGATGTCTAGAGCTTATAGTAAAATCTATAACGGAAAATCTAGACATGTCAGTCTTAGGCATGATTATGTAAGACAATTAATTACGGATGGTGTAATAGCCATTGCATATGTCAGATCCTGCAATAACCTAGTGGATCCGTTGACAAAGAGTGTTTCAAAAGACTTGGTACAAAGTACATCTTTAGGGATGGGATTGAGACGTATAGGATAAGTTCACTAGTGATGGAAATCCAACCTTTCCTAGCATACCAATAGTCAAAAATTCAATGGGTAACAACAAGTCACAAAGTGAGGTACTAAAGCACTAAGATTGATCTTTAAATAATCAAACCGCACTACATTGATCTTTAAAGAATTGGAATGTTAGTGTTAAAGGAGGATGAGTGTTAAATCACTTTTAATGAAGGATTAAGAGGAATATCTTAACATTTACCTATATGAACATAGGAAATGGTGCTGCTTCGACAAGCAATGATCTTGAAATATTCATGAATACTAGGGGAAGCACAAGGTCGTAAAGTGCGGTTTAAGATGTACTTCTAGGGAGAGTGTGGTTTCATGTGTATAATATTTCCGATTCTAGCATGAAGGAATCTGATTCAAGGCTTTTTAGCTATCAAGATTTCGTTAGAACTTTGAAGTATTATACTAATAAGAGGTTCAAATCAAAAGATACTTCTTAAATGCATGAAATGTCATAAATTACTTTACAAACTAAGTGGGGGATTGTTATAATAGTTTGTAAAGGCAATGGGATGAAGAATGAAGGTAGATTGGTGTATAAATAAGCAAGAATAGTTTAACTCATAACATGGATCGATCTATGTCTCAGTTAGATCGATCCATGTAAATTGAAAATGAAGTTGAGTATTCTGTCAGACATAGATCGATCACATCGATCGATCGATGTCACATAGATCGATTACATCGATCGATCGATGTACCTTGAGTGCAAAGTTAAAACTTTTTGTCCAACATAGATCGATCAAATAAATCGATCGATGTAACTTCGATCGATACATATATTGATCGAAGTGGTTTGGATGGAAAGTTAGAAGCTACTGTGAGACATCGATCGATGGCATCGATCGTTCGATGTTACATCGATCAATCACATCGATCGGCCGATGTGCCAAGCAGGTGTAATTTTTCATCTAAAGTTGCAACTTTTGCACCAAGGAACCTCTTCCAACCACCTAAGGACGGTTTGAACGTCTGAAATGAAGGTAAAATGCCTATATAAAGGCATGTTTAACACATTTCAAGACATTCTAATTCCTTGTTCAAGTTCAAGTATTCTAAATTCTTCTCCCAACTTTAAAAGCATTCTCAAGTGAAAGTTCATTGAATTTCTATCATATTTGCTGAGGATAAGAGATTGTTTGGATGTTGTATCCTAGGAGAAAATTTACTTATAACCCTGCATCATCTAGTGAGGGCAAATATTCCTTACGGATAATATTGATATACGCCTCAAGCCATCTTCTAATCATTACTCCTGCTCTCTATTCGTTGTTCTTGTATCCATTTATTAACAGACATTCTAATACACAATTGTTATATAATCAATAGAAATTAACATATAAAGAGGGATGAATCCTATGTCATCTAAGTGATTGTGTAGAACGTAAAGAATGTACCTCTGACATGACTCTTTAATTAGTAATGAAATAATTATTAAGTTGTTATGGAGAACTAATTGTATAATTGTTAAGCTGCGAGGTTACAACAACAGCAACAATCGTATCCAGTATATTCTAACGGCAGTAGTAAAAACTATTCTAAGAAAACAGTCATTTCAATCTACACAATAAGTCAATATCATGGTTCAAGAAAATTTGAACAATGAACTGTTTTCTTTTTCTTTCTTTGGCTATGTCACATGGGGCGAGAAAATTATCACATAACACTTTAAATACTATAGAAATTGTAAAGACATTTATCTTAAGATCTCAATGTTAACCTATGAGCTATATATGTAACTTTTTTTATTCATTGTCCTTCTTTCATCCTTCTCTATGTAAAATATTTTTTTTCTAAATTGTTCATTGAATAAGGACGTTTAGTCAAACGACAACTTCTGCTCATATTTGCATTTAAAGAAAAGGACAATATTCTAAGGTATATCCTAAAAATAAAGAACCTAGTTAATTATAATCTGCCACAGGGGTACTACATTAATCATGTGACGCTAGTGTACACTTATGTAAACATACATACATAAAAATGTGTAAAGACTCAAAAATCTTAAATATTAATGAAAGAAAATAGTGACATAATATATAAGTATCACTGAATTGTTAAATGTCAACCATGGTTAATTATTTCAGGCCAACGAGGATGAAAGTCCGATCTATTTGACATTCAGTAGTGCTTGATCATAGTGACAACATCAGACCCAAATAGACGTCAGACCAAGAATCGGCTGGATAAATCTGGATCGTTACAATTATAGTATCAGAACCGACTAGCATCATCGGAGCGTAAGGGCTGAATCCGGACATTATGATGGTCCTGGTCCTATACTAGAGGTCAACGAAATGTAAAGATCTAAAAATCTCACATCAGAAATAATAAAAAAAAGATGCCATGATATATAAGTATGGCATAGAAGCTAAATGACAACAAAGTCTAATCGTTTCTAGAAAAATGATGACGAACGCCTGATTCAGTTGACATTTAGTAATTCTTGTCAACAGTGATACACTGGGCTCAAACAAACACCAGGTGTAGCATCAATAGAGTAAATCTGGATGGTTACAAAACGTACACGTGTGGGTTATGTGTGTGTCTAGGGATCTGAAGATGTTTTCAAATAACAATCTAACTAGGCTAGTCTAGAATCCTTCCAATATTGTTCATAAACTATGCAGAACGTCAAGTACAATAGTTATTTGGTATAATCTGCATAAGATTACGCGGTAAGTTACCAGATGGCAGTAATTCACTAAGACAAAGAAATAAAAAGTTAGTCACCACTCACATCCTACGTTGCTGCACGGTTATTGCGAATATTTCTGTATCTTTTCGATTAATAGAGATTATCTATATATTTGTATTTTCGTTACAGAAATGCAATATTTAACAAAACATTATATTGTTAAGCCTTGTAATATATCCTTAAAGGTTGTAGCTTTATAACAAAATTGTAAGCATTTTGAGAACTACTATAAAACAATTGTAGGTAGTATATATGTGTATATATATATATATATATATATATATATATATATATATATATATATATTTGCATCATGTGGAGTTTTATTAACTCAAGAAATAAATTGCAATATGTTATACCTCTATGTGGTGCATGCCTGCAAAGAAGCAAAGGAAACGTTAATTTTTATCTCCTGAGTGCTAAAAAAGCTATGGATTCGCTCATATGGTATCTTTATCCTTTAAAGTGCTAAAAAAAAAACTTTAATAGTATTTGCTCAAAGTTTTCACGTTCAATTTACTGTTACTTCCCTCCCCAAACATTATTGCAGTTGGCTTCTTAATCGTATAATGTTGAAAAGTCAATTGCGATAATATTCTTATGATAGATGGAATATTTTTTTTACATGGTATGTATGCTTTGATATTTGTATGTCACGTGTTTTCTCTAATATTTTACGATTGTATATGAAAGGGACTTATTATATTTAAAACCCTAAGGAGGAAACATGAGTGGTAACAATCATGCCATGTTTAGGACTCTTAAGAAATGCATTAATTTGTCATATTCCTCCGAAGTCAATACTTTTTATATCTTATTTCTTGCCCCTTTTTAATACACGAATACTTTTAGTGCCTAAAAATATATATGAGAAATACTAACAAAAAGGACCACATACATTAAAATTCAAAGACAAGCCGAAAAATGACACGGATGCAAAACTTAAACCCAAAGAATGTCGTTTGGTCGTTTGTACACAGGAGAGTGGACATTATGTATTATAGTTTTATATGTCACATATGCCACGTAATAATATTAATTATTGCATAAAAAACATCTATACGTTAACTGATCATCGGAGCGTGCTCGTAGATGTATAGTGTAGTCTAAAATGGTAACCCCGAACATGTAGAAAGTCATATGATCAGAGACCGTGATGGATGGGCTAAAAGTGCAACGACCATAAAGTGTACGACGTCTGGTCCTCGAGGGGTGACAATCCACGTGTGGTTAGTCGATAAGTGATGTACATATTATTAAATATTAAATAATATTAGATATTAAATATTAAATAATAATATTTATTATTAAATATTGAATAATATTTAATATTGGATAAAGATCACTTGATGATAACATCAAGTATATCTTCCTTTGGTGATAAGATGAGATATAATTCTCATCAATAGAGGAAAAGAATTTGGTTGTCATCGCAACTCCAAATCCTATCACCATTAGGATTCTCCCTCTATTTAAACGGGGAGGTTCTTCATCTCCTCACACACAAAAAAGGGCAGCCGACCATTGAGAGGAAAAGGAAGGGAGTTGTCAACCTTTTTTCTACAGCCTCTCCATCGGGTAAAGCAGACTTAGCCTCTACATCGAGTAAAGCATACATAGCCTCTCCATTGGGTAAAGCAGTGAATATTGAGAGGAAAGGAAGGGAGTGTCAACCTTTTTTTCTACAGCCTCTCCATCGGGTAAGCAGACTTAGCCTCTACATCGAGTAAAGCATACCTAGCCTCTCCATCGGGTAAAGCAGTGAATTTTTGAAGCCGCTGAAGGGGTGCATCAACAATTGAATGGGAGGTCGTGAATCTGATGTCCATCGGGTAAAGCAGACCTAGCCTCTCCATCGGGTAAAGCAGTGAATTGTTGAAGCCGCTGAAAGGGTGCATCAACAATTGATGGGAGGTCGTGAATCTGATGTCCATCGGGTAAAGCAGACCTAGCCTCTCCATCGGGTAAAGCAGTGAATTGTTGAAGCCGTTGAAGGGGTGCATCAACAATTGGTGGGAGGGTCGTGAATCTGATGTCCATCGGGTAAAGCAGACCTAGCATCTCCATCGGGTAAAGCAGTGAATTGTTGAAGGCCGTTGAAGAGGTGCATCAACAATTGGTGGGAGGTCGTGAATCTGATGTGAGGGGTGCATCAACAATTGGTAGGAGAGGTCGTAAATCATTGGTTCACACCAGATTCATCAAGCAGCAGGAGCATACATTGTAAGCAGATCATTATCAAACATGGAGCAAGGTAAAATTCCGCCTTGTTATTTGCCCAGTGATTCGATTAAACGGTCATTAATTAGGGATTTATCAAATAAATCCAACAACTAGGTATCTGGTAGTTGTTGGTGTGGAGGCACTCCCCTCATAAGGTAATCCTTCCTAAACATCTACGGTGATATTACATTATTTTGTTCAAATATACATACAATGAATGTTTGACGTGTGCAGTTGTTTTTTTATTTTTCTTTCAACCACAGGCCTTCAAATATGTGTTTTCCTTATAAAAAAAATGCGTAGTTCAAAAGATATACATACTGAAAATTTGATGTGTGCAGTTCTTTTGTTTTCTATTCTACTTAAATCACACATTCGGTATGTTTTTTTTTATAACAAAAATGCATAAAATCACGTTTTAGGTAGTGGTTAGGACGGATCAGCTTATAAGGTGATTCCATCTCCAAGGGCAAAACCTTAAGAGAAGTTGACTTCTTATGAGAAGAAACTTGTATAGGAAAGAAGGGGAGAGGCTTTTGGGACCGAAGAATATTGTAGCCAAATCTATATGGAATAAGAAGAAGATGATGTGGAATAAGAAGATATGCATGATAAGTTCGGAACCACCATGAGATCATGATATATACCAAGACTCTGATAAGAATAAATCGTCAAGTAATCCCTTCGATATTATTCTCAGAATACAAACAGTTCACCTTGATGACGAGGCTTGATGTTTGATCGATGATTAAAGCATAAAGTTTGTGTTTCTTTATCTTTCTTTTATTGACAGAAATATAACTATTTTACTATATAATGATTGAAACAATAATAACACATACTCAGTATATCCCAACAACAGCAAAAACTATCGCTAGGGTGTGGAGAGGGTGAGATACGCACAAACAATACATCTATCTTAAATGATAGAGATTTACTTCTAGTGAGACCCCGATTCTATATGTACCCGCATAAATGACATAATAATAGAGATATATAGTGTGTTAGTGAAAGAATTTAGTCTAATATTAGAAGAGTATACAATAGATGTATTTCTTTGTATCTTATGCTTGAAAACTGAAAAGGATTGCCCGCCGTGACATTATAGAAAAACGCTCGGATGTCTAAAGACAATCATAAACCTCAGACTGCAAAGCGAGGGTTCAATTTTTATCATTCACAAAAGTTTAGGTTTTGACCCTTGTAAACTTGTTGATAATTTTTTTTTACAAAAAAAATACTGATTTACATTCTTCATAGTATTTTACGAACATATGACCTTCACGAGTTAGAACCGCAAAAACTGTTGACTTTGCTGGCTTATTTTGTATCCCACATCGTGGGTTTGTAAAATGGAGGGGAGGTTGAGAGTCATAAATAAACTCCTCCTCCTCTTATGTGAATCATCCCAAAACTTGTATCTTCTTCTACATATCAATAGAAGCAAGTAATTCAGCAAGTGCTCGGAGATCAAGCTATCTTGGCTGAACTCCATTGGCAAAGCTTTCATGTGTGTTTCTCTCTTTATCTCTTTTATTGTTCTGTTCTATTTATTGTTGTTTTACTGCTTTCTTTTCTATTGTAGTATATTATTCAATATTATTTGTCGGGTAGTTTTGCTAGTGTTCTGCCCAGTTCACTAATTCTGAACTGGTGCACTTCACTAGTTGTATTTTCGCAGTGGGAAAAATACCCGATTTTTCCAATAAGTGGGTATCAGAGCCGAAAGTTCGCCCTTAAGCTGTCTGAAATTTGTTGTAATATTGAATACTATATATTGAGTCTGTAATGGCAACGAGAGATCAAGAAGCCAAGGATGTTATCTCAAATATTCCGTCGGGGTATCGGGCTCCTCGTCATCATGGTCGAGGTTCCCGGTGTCTATTTTGAAATTGGCGGTGGAAATATTTGATGGTACTGGTCATTTCGGCATGTGGCAAGGAGAGGTCTTGGACTCTCTTTTCCAATAGGGTCTTGATATTGCTATTGAATGAAAGAAACCAGAAGAGATAGAGGATAAAGACTGGAGTATCATCAATCGGTTGACATGCGGAAATATTCGATCTTTGCCTTGTCCAGAGAGCAGAAGTATGTCTTCAAGAGTGAAACTTCAGTACACAAACTGTAAAAGGCGTTGGAGGACAAGTTTTTGAAAAAGAGTGGTCAGAACAAGCTCCTCATGAAGAAAAGACTGTTCCGATTTGATTACCGACCAGGTACTACTATGAATGAACACATCACTATGTTTAATCAATTATTAGCAGACCTGCTGAATTTAGATGTAAAATTTGAGGATGAAGATCTGGCTTTGATGTTGTTATCGTCTCTTCCCGATGAATTTGAACATTTGGAAACTACATTACTTTATGGGAAAGAGAATGTGTCGTTAGATGCTGTTTGTTCTGTTTTGTATAGTCATGAATTGAAAAAGCAGGATAAAATGAAAAACAAATCAACGACATCAGAAGAAGCATTGGTGGCAAGAGGTTGTCAGCAAAGCCAGACAAAAGAGAGAAGAGAAAGGTCTAAGTCCAAAGGTCGAGTAGTTGCCAAAACGAATGTGCTTTTTGTCATGAGAAAGGGCACTAGAAGAAAGATTATCCAAAGCTGAAAAAGAAAGGGAAGACTCCACTGTAGAGAAAAAAGGGGTTTGAGTGATTTCAAATGCATGATTTAAATGTGCACAAAAACGAGCATAAGATAAAACGTGCATGATATATAGACATGTGTGCATGATAACTTGACATTACTTGCCTTATTTAGCTTATATATTATGTTGCCGTACTAACGAGCCATGAAGCATTAAAGCTTACATCATATGGCGAACATTTGTTGAGTTTATACTAGTTTCAGGTGCCACAATTAATGAACTAAAGTAGTTCATTAAGTGAAGTACTTAGTTTAATAAACTAAGTAGTTCATTAAAGGAAGATACATTTGGAAAAGGCACAAAGGCAACATGGCTATGGAAGGAAAGTCTTCTCCTCCTCCCCACATTCAATGTCACACATTTTTATACACATATATATACTATATTTTCAGATTTTTTTATAAAAGGCACATACACATGTATTCCAACGTACTACCGACACGTTATATATTTTACGTACGTACGTTAACGTCACACCACTATACGTAACTCATATTTATGAGTATATTCAGGTCTTATATCATATTATATAAGATATGGTGATGACAAATTAAATACGACACGATAAAAAGGTTCTAAACCGAAATTTGTCGTATCGGGCGAATACCGAAACTTCGCCAACGTGTCACGTATTTGCCATAAATAAATGGCCAGCCCCTATACTTCAAAAATTGATGAAAATTTCGTGCACTACATGTAATATTCAGCCAAAAATACTTTCCATGTTGGCACACACAAATCACCCCACATTAAGGCCAAAATGTGAAGATTCCAAGTTTAATTTTGTCACATGTTAATGGTACCACTTTAGACCAGCCAAGTGCTGAGATTTAAAGTATATATTATATATATTATGTATAACATAATATATATAACATGTGCAAAAGTTGGAATTTAAATTAGAGAAAAAAAATCGGGTAATCGATAAATATCGAAAATTCGGTTTTCTACGTACACAACACATGGAACATGTTTGGTACATCATGTGACATGTATCTAGACACTTTTACATATGTTATACATCTTAAAGTGTTCTAGAAAAATTAAATTAAGGGCTGATTGGAATATAACATGTGTGTATTATTAAATGTGCACTATTTTACAAAGTTAGCAAAAAATAAATTTCAGCACATGTATATACACATTCCAACGTTACTACAGCTGAGATGGAGCACATGTGGAGCCTTGTTGGCATGTTGATTGGTCAAGGATCAATCATACAATGTTGATGAATCAAAGAGAGAAGCTACAAAAGGTAGTATTCAACATATACCTCTCTTATATCACATGCTGAAAATTTCAGCATGTCACACTTGTCTTGGCCGAATTCTTCACCATTAAGGAAGATATTTTGTCAATTTTTCATTAAAGGATTAATTAAAGGAGTTATGGAAATGATTTGAATTTATGTAAGGTAATTAAGTGTGATATTTTACATATCACACATGCTGAAATTTTTCAGCATGTGTGAGAGGTGTGCTGGCCGAATTTTGCTCCTCTTTGTGTCCAAGTTCACATCTTCATTTGGTAGCAAGACTTACTTATAAAATTGATTCATTTTTATGACAAAAATTCAAAAGAAAATGGCAAATAATCTGAATTTATTCCATGATGTAAATGCTGAAAAATTTCAGCATTGAAAAATGTTGTGTTGGCCGATTTTGTTAAGGTGGAAAAGAGATATTTGTGTCTTGCACTTTATTGATAGAATTTGTGAATTATGGTATGACTTAATGGTTGATTTTTTTGGTAAATATTAAGTGATTATTTCAGATTTTCCATGTCATCAAATGATGACAACAATGAGCCAATAAAGAGGTGCCAGTAAGCAAACAACTAAATGATGGTCCAATGGAATGATGCCAAGTAAGCAAAGCATTGTCACCATTATGTCTTACACTCTCTCAAGCACTTAAAAGGAATTTTTCAAGAGGGGAAAGGCCATAGGGGACGGCTGCACAATTAAAAAGGAGAGAAGAAGAACAAACAAAATAAGAAGAAGAATTGCTTTAAAAAGTGATCAAATTGCCAAGCTTCTTTTTTTTTTTCCTACTTCTTCTTTCTTTCTTCTCTTGTAAAAAGCCTATTGTATATACTTCTTTCAATCTTGAATAGGCTTCATAGAAACCACCATTCATTCATCTTTGTAAAAGATTGATCAAGGTGTGATCAATCTTCATTCTAGCGAGGTGGTGGTGTTCGTGTGAATTGTAACTCGACATACAGGTTGTAAAGGGTTGGAGTTAGGTGTAAGTCTATCAACCCTGCGGGTAAGGTGTACTGCGTGTGTGTGTGATTATTGTGAACCAAGGAAGGTGTTCCTTGAAGACTGGAGTAGGTTGTTTATAACCGAACCAGTATAAAATTCTTGGTGCAATTTACTTTCAGCATTTACTTTTCAGTTTCTGCACTATTTATCCGTTTTGTTCACGATCGTAAAAATAGTAAACGATTTCCAAACATTATAAAAATTTCCAGAAACATACTTGCACGTTCTAGGGTTAATTTGGCATAAGTTTCAACCCTTTTGGACAGTATAAGTCAATCAAACATCAAAAGTTCTGAGACTAGTGCAGTCTGATTCTCAGACTTGCAAAGGTTGAGACTTTGGTTGTATTTGACCTACTTCCCAAAAGAATTTTCTAAAACTGTTTTAAACCCATTTAAATATAGGGTGTGAGGAGTTATTGGTCAATTTTCAGATCATTTGGACATACACACAATAGGAATTAATTTTTCAAAACCATCTACCGTTTCTGGCAGATTGCACAATCTGAGTGCCAACGATTTTTGAAGGGGTTAAAGGTTGAATTTTGATTTGAAATTTTTAGGGGACCTCATAACATCTGAGGCTAAGTTCTCTCAAAATTTCCATAATTTTTGGAGACCTCTAACCTAGTTTTAAAAAACGTTTTAAAACTGGTCCTGAAAACAGAATCTGTTTCAGAACTTGAAATTGTTAGGTTTAAAGAAATTTTAAAAACCCATATTTTCCGCACCATCTATTCAACCCCCCCCTTCTAGGTGGTGCCTTGCAGATCTACAATTGGTTATTAGAGCGCAGAACACTCACTTCAAAGAATCCACGATTCAGTGAGATGGCAACCACAACCGTGCAAGAAGGAATGTCAACCATAAGGCCTCCTCTTTTTGACGGTGAGTCTTTCATTCAATGGAAGGTAAGAATGAAACTCTTCTTTATGGCAATAGATATTGATCTTTGGTCCATTATAGAAATGGTCCTTTTGTTCAATCTAAGTTGTCCACTGTAGACGGAGTCACATTAGAAGTCATTAAAACTAGACAAGAATATACAAGTGATGATAAAAAGAAACTTAGCATGAATGCTAAAGCCATGCAACTATTATTAAATGGCCTAAGTAAAAGTGAGGCTAGTTACGTGTCAAATTGTTCTAGTGCTCAAGAGATGTGGCATATTCTTGAAATGAAACATGAAGGGACTAGCCAAGTAAAGGAGTCCAAAATTAACATGCTCATGTCCACACTTGAGTCTTTTAAATTATTGCCCAATGAGTCTATTGTAGATATGGATCTTCGTTTGACTAACATCTACAACTCTCTTGAGTCTCTTGGTAAGGCTTTTACTACGCAGGAAAAGGTGCAGAAAGTTCTACGAAGCCTTCCTTCTGAATGGGACCCTAAAGTAACGGCCATAGAAGAAAGCAAAGAGACCAAATCAATTAAAATGGAAGAACTAATCGGATCACTTAAGGTATATGAAAACAAACTTGCTTTAAGACATTCTGAGTCTATTTCTAATAATGATAGGGCCATAGCATTTAAATCAAATGAATACGTCGTAGATGATAGTGATACAGATTCCGATGACGAGGACTTAATCACAATGGCTAAGAGATTAAGAAAAATATTGAGAAAATCGATTAAACATAAGTCCACCTCATCTAAGGATCATAAAAATAAAAATAAAGAAAAAAGTGCTATGAATGCGGCAAACTCGGACATCTATCATATGACTGCCCTAATAAAGAAAAACAAACAAACAAATACCCTGACAAGGATTGGAACAAGAATAGACTCGTCTCAGAACCTAAGCAAAGGAGAAGAGCATTCAAAGCCTCCACTTGGAGTGACACATCGGATTCTGAGACTGATGATACGGAAGAACACAAGGCACAAGCATGCTTTACATCTAAAGCATCAAATGAGGTAACTTCCGACTCTGATTCCGATTCTGAATGTTCATATGATGATTTATTTAGTCAATATTTAGAATTGCATAAATTTTCAAAGACCTTGCAAAAGAAAAAAGAAACGATTAATTGAAGACAAGAAATTGTTAGAATCTTCTAACGAAAATCTTGTTGCTCAATTAAACGATTCTAAAGAAGAGTCATCATGTATCATCAATGCATTAAAATCTGAAATTTCATCATTGACATCCGAGAACGTTGAATTGAAATCCGAGATTTCAAAATTAAAATCAAGGAATGCCGATGTAGAGAAAAAGGTGAAACAGTTTGATACAGGATCCAACATGCTGCATCGCATTATATCATCACAAAAGCATGACAGTGATAAAACGGGGTTGGGATACGTTGATACAAATGAAGTATCAACCAAACCAACAAAGTTTGTTATGTCTAAGAAAGTAGACTCCCCAAAGCCTCAAGTGGCGTCTAAGATGACGCGAAAATTGCATATTCCCTCATCACGCCCCACCTCTTCATCATATCATGCGAAACACAATGTTGTACCATATAGATATGAAAAGAAAAGAGTGATGCATACACGGCATTCAATCCATCCACGCGCTATGCATACAAACACAAGGACATATCCAAAGCGTTCTACATATAATGTGTATAAAGGAGTCCTTGGCCAAAGGCCAGATACAGTCGCACCAAAAGTTTATTATGTTGCGTTCTATCACCTTTCTCACCTTTTGGAAGACCTAGAAAGGTCACCCAAATGTGGGTACCAAAAGGGACACTTTCAAAGGGTTAAATAAATAACCCTTACGAAAGCACGTATATGAAATGCATGATTTTCTTTCTTCATCTTTACAGGCATCTTTTGATTTGCTTTCCAAAATAAAGGGGGAGAGAAAGCATGATTTAAGGGGAGATTTAAGGGGGAGAGAGAAATGATTTAAGGGGGAGAGAGAGACTAATTGATCTTAATTGCACAAATCAAGGGGGAGCCGGATTTGAAATTCGAAATTCAAATTTCAAATCTGTGCACGATTCAAGGGGGAGAGATAGTTTTAAATCATGTACACAAGTTATTTTGAAAATCATCAAAAGGGGGAGATTGTAGAGAAAAAGGGGTTTGAGTGATTTTCAAATGCATGATTTAAATGTGCACAAAAACGAGCATAAGATAAAACGTGCATGATATATAGACATGTGTGCATGATAACTTGACATTACTTGCCTTATTTAGCTTATATATTATGTTGCCGTACTAACGAGCCATGAAGCATTAAAGCTTACATCATATGGCGAACATTTGTTGAGTTTATACTAGTTTCAGGTGCCACAATTAATGAACTAAAGTAGTTCATTAAGTGAAGTACTTAGTTTAATAAACTAAGTAGTTCATTAAAGGAAGATGCATTTGGAAAAGGCACAAAGGCAACATGGCTATGAAGGAAAGTCTTCTCCTCCTCCCCACATTCAATGTCACACGTTTTTATACACATATATATACTATATTTTCAGATTTTTTATAAAAGGCACATACACATGTATTCCAACGTACTACCGACACGTTATATATTTACGTACGTACGTTAACGTCACACCACTATACTTAACTCATATTTATGAGTATATTCAGGTCTTAATCATATATAAGATATGGTGATGACAAATTAAATACGACACGATAAAAGGTTCTAAACCGAAATTTGTCGTATCGGCGAATACCGAAACTTCGCCAACGTGTCACGTATTTGCCATAAATAAATGGCCAGCCCATATACTTCAAAAATTGATGAAAATTTCGTGCACTACATGTAATATTCAGCCAAAAATACTTTCCATGTTGGCACACACAAATCACCCCACATTAGGCCAAAATGTGAAGATTCCAAGTTTAATTTTGTCACATGTTATGGTACCACTTTAGACCAGCCAAGTGCTGAATTTAAAGTATATATTATATATATTATGTATAACATAATATATATAACATGTGCAAAATTTGGAATTTAAATTAGAGAAAAATCGGGTAATCGATAAATATCGAAAATTCGGTTTTCTACGTACACAACACATGGAACATGTTTTTACATCATGTGACACGTATCTAGACACTTTTTACATATGTTATACATCTTAAAGTGTTCTAGAAAATTAAATTAAGGGCTGATTGGAATATACATGTGTATTATTAAATGTGCACTATTTTACAAAGTTGCAAAAATAAATTTCAGCACATGTATATACACATTCCAACGTTACTACAGCTGAGATGGAGCACATGTGGAGCCTTGTTGGCATGTTGATTGGTCAAGGATCAATCATACAATGTTGATGAATCAAAGAGAGAAGCTACAAAAGGTAAGTATTCAACATATACCTCTCTTATATCACATGCTGAAAATTTCAGCATGTCACACTTGTCTTGGCCGAATTCTTCACCATTAAGGAAGATATTTTGTCAATTTTTCATTAAAGGATTAATTAAGGAGTTATGGAAATGATTTGAATTTATGTAAGGTAATTAAGTGTGATATTTTACATATCACACATGCTGAAATTTTTCAGCATGTGAGGGGTGTGCTGGCCGAATTTTGCTCCTCTTTGTGTCCAAGTTCACTCTTCATTTGGTAGCAAGACTTACCTTATAAAATTGATTCATTTTTATGACAAAAATTCAAAAAGAAAATGGCAAATAATCTGAATTTATTCCATGATGTAAATGCTGAAAATTTCAGCATTGAAAATGTTGTGTTGGCCGATTTTGTTAAGGTTGGAAAAGAGATATTTTGTGTCTTGCACTTTATGATAGAATGGTGAATTATGGTATGACTTAATGGTTGATTTTTTGGCAAATATTAAGTGATTATTTCAGATTTTCCATGTCATCAAATGATGACAACAATGAGCCAATAAAGAGGTGCCAAGTAAGCAACAACTAAATGATGGTCCAATGGAATGATGCCAAGTAAGCAAAGCATTGTCACCATGATGTCTTACACTCTCTCAAGCACTTAAAAGGAAATTTTTCAAGAGGGGAAAAGGCCATAGGGGACGGCTGCCACAATTAAAAAGGGAGAAGAAGAACAAACAAAAATAAGAAGAAGAATTGCTTTAAAAAGTGATCAAATTGCCAAGCTTCTTTTTTTTTCCTACTTCTTCTTTCTTTCTTCTCTTGTAAAAAGCCTATTGTATATTACTTCTTTCAATCTTGAATAGGCTTCATAGAAACCACCATTCATTCATCTTTGTAAAAGATTGATCAAGGTGTGATCAATCTTCATTCTAGCGAGGTGGTGGTGTTCGTGTGAATTGTACTCGACATACAAGGTTTGTAAAGGGTTGGAGTTAGGTGTAAGTCTATCACCCTGCGGTAAGGTGTACTGCGTGTGTGTGATTAGTGTGAACCAAGGAAGGTGTCCTTGAAGACTGGAGTAGGTTGTTTATAACCGAACCAGTATAAAATTCTTGGTGCAATTTACTTTCAGCATTTACTTTTCAGTTTCTGCACTGTTTATCCGTTTTGTTCACGATCGTAAAAATAGTAAACGATTTCCAACAATTATAAAAATTTCCAGAAACATACTTGCACGTTCTAGGGTTAATTTGGCATAAGTTTCAACCCTTTTGGACAAGTATAAGTCAATCAAACATCAAAAGTTCTGAGACTAGTGCAGTCTGATTCTCAGACTTGCAAAGGTTGAGACTTTGGTTGTATTTGACCTACTTCCCAAAAGAATTTTCTAAAACTGTTTTAACCCATTTAAATATAGTGTGTGAGGAGTTATTGGTCAAATTTTCAGATCATTTGGACATACACACAAATAGGAATTAATTTTTCAAAACCATCTACCGTTTCTGGCAGATTTGCACAATCTGAGTGCCAACGGTTTTTGAAGGGGTTAAAGGTTGAATTTTGATTTGAAATTTTTAGGGGACCCTCATAACATCTGAGGCTAAGTTCTCTCAAAATTTCATAATTTTTGGAGACCTCTAACCTAGTTTTAAAAACGTTTTAAAACTGGTCCTGAAAACAGAATCTGTTTTCAGAACTTGAATTGGTTGGGTTTAAAGAAATTTTAAAAACCATATTTTCCGCACCATCTATTCAACCCCCCCCTTCTAGTGGTGCCTTGCAGATCCTACATCCACAGATGCAAATGTTGTAGAATGCAAAGTGATGCGGAATCAGATATCTCTTTGACTGTCTCGCCTTCAGCATCATTACATCCAGATGAGTGGATATTGGATTCAGGTTGTACCTATCATATGTGTCCTATTCGGGAATTTTTCTTTGAATTCCAGGAACTTGTTGGTGGGGTTGTTTACATGGGTAATGATAATCCATGTAAAACAACCGGGATAGGTCAATCAAGCTGCGAAATCATGATGGATCCACTAGAATTTTACGGGATGTGGTTCGCGCCAAATTGAAGAAGAATCTCATCTCTTGGGGCCTTAGAATCTAAAGGCCTAGTTGTGACGATGCGAGATGGAGTTCTTAAAGCAACTTCAGGAGCACTGGTGATGTTGAAAGGTAGGAAAACAATCTGTATACTACTACAAGGTAATACAGTGGTGGGGCAGTAGCGGCAGCAACTTCTAGCACAAAGAAGGATGCTGAGGCAACGAAGCTGTGGCATATGAGGTTGGGACATGCTGGAGAAAAGTCCTTGCAAATTCTTGCCAAGCAAGGACTCTTGAAAGGTACTAAGGCTTGCAAACTTGAATTTTGTGAGCATTGTGTTCTTGGAAAACAACGAAGAGTGAAATTTGGCACTGCGATTCATAATACCAAGGGTATTCTGGATTATGTGCATTCAATTGTGTGGGGACCTGCCAAGACTCCATCTATTGGAGGTAGGCATTATTTTGTCACCTTTGTTGATGATTTCAAGAAGAGTTTGGGTGTATACAATGAAGAACAAAGATGATGTGCTTGACATTTTCCTTAAGTGGAAAGCACAAGTTGAAAACCAACAGGAAGGAAGATTAAGGTTCTCCGAACAGATAATGGAGGAGAATACAAGAATGATCCATTCCTGAAGGTATGCCAAGACTGTGGCATAGTTCGACACTTCACTGTTAGAAAGACACCACAGCAATGGTGTCAGAGCGTATGAACAAGACACTTGTGGAGAAAGTTCGTTGTATGCTGTCTAATGCTGGGTTAGACAGAAAATTTTGGGCTGAGGCTGTGACGTACGCTCAACATCGTCAATCGGTTGCCATCATCTGCTATAGATGGCAAAACTCCGTTAGGATATGGTCTGGAAAACCTGCAACTGATTATGATTCTTTGCATGTTTTTGGTTCTATTGCATATTATCATGTGATTGAATCAAAGTTGGATCCACGGGCAAAGAAGGCTCTTTTCATGGGCTTCAATCCTGGAGTGAAGGGATACCGTTTATGGTGTCTGGAGGCAAAGAAGACGATTATCAGAGATGTTACCTTTGATGAATCTGCCATGTTGAACAAGGTAAATCAAGGAGCTGATAGTACTCTGAGCAGGTGGAGTGTACTCCGAAGCAGGTGGAGTTTGAGCAAAGTGGTGATCCCAGCACGAAGCACCACCAGTGACTCTCCTATGGCAGAAGAAGAGTCAGATGAAAGAGGATTCTACCCAAGAACCTCAACAGCAATCGGCGCCAATTGCAGTTAGAAGGCAAAGACGAGAAATTCAAAAGCCTACTCGTTTCTGACTGATGGTAGCCTATGCACTTCCAGTTGTTGATGACATTCCATCCACTTACTCAGAAGCTATTCTAAGTCCAGAAAGGGGAAGCTGGGCAGGTGCAATGGAAGAAGAGATGCAATCTCTGAAGAAGAAAATACGTGAAGCTGGCACAACTACCAGAAGATAAGAAGGCAATTGGGTGCAAATGGGTATTTGCAAAGAAAGAAGGATTTCCTCATAAAGAAGATGTTCGCTACAAGGCAAGGTTGGTGGCTAAAGGCTTTGCTCAGAGGGAGGGAATTGATTACAATGAAGTATTTTCTCCAGTTGTTAAACATTCCTCCATTAGGATTTTTTGGCCTTGGTAGCACAGTTGAATTTGGAGCTAGCTCAACTTGATGTGAAAACCGCGTTCCTACACGGTGATTTGGAGGAGGAAATCTACATGACTCAGCCAGAAGGATACAAGGTTGCTGGTAAAGAATTGGGTTTGTAAACTTACAAATCGTTATACGGACTGAAACAATCTCCGAGACAGTGGTACAAACGATTTGATAAGTTTGAAGGGTCAGTCGTACAAGAGGAGCAAATACGACCATTGTGTGTATTTGCGCAGACTTCAAGATGGTTCCTACATCTACTTACTCTTATATGTTGATGATGCTGATAGCAGCAAAGAGCCAAGCAGATATTGACAAGTTGAAGGCTCAGTTGAGTAAAGAGTTTGAGATGAAGGATTTGGGGGAAGCCAAGAAGATTCTCGGCATGGAGATAAGCAGGACAGAGAGAGGGGTAAACTTTGGCTGTCACAGAAGCAGTATTTGCAGAAGGTACTACAACGGTTTGGTATACAAAGATACAAAACTGTAAGTACCCCACTTGCTCCTCATTTGAAACTGAGTAGCCGTTTGTCTCCAACTACTGATGAAGAACGAGAATACATGGCGAAAGTCCCATATGCAATGCAGTTGGAAGTTTGATGTATGCATGGTGTGTACGAGACCAGATATTTCACAGTCTGTTAGTGTTGTTAGTAGATACATGCATGATCCAGGCAAGGGTCATTGGCAAGCTGTGAAATGGATTCTACGGTACCTCCAAAATACCGTAGATGTTGGATTGGATTTGAGCAGATAAATCACTTGGTCAAGGCGTAATTGGATATTGTGATTCTGATTATGCTGGAGATTTGGATAAGCGACGATCTACAACTGGCTATTTGTTCACTTTAGCAAAAGCGCCAGTTAGTTGGAAGTCTACCTTACAGTCAACGGTGGCTTTGTCTACAACAGAGGCAGAGTATATGGCGATTACAGAGGCTGTGAAGGAAGCAATTTGGCTTTATGGGTTGCTTAAAGACTTGGGAGTTGGTCAGAAACAACTTAAAGTATATTCTGACAGTCAGAGTGCTATTCATTTGGCAAAGAATCAAGTCTTTCATGCACGGACGAAGCATATTGATGTTCGCTATCATTTTGTGCGGGAAATTCTCGAAGAAGAGGAGATACTTCTCCAGAAGATTCATACTACGGAGAATCCTGCAGATATGTTGACCAAGGTTGTTACAAGGGCCAAGTTTGAACATTGTTTAGACTTGGTTAATATCTTGCACATTTGAGTTGACTTGGAAGTACCAAAACTTTTTTTTTTTTGTTGATAAGTTTTGTTATTGGTAGGATTTGAAATTAAGCCAAGGTGGAGATTTGTTGATTTGTTGGCTTATTTGTACCACATCGTGGGTTTGTAAAATGAGGGATTGAGAGTTATAAATAAACCCTCCTCCTCTTATGTAAATCATCCCAAAACTTGTATCTTCTTCTACATATAAATAGAAGCAAGCAATTCAGCAAGTGCGGAGATCAAGCTATCTTGGCTGAACTCTATGGCAAAGCTTTCGGGTGTGTTTCTCTCTTTATCTCTTTTATTGTTCTGTTCTCTTTATTGTTGTTTTACTGCTTTCTTTCTATTGTAGTATAGTATTCAATATTATTTGTCGGGTAGTTTTGTTAGTGTTCTGTCCAGTTCACTAGTTCTGAACTATTGCATTTCACTAGTTGTATTGTCATAATGGGAAAAATACCCGACTTTCCCAACAGAAACAACATATTGTATAAAATGTAAGGTAAGACTGTATACATCATCGATCTGACTCCTCCTCAGCCTCTGTACAAACGCGGGAGATCAGTGAATCGAGGACAACTCTTAATAGAAAATGATTGATGGCAGAGAGCAAGAAAGCAAGAAGTACCCAAAGTATTTCCCGAGTTACGAATTTTAGTTTACGCTTTTTTCTTTTCTTTTTCTCCTTTTGTTGTGGATATTAGGACCTACAAAGTCATCACTGCAAACATATATTGCCTTCCTTTTTGGAAACTTCATTAAATAAGTTTGAACACCGAAATTTCAGTGGTCTATCAAAATCTTGATAGTAGGTCTCTAGATCCGGTTCTTTTCCGGACTCTACATGAAGCGCCCCGCTCCCCATCCTCGGTAACGGTGCACCCGCCGTATCTCACTCAGGAGAATACAAGGCGTCACATCAACCTGCCATACATCAGTGCTGACATAGAAAAGTGTTCCTTAACTTTGCGCGGAACCGATAAGTCATAACACCAAATTCGAAATTTAAATAACGTTAAGAAAAGTACGCCATTATTCTCAGGCTGACCAGGCCTTACAAGTCAAGGTCAAAAGTCTAAAATTTAAATACGAGATATTGTTTCCAAAAGTGATACTGCATGATAAGAAAAAAAATGTCTGCTCATCCCAATAACAATATAAGAATTCTGTCCTCGTCCTCGTCGTAGTCATTCCCTACGGGTCAATCAGCCCACTCCACAGTATCGGCTCCATCCTCAACGAAAACATAATCACACTCCGCATCGTCTACATATGGAATAGTAGGAGTGAGTGATGGTAATCACCCAGTAGGTGCCTCTCAAAACAACATGAATACTTACATACTCAAATTGGTATCAGCACGTAGCACATAACACAGCATGATAAGTCTTATACGAAAAGTAAACAGTCCACAGAAGATGCATGCGCAATTACGTGATGTATGCTCAAATAACGTGTCACACGCAACGACGATCATGTCACGCAGTATGTCCCTAAACCTATATGCAATGCATGACCCCGGGTCCTAACTCCAGCATCTTGGTCTCTAGCCACCATTCGCTGTTTCGACACCCATGCCCTATAGACACAGTATGTCTCATGACCCCGGTGCCCTATAGACACGGTAAGTCATCCCGATACCCACGCCCTATAGACGCAGTATACCTCATGCAAACCGGCATCATGGTCACTAGCCACCACTTACCGTTTGGACACCCACGCCCTGTAGACGCAGTATGTCTCATGACCCCGGTGCCCTATAGACACGGTAAGTCATCCCGATACCCACGCCCTATAGACGCAGTATACCTCATGCAAATGCACGTGCCATGAATGCAAGGGGAAAGGGGAAAGAAAACTGTGGGACGTCATCCTCTGACGTCGATCGATCGACGTGGTTCTGAGGCACGTCGAACGCTCAGCCACGGGACGTCGATCGATCGACGTGGTTCTGGGCCACATCGAACCCTCAGCCCCTGGACGTCGATCGATCGATGTCCATCTGAGGCACATCGATCTCTCACCCTCTGGACGTCGATCGATCGATGTCCATCTGAGGGTCACGTCGAACCCTCAGCCTCTGGAACTTCGATAGATCGATGTCCCCCGAATTTTCAGAACTCCCATTCTGAAATTTCTGCATCCCCTCCATCCAATCCCAAACAACCTTTCCCCCATCCACATATCCATACTCGCATCAAGACCTTCCAACCCCCAAGTAACAACGAACCAGTACAACAACAAGGTCACGTTGAATCAAGAAACATATAACGGAAAATAAACACTTTGCACATATCATTAGGATCCAAATAAAATCAATAACTAACGACATCCACAACACATAAAAAAATACCACTTTTCCTACGCAAGCCTTCATTACCGTTTTGAGGGAAAATCAATATGCACCTACCTCGATCCTAGCAAGAGTTGATATAGAAAGGTTGTGATGATCTATGAGCGCTTGATCTCTCCCTTCTCTTAATCTTGGATCAAGGATCCTTCTTTTCTCTTCCTTTTTCCTTCTTGGCCGAAAATTGAGAGGAGGGGAGGGAAAAAGTGGCTGCCGAATTGGGGGTAAAGAGAGGGGAGGATTAGGGTTTGAATGAGAGATTAAGAGAGGTGGGAGAGATTTGAGGGAATTAAGGGTGATGATTAAGGAAGGAAAAGATAGAATTTAGGGAAAAGGATAGAGTTTAGTTATTTTAATTATTTGGGTTATTAATCTTCTTCTTTTTTTTTTTTCTTCTTCTTTTTTTTTTTAACCGGTTATGACATCCTACGAACGTATAGTTTAGTTAATTAACCCTAAGATAAGTGACGATCTGTTTTCAAATGATTTTTTTTTTCTTCTTTTGAACCGGAATAAAATGAAGTAGACATAAGCTATGACTGGGTTTTGGGTTGGTGACTGCCGTTAGCAAGCAGACAGGATAGGTTATCCTTCTTCGACCTCCCTTCCTTACTTCTTTTCAATACTCTTAAGTCAACCTTGTCTAACATGCTTTAATCATCTACAGACCAATGCCTCCACGTCGTGAACCATCAGGGAATGATGGAAATGACAGAGACGAACGACAGGGGCAAGGGGCGATTCCCCAAAACCTCGCGGATACACTGGCCAATCTGACGGCCTTAATAGGCCCATCAGCAAACACAGATGGCCCAGCAATATACCCAGATGGCAGAGCAACAGGCACAGATTGCCCAAATACTTCAGCACACTCAGCAGCAACAAGCAACAACATCCGCCACCGCCACCCGCCCGCACCACAGCAAGGTCTGAGGGGTTCTATTACAGGGAGATGCAAGAACTCCCGAATACCAATGTTCAGGGGTACCAATCGGCCTGAGGAAGCCGAGATCTGGCTTAAAAATGTGACTGAACAAGATAAGGCTCATTCAGGTGCCCGCGAATCTGAAAGTAGAAACCACGACCACGACTCCATTCCTGGAAGGGGAAGCAGAAAGGTGGTGGAATGGGGTGAAGCGTAAACTGACTCCACCAGTGACATGGGAACAGTTTGTGGAGGAGTATAAGAATCACTACGTCCCGGGTAGTGCTATTCAAAGGAGGATGGCGGAATTTCAGATGCTAACACAAGGATCCATGTCAATTGACCAGTATTCTGAGAAGTTTCATGAGTTGGGGCAGTACATGTCTTGTATCTTGGACAATGAGGAGGCTAAAATGCTGAAGTTTCATACTGGGTTGAGTTTCCGCATCCAGCAAGCTATTGTGTGTGCAGAGCCCCACGACATTTGAGGGTCTACTCGAGGTGTGCAGACGGGTTGAGAGGAATTTGGACAGGGCTGCTGCACTGGATAGACTTAAGAGACCCCGTGAAGAAGTGCATACAGGCAGATCGGGAAGATGGCTGAAGGTGCCCCGACGCCCTCATCCTGGGCAACCTCTCCGACCAGAACGACAGCAGAATGCAGGGAGTCAGGCCCAAATGATTGAAGGACCGGCACCGACTGATGCACAGCCAGCGAGAGCTGTGGCACCTGTTTCTCAGTGTACCCTATGCGGACGTTCCCACCCGGGACAGTGTTGGAAAACTCAGCGGGTGTGCTACAACTGTGGGAAGCCGGGACATATATCTAGAGAATGCACTGCACCTGCTCAAGTAAATTTGCAGGCCCAAGCGCCGCAAGGGGGACGAGGCCGGACAAACGCTCGGGGTACATGCGATGACAGATGCAGAAGTCGAGGAGTCGGGCGACGTGGTGACAGGTACACTTAATTATGTAATTAATTTTGAAGTTGGAATGAACTTTATGTGTGTCATGTTATGTGGCGTACTAAACCTTGAAATATGATAGGAGTAATTTTAATTAACAAAGTGCCAGCCAACGTTCTGTTCGATAGTGGGGCAAGTCACTCATTTGTGGCAAAGAGGTTTGCCAAGAAGCTGGGTGCTCTCCCCGAATGGCTTGCGACTCCCTATCGCGTACAAGCCGCTGGTGGCCAAGTACTAGTGTCTCATCATCGTTACAAGGAATGTGGATTGGAGATTAACGGCTTGCAGTTCCCTGCGACCTTGATACCAATTCAGATGTACGATTTTGACGTTATTCTAGGCATGGACTTCTTAGCAAGGTACCATGCAAACATTGATTGCCGACAACTCCAAGTCAGCATGAAGCAACATGAACTGGGGGAAACTAATTTTCAAGGGAACCCTAAATCTAAGAAGGCACCTCAGAAACTTTATTTGACTGCGGCTCAGGCGTTTCGAGTACTAAAGAAAGGGAGAGAAGGATTTTGATTTACTCAATGGGTTCTGAACAGGAAGTTCCGCAGATCGATCAAATCCCGGTGGTAAAAGAATTTATAGATGTCTTCCCCGAGGAGTTACCCGGGACTACCACCAGAAAGAGAGGTAGAGTTCGAGATTAACCTCATACCTGGTGCTGAACCCATATCCAGGGCACCCTATCGCATGGCTCCAGCAGAGCTCAAAGAGTTGAAGGAGCAGTTACAAGAACTGCTGGACCGTAAGTTTATTCGACCCAGTGTGTCACCCTGGGGTGCTCCAGTCCTGTTTGTGAAAAAGAAGGATGGAAGCATGAGATTATGTATAGACTACCGGGAGCTCAACAAGATCACTATCAAGAACAAGTACCCCTTACCCCGAATCGAGGATCTCTTTGATCAGCTACGGGTAATGATAAACTAGAATTTTAACTTGAACTTTAAATTATTCGTTAATGTACACCACTAATGAAATTTCTTCCAGGGGGCAAGGGTGTTCTCCAAAATCGATTTGCGATCCGGTTATCACCAGCTGAGGATCAAATCTGGGGATACAGCCAAGACCGCTTTCCGAACACGCTATGGCCATTACGAATTCTTGGTTATGCCTTTTGGACTAACCAACGCCCCAGCTGCTTTTATGGATCTAATGAACACAGTATTTCGGAAACAACTAGATAAGTATGTTGTAGTGTTCATTGACGATATTTTGGTATACTCCCCTGACAAAGAGACGCATGCGGAACACCTGAGAGAGGTTCTAGAGACCCTTCGGAAAAGCAAATTATATGCCAAGTTCAGCAAATGTGAGTTCTGGCTGAAGAGTGTAGCCTTTTTGGGTCATGTGGTTTCGGAAGAAGGAATTTCTGTGGACCCAAAGAAGGTAGAGGCGATCACTGAGTGGCCTCGACCCACTAATGTGACCGAAGTAAGGAGTTTTCTTGGATTGGCTGGATACTATAGGAAATTTGTAGAGGGCTTTTCATCCATCGCCGTGCCTCTGAGCCGGCTGACGCAGAAGAAGTCGAAGTTTGAATGGACCACCGAATGTGAGCAAAGCTTCGCTGAGCTAAAAAGGAGACTGACCACAGCCCCTATTCTTGCGCAGCCCTCCGCGTTAGAAGGGTTTGTCATTTACAGTGACGCTTCTAATAACGGGCTAGGTAAATGTATATAATTTCAACTGATTTTGTATACAATTAAAGATGTGGTCTAACTCTTATATTTCAGGATGCGTGTTGATGCAAAACGACAAGGTCATTGCATATGCTTCACGACAGCTAAAGCCCTATGAACAGAACTATCCGACTCATGATCTGGAACTAGCAGTGGTGGTGTTCGCACTGAAAATCTGGCGCCATTATCTATATGGGGTGAAGTGCGAGGTGTTCACCGATCATAAGAGTCTTAAGTATTTGTTCACGCAAAAGGAGCTGACATGCGCCAAAGGAGATGGTTAGAGCTGTTGAAAGATTATGACTTGACCATCAGTTATCACCCAGGGAAGGCCAATCGAGTAGCTGATGCATTGAGTAGGAAATCAAGCCATGCACGGCAGGCTACTCTAGAAAAGGAAATGGTAGAATTTGATTTGGACCTCATGGACTCTACCGCAGATATTCTGGCCACGTTAATTATCACCCCAACCTTGGTAGATCAGATTAAGGAAGCTCAGAAGAACGATGTAACAATTAGAGAAACAAGAGAAAGGATGTTAACCAGCCAAGTGGATGGATTCCAAGTTCATGACAACGGCAGTATGTGGTACCAAGGAAGGTTGTGTGTACCGGATGTCGAGGAACTCAGGAGAGAGTTGTTGAAGGAGGCACATAATTCGAGACTGTCTATTCACCCTGGTGCTACGAAAATGTACAATGATCTAAAGAGACACTATTGGTGGAGTGGCATGAAGAGGCACATTGCCGAGCTTGTGGAAAGGTGCCTTGTTTGCCAGCAAGTTAAGGCAGAACATCAAAGACCCGGTGGACTAATGCGACCACTAGAGATACCCGAATGGAAGTGGGAGCATGTAACCATGGACTTTGTGGTTGGACTTCCGAAGACAAGGAATGGGAATGATGTGATATGGGTAATTGTGGATCGATTGACTAAGTCTGCCCATTTCTTACCTATTCCTACCGGCCTTACTATGGAGAGGCTGGTAGCTATATATATCGACAACATTGTTTGCCTCCATGGAGTGCCAGTCAGTATAGTATCCGATCGTGATCCGAAATTTACATCCCAGTTCTGGGCAGCATGTCAGAAGAAGATGGGGACTGAGTTACGACTGAGCACTGCTTTCCACCCTCAAACTGACGGTCAATCTGAGAGGACCATTCAGACTCTGGAGGACATGTTGAGGGCATGCGCATTGGATTTTAAAGGAAATTGGGATAGCATGCTCAAGTTGATAGAGTTCTCTTACAATAACAGCCACCACAGTGCCATAGGCATGGCACCCTTCGAGACCTTATATGGACGAAAGTGTAGGTCACCTATACACTGGGACGAAGTTGGTGAGCGTAGGTTGACGGCTCCCGAGATCATCGAGCAAAACTAAGGAAAAGGTGAAGCTGATTCGTGAACGTCTTAAGACAGCTCAGGATAGAAGCAAGAGTTGGGCCGACACGAAGAGACGACCTTTGGAGTTCGAAGAAGGAGAAAAAGTCTATCTCAAGGTGTCACCCATGAAGGGTGTGACACGTTTTGGAGTCAAGGGAAAGTTGAAGCCTCGATTCATCGGGCCGTATGAGATACTCGAGAAAGTTGGAGATTTAGCTTACAAGTTGGCACTACCTCCAATGTTGGCTCAAGTGCACAATGTGTTCCACGTCTCTCAGTTGAGAAAGTATGTACCTGACCCTAGTCATGTATTGGATGCTCAACCACTTAAGATTAGACCCGACGCATCATATGAAGAAGTACCAATCAGAATTCTTGACCGGAAGGATCAAGAGCTGAGGAGGAGGATTATCCTTACGTGAAGGTTCAGTGGAGCAACCATAGGGAGAATGAGGCAACGTGGGAACTGGAGGAGCAAATGCGCGACCGCTACCCCCATCTCTTTGGTAAGGTACGACAAGTTTCGGGGACGAAACTTTTTGTAAGGGGGGTAGGATGTCATAACCGGTTAAAAAAAAATCATTTGAAAACAGATCGTCACTTATCTTAGGGTTAATTAACTAAACTATACGTTCCCAAGGCGTATCTGAAGCCTGGGCTCTGATACCACCTGAAGCGCCCCGCTCCCGAGCTCCATCCTCGGGTAACGGTGCACCCGCCGTATCTCACTCAGGAGAATACAAGGCGTCACATCAACCTGCCATACATCAGTGCTGACATAGAAAAGTGTTCCTTAACTTTGCGCGGAACCGATAAGTCATAACACCAAATTCGAAATTTAAATAACGTTAAGAAAAGTACGCCATTATTCTCAGGCTGACCAGGCCTTACAAGTCAAGGTCAAAAGTCTAAAATTGAAATACGAGATATTGTTTCCAAAGTGATACTGCATGATAAGAAAAAAAATGTCTGCTCATCCCAATAACAATATAAGAATTCTGTCCTCGTCCTCGTCGTAGTCATTCCCTACGGGTCAATCAGCCCACTCAACAGTATCGGCTCCATCCTCAACGAAAACATAATCACACTCCGCATCGTCTACATATGGAATAGTAGGAGTGAGTGATGGTAATCACCCAGTAGGTGCCTCTCAAAACAACATGAATACTTACATACTCAAATTGGTATCAGCACATAGCACATAACACAGCATGATAAGTCTTATACGAAAAGTAAACAGTCCACAGAAGATGCATGCGCAATTACGTGATGTATGCTCAAATAACGTGTCACACGCAACGACGATCATGTCACGCAGTATGTCCCTAAACCTATATGCAATGCATGACCCCGGGTCCTAACTCCAGCATCTTGGTCTCTAGCCACCATTCGCTGTTTCGACACCCATGCCCTATAGACACAGTATGTCTCATGACCCCGGTGCCCTATAGACACGGTAAGTCATCCCGATACCCACGCCCTATAGACGCAGTATACCTCATGCAAACCGGCATCATGGTCACTAGCCACCACTTACCGTTTGGACACCCACGCCCTGTAGACGCAGTATGTCTCATGACCCCGGTGCCCTATAGACACGGTAAGTCATCCCGATACCCACGCCCTATAGACGCAGTATACCTCATGCAAATGCACGTGCCATGAATGCAAGGGGAAAGGGGAAAGAAAACTGTGGGACGTCATCCTCTGACGTCGATCGATCGACGTGGTTCTGAGGCACGTCGAACGCTCAGCCACGGGACGTCGATCGATCGACGTGGTTCTGGGCCACATCGAACCCTCAGCCCCTGGACGTCGATCGATCGATGTCCATCTGAGACACATCGATCTCTCACCCTCTGGACGTCGATCGATCGATGTCCATCTGAGGCACGTCGAACCCTCAGCCTCTGGACGTCGATCGATCGATGTCCCCGAATTTCAGAACTCCCATTCTGAAATTTCTGCAATCCCTCCATCCAATCCCAAACAACCTTTCCCCCATCCCACATATCCATACTCGCATCAAGACCTTACAACCCCAAGTAACAACGAACCATACAACAACAAGGTCACGTTGAATCAAGAAACATATAACGGAAAATAAACACGTTGCACATATCATTAGGATCCAATAAAATCAATAACTAACGACATCCACAACACATAAAAAAATACCATTTTTCCTACGCAAGCCTTCATACCGTTTTGAGGGAAAATCAATATGCACCTACCTCGATCCTAGCAAGAGTTGATATAGAAAGGTGTGATGATCTATGAGTGCTTGATCTCTCCCTTCTCTTAAATCTTGGATCAAGGATCCTTCTTTTCTCTTCCTTTTTCCTTCTTGGCCGAAAATTGAGAGAGAGCGGAGGGAAAAAGTGGCTGCCGAATTGGGGTAAAGAGAGGGGAGGATTAGGGTTGAATGAGAGATTAAGAGAGGTGGGAGAGATTTGAGGGAATTAAGGGTGATGATTAAGGAAGGAAAAGATAGAATTTAGGGAAAAGGATAGAGTTTAGTTATTTTAATTATTTGGGTTATTATCTTCTTCTTTTTTTTCTTTTTTTTTTTAACCGGTTATGACACTACATAAACATATGAGTCTAGTAAATCGGAAACGTTCTTTATAACAGAATTCTTGTGGTAGAATCTAGAAATATTATTTTGGTGGTAGAATTCCTTGCACTAGTCTATCAGAATCTTAACAATCAGATACCAAAATTTCAGTAATAGAATGCTGGAATATCATCATATTCATGTCGTAATTAATTGCCGAGCAATTTTGTCACATGATATAGATTGAAATTCCTCCCTATAGATTACTATGTTTTCCAATAGTTTAGGCCCGGGGAATAGAAGACTGACCTTTTCGGCCCAGAATAGCTTGTCTAGGATTTATCTAGGAATTTCACTTGTCTAGTTGTCCTGATTCTTGAATTAGCAACTTCATTTGATATTTCAGTTCATGAACAATTACATTATTCCACTACCAACATATTGGCTCAAATGTTACATGCTTGAGTCTCTTTCTTAAACAAGGACGTACTAGACTCTTGTAAGTAAAATAGACTCCGATACAAAAGTTATACTCACATATGGCGGTCTCACTTTACCGAAAGGTTAATCTCAACAAAGGATTATCTTGAAAAAACTAAAAGAAACTCACGTTTTTCCTTTCAAAATAGACATCAGTGCCAATTCTAGCTTGTGAAAATGGCATTAGTCATTACAACAGTCATGATTATTAAATTATCCGAGGTTATTATATTTGGGGAAATTAACATTGGTCATTTCAACGCTCACATATCGCGGTCTCACCTCAAACCGATACTCATCTCTTCTTAAGTGATCCGAGGTTATTATACTTGGAAAAACATAAAGGATTTGCGCAGTTTCGGCCAGTTAGCATGTAGAGACAAACATACATATATAAAGTTGAAGTGGAAACAATTTCTTTTCAAATCATTACAATGTGCTGAAAACAAAGCTACAAAGAAAGATATAAACATAAAGCAACTAAATGCCTAGCTAAATTCCTCCCTTAGGTCGACTCCCTCGATAAAAAGTTTGAACTACTTATCATATTCGGTCCTTGTAGAATTGTACAGATTAGCTATCCGGGTATTCTCTATGTTCAGGGAAGACTCCACCTCAGCACATATGTCGATCGCCTCTGTTTGTCCTATCTCCATGGTGTAGCTTGGAGAAGCACCATGTTCTCCATAAGGAAGTCAAACTTCTTAATTTTGCAACCGCAGCTTCCTTGGGTTCTGCTAGCTGCCTCTAAAATGAGTTGGCCTCTTGCTCTAGCTTCTTATTCTCTAAAGTCAGCCCGTTCAGACAGCTTGACGTCGGCCGGCCTTTCCTTACTTCATCTCATTCACCTTTCAGGGAGTCAATGGCCAAGCCTAGGCAGAAGACAGCTGTCGGGTCGGCCAAACACTCACATAAGCTCTCAAATCAAACTAACTTGGACATGGCTTCAGCGCATAAAGCCTTTCATGTCAGCTTGGCCAAAACATCTCACGCTATGAAGACAGTTCCATTATGCAGCTCAACATGTGGCGCCAACTCATCGACACTTAGCTAACATACACCAGCAAGACAAGACGCTTGGCAGCACTAAGCGCTCCAAAAATGCATTGGCCAGTCAAAGCATACAAAAAGAATTAACGCTGTCAGATAGAAGGCATGTTCAAACAGATTCAGGCATGACACAGAGAACATTCTTTTAAAACCATTCATTATTCCCATAAAGAGACATGTTTCTCTAAATTTCAGCATACATTAAATGTCAAATATGGAACAACCTAGAATGGACTTGATCGTCGGAGTATTTTGTTGTATTAACAACTCTGGAGCCTCTAACTCGCAGGTCTATAGCAACAAACTCCACATATTTCCTATCCGGATTATCACTTAATTTAAAGAGTGATCCAGCTTAGCCACAGCTGAAAGATAAAAAGTAGGTTGAACGTGATTAGAGATATCTTTTTTTTTGTAATTTAAAATTTTTATAAATGGCCAAATGGCAAATATACAAGGTTCTATGGACTAGACCCTCAATCGGCAAGTCAAACCCAATAGATAAAGGTGGCTTATAATAAGCAGACTAATTAAGTGCCAGCTTTTAGCAAAAAGTGGTTGAAGATAACCACTAGTAGAAAGTGTACTACAAAAATTACTAAGCTAAAATTGCTAGTCCTAAAAAATGGCAAGAAGCAAAAACACAAAACAGGGGCATGAACCAATAGATCAACAGAGGTGTGCAGGTGGCTCCAAGAGCAAGTAATCCAACAAGTTTTCATTTGCACTTCCATTGCCTTCAGATCGTCATCAGTCATGTGCAGGAGAGCAGTCATATCTACCTCCTCAGCTTGTAAGATAATGGAGTACTTTTCAAGGCCAAGTGATTGCAAGAAACTGTCGATTGATTCAACCAAAGAGAGATAACTCCATGAGCTGCACATCTTCCAGCTAAAGCGGTGTTCCCCAGCGAGCATCAGTGCTTGTCCTTTCGGCACACATTGCCGGGTAGATCTGCAACACTAGAGACAACAGCAGTACTATATATAAAATGGAAAAGCAAGTCGAGACAGTAAATGAGTAGTAATAAAGAAAGTGATCAATGAGAGGGAAACAACGTTAGTTCACTTGATCGTGAGAAGTGTGTTTAGTGAAGATTTTTTTGTGACAGTCTTAACTCCAATGCAAGTTCCTAGTTAAACCTACTACACTTATTACCCTTTCCAGCTTGTTGCAGCATAGAACAAGCTATCAAGTATTTCCTTGAGAACTATGTTGTGATCTCTTGCGATTAGCTTGAAAATTCAATTATTTCGTTCTCTCTAAATGTGGTACACGGTAGCAGCGAGTCCCAGAGAGTTTAGATTCATTTGAAGTCTCGATTGCCAGGAGTTTGTGCGAAAGAACCTCAAGACATCTAGCCAATTGGTACCCCTAAAGTTAGTCTTCAAGCGACTAAGGATGGAGATCCAAATTTTGGAAGAAAAACCAGCATTGGAAGAAGAGGTGTTCATGAGTTTCAATAGCCAGATTGCAAAGGACACAAATGTTTGAGGATTCCAGGCCCCAATTGTGCAGTTTGTCTAAGATGTTCATTCTATTCCAACGTGCAATCGATAGGATTATAGCATATCGTGGAATAGCGTGCCTACCCCAGACAGTATTTCTCCAAGGAACCAATGGTTGGTGTACCTGGATTGCCTTAAGTGCATCTTTTATCGAGAATCTAGTGCTCGGGAGCCAAATCCATTCATCTTGTTCACGTTTCCCCTCCTAGTACCCAATGCAATCTACACTGAAACGTCTTACCTCATCATCCCAGCCTCTCCCAAATGAAATTCTCCATTCGTGATTAACCAGGACAGCTGAGACTCTAGCATCGCTTGGGATATGGAGTTTTCTTCTTAAGTTCGGGCATTTGACATCAAGAATACCCCAAGGATGCCAAGGGTCATACCAAAAGGAAGATGTCATTCCATCTCCTATCACTTTTTGTACACTATCGCAGTAACTGTTTCTAATGCCAAGCATTTTCTTCCAAAGCCAAGAGTTAGATGGCCTAGGCTTCACTTCCCAATTAATATATCTCCGTGTGGATCCATTTCACCCATAAAGATTCCTTACCCTGACAAACATCCCACATATTTTTCATAATGTAGGCATTATTTGTTAGGCATAGATCATGGATGTCTAACCCACCACTATCCTTTGTTTGGTAAATTGTAGACCACTTGATTTTTGCTTTCCTAGTACGCCCCCATAGGAAGCCTTTAAGGATTTTTTCAATTTCCTTAATAATTTTTCTAGGTAGGAAAAATGAAGCAGTCCAGTATCAAATGAAGTATCTTGATTGCAATCCGCCCCCAGGGCATAGTCCAGTTGATACTCGGGTTGGGAATTGCCAACAAGAGGTCATGAGTTCGAATCCAGGGACGCGCACAGTGTGGGTGTTCCTCCTGCTGCCAGGTCAAATGCCTGGTTTGTGTGGGTAACTGTGTAAGATCTCACCCAATTTAGGAGGCCGCTGGATTTTTGATTTATATCCTCCATGCAGCTCCTTGGAGCTGGGATAATGTCTTTTGGGTTGGAGTTCAACCTTTTGTCAACAAGTATCTTGATTGCAATCCGTTGAAAGTAACCCATCCCACCCCTACTTTTCCCAACCACATATGCTGAAAGCCCTCAATAAATCCTTCAATCCCATCCCAAAACCCTCGTCCACCACCACAAATTTACCTGTTTGCCCTTCTTCCAGGTCATTTACCACCTCTTTGTCCAACTTTTTTCTTCCCATTTTTGCCCTCCTCAACTTTCGTCTTTTCCGAAATGAAACAAACACTACGCTTATTACCACTAAAACACCAGAAATCACCGAAAGAGTTACTGATCCATTTCTCTTTTTGGCTTTCTCCACCGACCCATTTGATAATCCGGGTTTTTCTGGGTATGTTAAAACTCTTGGTTGTGCAGCTTCACCATCTGCACATGGGATGTTCGACGGAAAGCCGCAAAGACATGGGTTCCCAGAAAAAGTAGTGGCACCTGGTTCCACAACGATCCCACCACCGGTATTTTCCCGGTGAGGTTGTTCTGACGGAAGTTCATGCTCAGAATTACCGGAAACCGGCCGAAGCTCAACGGTATCTCACCGGAGAACTGGTTGCATGAAAGATTCAAAATCCCAGAAAGATGGTTCAAGCTGCTTAAGGCCTCTGGAAGAGTCCCATTGAGCTGATTTGAGGATAAATTGAGATGAGCAAGATTTTGTAGGGACACAATCTGGTGAGGCAGAGGTTTAAAAAATAAATTATGAGAAAGATCAAGAGAGTTAAGTGAAGTAAGCATTGAAGAGATGAGGAGGGTATTAATTTGGAGAATGTTGAAACTTGGTCTTACATGAGGTAAGGACTCATATCCATTCAAAACCTTAAAGGCAATGGTGATGATATTGAAGAAATATTTGAGACGTAATATTTCTGTATATTCAAAGAATGTCAAAAGCATACACGTATATATAGGAGAAGTAGTAACCTACCACTGCTACAGCTAAGGATGAGTATTATCCACAATCTTATCTATAGGTTAGTATCCTATCTACAAATAAGAATATTATCTACAAGGTGGTTACTATCGTATCGTATCATATCACAACCAATCACAACCACTTCACAATATCACAACCAATCACAACCACTTCACAATACTCCCCCTCAAGTTGGAGCATGAATATTTACAATGCCCAACTTGCCCAAAAAACTGCTTGAAAACCGTCGGCCCAAGTGGTTTAGTAAACCCATCCGCCAATTGATGGGTGGTCGAAACTTTCTGAGGCAAAACACAACCACTAGAATAATGTTGACGCACCAAAATGACAATCAATCTCAATATGTTTCGTTCGCTCGTGAAAAACGGATTAGCCACTATATGCAAAGCAGCTTGATTGTCACAATGAAGAAGCACAGGCACAGAAACCGGAACGCGAAGATCACCAAGTAGACGACGTAACCAAACAATCTCACTAGTCGCATAAGCCATGGCACGATATTCAGCCTCAGCAGAAGAACGAGAAACAACGGATTGTTTCTTAGACCGCCAAGAAATGGGAGCCGAACCAATAAATATTAAATAACCAGTAGTAGAACGACGAGTAATAGGACAACCAGCCCAGTCGGCATCACAGTATGCTTGAAGACATAATGAAGTATCAGCAGGAAAGAAGAGCCCTTGTGTAGGCGCCCCGCTCCCGAACCCTAACATCGAGAACGGTGCACCCGCCGTATCTCACTGAGGAGAATACAAAGCGTCGAGTCACCTTTCTACCTGTTCGAAAATACCGTAGAAATTTTTTTCTCGCGGAAACAAATTACCATTAATTAAACTCCATAAATAAAAGAACTGTCTCAATAAAACACTGAACCAGTACTAACAATAGCATCGATGTGCTAACTGTCTAATCAGAAAAGTGACTAATGAAATCCCAACAGAATATTAACAAATGCCCGCAAGATCGTCCCGTGTCCTAAATGCGGCCATCAATCTGCCCACTCCACCGTATCGGCCCCGTCCTCAACAAAGACATAATCAAATGCTTCTTCCTGCTCACCTGGAGGGGGGGAGTAGGGGTGAGTGACTGGGAAATCACTCAGTAGGCACCTGCCTCCAAGTAATACAAGACAAACATACAATAATGATAAAGCACATAGCACATAAGACATAATATCACATAAGCATATGGATGCGGAAAGGTAATTCACTCCAGATAAAGAATGCGCAACGTCGTGATGCATGTCCTATTATGCATGTCACACGCATCTAAGTCATGTCACACAAAATGCCGATATCTCCACATGCAATGCATGAACCCGGGTCCTAACTGAGTGGCTTGTGAGTCGTACCCACCCACAGTCACCATCCTGAGTGTACTGGCCCCGCCACCGTACCCCATCCTGAGCGCCGTGACTCGTACGTCACGACCCACCATCATGTAAATGCACGTGCCATGAATGCAAACAACACAACGCCTGAGGCCTCTGGCCCATCCTCACCATCCTCTGACGCTCAAATCTAGGCTCATTTTACTGCAAATACTGATTTAATATTGTTGAGGTTAAAAATTATTATTCATGACTTATATATATTATTGCGCATTTTTTATATTTTTCTCTATTTTTTCCTTAATTTATTTCTATTTATTACCTAATTATCCAAATTAAATAATTCATCACAATTGTTGAAATTTAGTGAAAATAGTTAATTCCAGCATTTTATAATTTCTGGAATTTATTTTAAATTTTCTGATAATTATTCATAATTTTTCCATAATTATTATTAATTTAAGTTAAGTAAATACTAATTACTTAATTTCATAAATTCCAGAATAATACATAAAAAAAAACACATTTGGGCTGGCCCTGTTCCTGCCAGCCCTGGTCCGTTTCCTCTGGTCCGGTCCAAAAGGGGACTGGCCTGCCCAGCCCTTATATATATTTTTTTTATCCTTTCGCGTAAATGGGCCGGCTGATGTCTGTCCCGGACCGCTGGCCATCCGGCCCGGTCCGTTATCAGCCCTCCCCCTTTTTTTTATACCAATAACTGGGCTGGTCCTGCTGCAGCCAGCCAGCGGCCCGTTAGGGCTGGCCTGGTCTGCTGGCAGGCCGGCCCTTTTACTGTTTCCAATTTTTTTTATTTTAAAATATATGCAATTTCCAGCAGCCTCCCTTCTCAGCGCGCGTGTAGTCCACGCGCTGCCGTTCCGGCGGCGCGTGAGACGCTCCGGCGGCCTCCGGCGGCTGTTTTTCGACCCCGATCTATATCCCCACCTATTTCCAATCTACGGGAACCTATACTAAGGTCCAAAACAAACATTAAAACTGCTAATCCTGTCCAAAAGAGAGATAATTTGATTATCAAAGTTTTCCCTAAAATCAAATCCAAGCAACGCAAACAAGTAGACGCATACAGTAAAATTCCAGATAGAAGGCTTTCACAGGCGCAACAACATGATATAGATATTAACAATACCATCAACCAAAAACACATAATCGATCATTAAAGCATGCTTGGCTTATACCAATTTGGAGGGGGAAAAGGAACCTACCTGGCTCGTTGACAAGACTACGCGACTACAATGGATTCTTGTTGGCTTTACTTGCTTTTCTCTTTTCCTTTTCTCTTCTCTCTTCCCTCTCTCTTTTTCCTCCTTCTCTTCCTGCTGCTCTCACCCTCCCTCTATTTTCTTTTCCCCTAATTTTCCTTTGTGTTTCCCGTTTCCCCTGCCCCTGCCCCTGCCCCCTTATTACTAACCGAAAATTGCAATTATGGGGGGAGACGGTTACTCCCCCCATTAAGTCACGTAATCCCCCTTATTTTTTATTTTTTTTTTTAATTTATTTATTATTTTTTCTTTCTTTATCCTAACACATTAATTACATTAAATATTCCTATATTATTTATTTCCTTTTTTTAACGGTTATAACATTCTACCCACCTTACAAAAGTTTCGTCCTCGAAACTTGTTGTGACTTAATAGTTGAGACCGGAAAGATTCAACATACCTTAATCGAAGAGCTCGGGGTAGCGTTCGCGCATCTGGTCCTCCAGCTCCCAAGTCGCTTCGTTCTCGCGGTGATTGCTCCATTGGACCTTGACATATGGTATGATTTCCTCCTCAGCACTTGGTCTTTACGGTCTATAATCCGAACCGGTATCTCTTCATATGATATATCTGGTCTGATCCTCAAAGGTGGTGTGTCCAGTACATGACTCGGATCTGGAACATACTTTCTCAACTGGGATACATGAAATATATTATGCACCTGGGCTAGTGCCGGCGGTAACGCCAACCGGTAAGCTAACGGACCAATCTTTCGAGTACCTCGTAGGGACCAATGTATCGAGGCCTCAGCTTACCTTTCAGACCAAACCTCGCAACACCCTTCATAGGTGATACCTTTAGGTAAACCTTTTCTCCCACATCAAAATTTAACGGACGCCTCTTCGAGTCAGCCCAACTCTTACTTCTGTCTTGAGCAACCTTAAGCCTTTCTCGAATCAACTTAACCTTCTCCTTAGTTTGCTCAACTAGCTCTGGACCTGTAATAGCGCGTTCTCCCACTTCATCCCAAAGAATAGGGGATCTACACTTACGCCCATAAAGCGCCTCGAATGGTGCCATGCCGATGGCGCTATGATAACTGTTATTGTAGGAGAACTCAATCAATTTGATCATACCGTCCCAGTTTCCTTTGAAATCGATGGCGCAAGCTCTCAGCATATCTTCCAACGTCTGTATGGTTCTCTCTGATTGCCCATCGTCTGTGGGTGAAATGCGGTACTCAATCGTAGTTCAGTCCCCATCCTTTTCTGACATGCTGACCAAAACTTGGAAGTAAATTTTGAATCACGATCGGAGACAATACTGACCGGGACGCCATGTAGACTGATGATGTTGTCGATATAGAGTGTAACCAATCTCTCCAGAGTTACATCATTCGGCACTGGTAGGAAATGTGCGGACTTAGTCAAACGGTCAACAATCACCCATATCATGTCATTACCATTCCTTGTCCTCGGAAAACCGACCACAAAATCCATCGTCACGTGCTCCCATTTCCATTCAGGGATCTCTAACGGCATCAACAAACCCCCTGGTCTCTGGTGTTCTGCCTTGACTCGTGACATACTAGACATCTCTCAATGAATTCGGCTATATGTCTCTTCATACCGTTCCACCAATAGTGTTTCTTCAAGTCATTATACATCTTTGTGGCACCCGGATGGATAGACAACTTTGAATTGTGCCTCCTTCAGTACTGTCCTTCTAAGCTCCTCATCCTCAGACACACAGTCTCCCCTGGAACCACAAACTACCGTCATCATGTATCTGAAATCCATCAACCTGGTTAGTCATCATCTTCCTCGGATCCCGCAAAGCGCTACATCTCCCTTCTGCGCCTCCTTGATCTGCTCAACTAGAGAGGGAGTAATAATCAGTGCTGCTAGGACGTTAGCTGTGGAGTCTACGATATCAAGATCTAACTCAGCCATATCCCTCTCCAGCGGCGTCTGTCTGGCATGACTGGACTTCCTACTCAGCGCATCCGCAACTCGGTTCGCCTTCCCTGGATGGTAGCTGATAGTCAAATCATAGTCTTTCAACAATTCAAGCCATCTCCTTTGTCGCATGTTCAGCTCCTTCTGAGTGAATAAGTACTTCAAACTCTTATGATCCGTGAATACTTCGCACTTCACTCCATAAAGATAATGACGCCAAATCTTAAGTGCGAAAACCACGGCAGCTAGCTCCAGGTCATGAGTCGGATAATTCTGCTCATATGGCTTCAACTGGCGTGAAGCATATGCGATCACCTTGTCATTCTGCATCAGGACACATCCTGAAAAGAAAGAGATTAGACCAGGTAGTAACATATATCACTTACTCGAAGTCTTATGCACATACCTAGCCCATTCTTCGATGCGTCGCTATAGATGATGAACCCTTCCGAACCTGAGGGTTGAGCAAGTATAGGGGCTGTCGTCAATCGTCTTTTAAGTTCTGCGAAACTCTGCTCACACTCAGCGGTCCATATAAATTTCGACTTTTTCTGAGTCAACCTGCTCAGTGGCACCGCAATAGCTGAGAACCCTTCTACAAACTTCCGGTAGTAGCCAGCCAACCCAGAAAACTCCTCACTTCTGTCACATTAGTCGGTCTGGGCCACTAGTAATAGCCTCAATCTTCTTGGGATCCACAGAATTCCTTCTTCCGAAACCACATGTCCCAAGAAGCAACGCTCTTCAACCAGAACTCACATTTACTAAACTTGGCGTATAGCTTCTTCTGCCTGAGTACCTCCAGAACCTCTCTCAAATGGTTTCATGCAATTCCTCATTCGGAGAATAGATCAGAATATCATCGATAAAGACCACCACGAACTTATCAAGCTGGTCTCTGAACACCGTATTCATCAAGTCCATGAAGGCTGCGGGAGCATTAGTCAGACCGAATGCATCACTAGAAATTCATAGTGGCCATATCTAGTGCGGAAAGCAGTCTTCGCTACGTCCTCTGCTTTAATCCTCAGCTGATGATATCCGGAACGAAGATCGATCTTGGAATACCTTAGCTCCCTGAAGGATGCCAAAGTTGATGAGTCAATTGTAAAATTTCACGGTAGTAATTTGAATTACATTGATTTAAAGGTACCTTTAACTGATCGAAGAGGTCCTGATCCAAGGTAGAGGATATTTGTTCTTGATTGTGATCTTATTAATCTCTCGTAATCGATGCAGAGTCTCATACTGCCATCCTTCTTCTTCACGAATAAGACGGAGCTCCCCATGGTGAAACGCTGGGTCGAATGAACTTCCGGTCCATAACTCTGTAGCTGCTCTTTTAGTTCTTTTAACTCCGCCGGAGCCATTCTGTACGGTGCCTTCGATATTGGCTCAGCACCTGGCAGAGTAATTAATCTCAAACTCTACCTCCCGACTGGGCGGTAGTCCTGGCAGCTCTTCGGGAAATACATCTTTATATTCATTCACCACTGGTATCGAGTCTATCAAGGGTACCTCTTTTTCTGTACCAATAACATATACAAGAAAACATTGATTACCTTTCCTCAATGCCTTGTGTGCCTGCGCTGCACTCATGTAGATCTTCTTAGGCGCCTTATGAAGCTTGTAATCCCCTTGAAAGATGGTTTCCTGCTTACTCTGCGTTCTGCATACGGACCTGCTTCTCCGACAGTCGATCTTAGCCTCATGCTTAGCCAAAAAATCCATGCCCAGAATAACATCAAAATCTTGCATCTGGATCGGAATCAGAGTCGCCGTGAACTCAACTCATTAATCTCCATCGAATAATCTCTGCACTGATAGTGCGATACAATCACCTGGTCACCAGCGGTTTAGACACGGTAAGGAATCTCCAGTCGTTCTGGTAGAATATTCAGACTCTTGACAACCCTCCTGGCGATAAATGAATGGCTGGCCCCACTATCGAAAAGGACGCAGACTGGGACCTTGTTAATCAATATCTCACCTAACATGGGCAGGGTTATACTATAACACATAACCACAGACAGAAAGGTATTTAAAAAATAGTTCGGATTATAACACTTAATTAAAGTGTACCTGCTACGACGTCGCTGGTGTCCTCGACATCGGCGTGCGACATGACATGTACTCGGGCATTCGTCTTTGGCCTCCCCTTCTGCTGTGGCTGGCTCTGCTGGGGTGGGGGTGCTTGTCCCTGCACGGGGCAATCTTTGGCAAAGTGCCCAGGAGTGCCGCATCTGTAGCATACGTCTCTATTCCTCCAACACTGGCCTAGGTGAAGGCGCCCACACTGAGCACATGGTGGGGTGGGTGCCACGGCCCTAATCGGCTGTGCATGAGTCGCTGCTGGTCCCTCAATGGCAAGGGGCTGAGTAAATGGTCTCTGCTGCTGTGGTGGTCGGTAGGAGTGTCCTGGCTGCTGGCGGCGTGGTACCTTCAGCCATCTGCCTGATCTCCCGGAACGATACTCCTCACGTGGCCTCTTTGCTCGGTCCTCTGCTGCAACCCTCCTGAGGTCACTCTCCGTGTAGCGCCCCGACCCGGACAGCGGAATCCGAATCGGTTCACCGTCGTAGCTTACTGAGAAGACTACAAGACGTCTCATCTCTCGAATACACATCATCGATGACGTAAGAGAAATAAGTGCGGAAACATATATCTCGTGAATCTAAATCATCAATGCAGTATATCTAAAGACAAAGTGAATACCCAAAAACTGGATATGGTCGCAGCCATCTAAATCCTCAGACAAATTAAGAACAGAAGTAACAGAATCTATCTAATCAATTCCTTCCACAAGGTCTAAGCATCCCATTCTGCCCACTCGCCGTCGTCCTCAATGAAAATCATATCGTAACTAGGCTCATCTGCAAAACCAAAGGCAGTACCCTTAGCGAAAAACGCTAGCAAGTAACCCGCTTATAAGACATACGGGATCAACACATGGCAAGACATGAGTAGTATATAGTTCAAGGGAATTGTGGGGGCACATGTCTTGTAAACTTTCAAATATATAAACGAATAACGTAATAAAGAAAGTACAGCAGTTTGCACGCGAATAACAATTCGTTGGCAATCAAATAACACTCACATTCATACCACATTGACTCTCGTGATGCATGTCAAATATGCACTACACTACACAATCACAAATGCATGAGCCATTTCTTTTCAAATCAGTGCAATGCATGTCACAATGTCCGGTCTCGTAACTCGCAACCCTGTAACGCACCCCGGCTTATATTTCCATCCCGGTTAACGTTACAGGCTCGTAATGCTCTGTGATGCACCCCGGCTTAAATTTCCATCCCGGTTAACATCACAGACTCGTAAAACTCTACAATGCACCTCGGCTTAAATTTCCATCCCGATTAACATTGTAGAGGACTTTATACCCTGTAACGCACCCCGGCTTATATTTCCATCCCGGTTAACGTTACAGTCTTTTGTGCCCTGCAATGCACCCCGGCTTAAATTTCCATCCCGGTTAACATTGCAGGTCACCTTCGCAAATCTGTGCCGAAGCACATCTCTTTTCAAATCAATATGCAAATGCAAGTGCCATGATGCAAGACTCCTCTCTCATTCTCACTTCTCATTCTCGTATGCAAGTCACATTCATATTTCATGTACACATGCGCAAGTACAAGCAACACACAAGCTTTCACCGACTTACACATCATGACTTAGGCTTCAACCATCTCGTCAACACTTAGTCTTGACTCTAAGGTTCGTAACCTAAGGCAAGTACCCCTAACCATCCATCATTGAACTCTCAATCACCACGTACGTTCATCTCCTAACCCTTCTAAGTCATCCACGTTGAACTCCGATTGAATACCCTTCAAATTCTCCAAACTTGATTCACCATCTTAAGTCATGTTCCCAAGACTTAGACTAGTCATAATCAGGTCCTAAGAAGTCCCTAAGGTCACCCAAAGGATCCCCTAGCTTCCCGCTTTCTTCCCTTGCTTTCCCAAAACTGGTTGACGTCATACCCTGACGTCGATCGATCGACGTACGTCATACCCTGACGTCGATCGATCGACGTCCATCTGAGGCACGTCGATCTCTCACTCAATCTACGTCGATCGATCGACGTCCATCTGAGGCACGTCGAACTCTCACTCATCCTACGTCGATCGATCTACGTCCTTCTGAGGCACGTCATACCCTCACTTGCTATACGTCGATCGATCGACGTACGTCATACCCTGACGTCGATCGATCGACGTCCCCGTTCCAGAACACCATTCTGCAATTTTCTGCAGAAACTGCAGAAATAACCCCAATTCGACCCCAACTTCCTTCAAAACCATTCCAAGCCTATTTCCCACTATCAATCCATCCTAAAATCACCCAAGACAACATCTTTAGCATACGATTCACGGATTCAAGCCTAGCACTCAAAGTACTTATCAAATCACCCAAAGATCAAATCTTTTCACTCTCCCCTCCCTTCAACCACCATTATCAACAAAGTAGGGTTCAAGGGATTGGGATTTACATGATCTCATATAAACAACAATCAACGAACAAGATTTCAACATATAATGGCCAAATCTCAAACCAAAACACATAGATCTCACAAGTAGATTCACATAGAGAAATTACTGCATGGTGATCCAAATTGATATCAAAATAGGCCGTTTATCTTTCGCAAATCGTAAAAACTTATAAGTAGATTACTTGCCTTTGATTACTCGAAGAAGGAACGAAGAACGGACGAAGATTGGATGAAGATCTAGCGGAGTTCTTCGCCTAGGGTTGAGGGGAGATGAAAACCGCCTAGGAGGAGAGGATTTGCGTCGTTCTCTCTTCTGAGAAAAGGGAACTGACGCTATGTCAGTTTTTATAAGGAAAGGGAAAAGTTTGGAGTTTCTAAATTATATCCTATTTCCCTATTTATCTTAAAGGATAAATCCTAATATTTAATTCAAAATTAAATCCTCATTAATTTCAATATTTAAACCCTCAATTAATTCCCATTAATCCTATTATTTAATTCGTAATTAATTACGGTTGACCGTCATTAATCTCATTTAATTCTTCTTTATCTCTTAATTATTCTACGGAGGGTGCGGGGCGTAACATTCACCCCCCTTACAAAAAGTTTCGTCCTCGAAACTTGTGCGTTACGAAATTAATGACTTAGTATAGCCCTTCATAAATTATTTACTAAGGTCATGACCGAAATTAGTATTCCTTGCGTATTCCGATATGGTACTCATTTCACTTCCTCGGTACAGACTAAGTTCTCAAATCATTCAGTGTGTAAGCACACCATGTACTCTTTAAATCTATTGTCCTCCGCCTGATAGTCGTAACCTATTCTTGTATAGTCCTCGAATCAACCTTAAGGGTAACGTCAATATACACGCTTCATGACTTAATCGTCGGTCTATATCGAACTTATATTGGTTATCATGAACAACCCTCTAAAGTCAGTTCTTAAGTGTAGCCCAATCTTTAACTTACGCCCTGCTCACAAGATTCATCCCTGAAGCCATATGTATATATTTTTTTTTCTCCGAAATACGATGTACTCTAGTACGATTTAATTTAGTCGATACTACGTCTCTCAAGGTGCTCTAGCCCTTATGCGATTCAATCCTTAGTCCTGCTAATGAGTGCTTACAATCTTCTACTTACCCACTTGACGTGTATCACCCAGCTTATCGCAATCTACGATCCCCGATTCATAAACTTATCCCATATGATTTATCAGTTAAATACTCAACCATACTAACCTCCTTTGTGTATGCCAATACGGTAACCGTTACCCCTCCTTAACGCAACTAAGTCTTCAAAAGTAATTCTTATATACTTACCAACTAGCTCTATGATCATGCTCTTAATCTCTCAGAGATACCGTCATAAGCCTAATATACGAACTATATGTATGGACATGCTTCTTTTTTTTTATAAATGCAGTTTAAGTGGCTATAATTCAAAATATAGCTTCAATTAGTTATACAGTATCTCTAAATTTTTTTTTTTGTAAACATGCGAGCAGCTAAAGTATTATAAAATGTCTTCGCAGATGTTGATTCACATGACCTCTTATAAAAAGAAAGACTAACTTGTTCGCAAGAATGTCTCAAACAAGGAAGAAAAGAATATAATGAGTATATCCTACTCTCAAGAGTGTTTCAGGTAGGACCTCCTTAAAACCATTTGAAACTCAACGACATAAAGGTTTAAAAATAATTTGGAAGTGGTATATCTCTTTCAAAAAGAATGTACGTTTTGCAACTACTTTTTGTCTCGCAAAATATTAGGTAACTTCGTGGCAAGCAGGTGATAATTCCAAGAATAAAATGCTTGCGATATCGATAATCAACAACTCACATTATTTTACAAAATAAACATAGTTAAACGAAAATTTGGAAATAATATCAGAAATATATAGACATATTATTTTTCAAATCCTCAACATTTTAAATGTATCTATTTTTCAGAGCTTGTCAATAGTAGTTGAAATTCCATCAGGTTGGAATACGAATACGGAAGAAGATATAACATGGTTAAGGTAGCATACTATAAATAAGCAAGCTAGTTAAAATACTTAGAAAAATTGAAAAATCTTTGAAATATAGGGTATATCTTGGTGTACGTGCTCATGTATAAATATTTAACCGCTTGAAACATATTTATCCATACTTCGTATAATTTCTATAATCCACTCTTACGGTCAGGAATAAATCTTTCTAAGTACCGTATCTTATAGGTCTAATGTTCGTCTACTCATGATAACATCTTTAGCTGAGACACTCCAATCCTAGCATGGAAACTCAATATTATTCGTCTTAAGGTATTCTCATTTACCGTACTTCCGTGCGCCACACTAATCCATCGCACTTCTTACTGGGTTATTTTAACCGCTAATTCTAATTCAGTTAGTCTCACCTGAACCGTAATTATTACTTGTTCAAGCTTGCTTCCTTGCAACTTCAAGCCTACTCGACTCAAGCCAAGTAACTCTATGTTTCTAGGGGTTCATCACTTACTAAAGATTTTGTGACGCTTTATCGTTCCATGTGTATCCTATAGTAGGGTTTCGTATGTCACTGCCGATCAATATCGCTAATAAGACTAATATGATCGCATATGTTGGTAATTCTAAAATTACATCTTAATTGTAAACTATAAACTCCGTTGACAGTATCTTTCACTAACTCTACTGATCATAATGCTTATAAATCGTTGCTTAATTTCTATCATGCTACTATAAATCATCCCTTAGTATTTACTCCACTATTACTATTCATTTCTTAGTAGCTATGGTCCCAACTTACCTAAGCCTACTATGGTATTACCGTCCAGGTAAGAATATGGACCTTCTCTATTTACCCTAGTGTCAAGTACTATATTGCAATTTGGTAAGGTAGCCCGAGTTACTGCCTGACCCGGTAATATGATCTAAGGTTTGTACTAGATGTTCTGATTGACATCATAATTCATTCGAATCAATTATATATGTTCAACTAGGGTTACTAAGATCACGCTTAGAGAGTTGTGATCATCCTTAGATAAGGGAGAAGTATGGGGTATCTTAGATATATGTGTCCAAAACCGTTGCCCTCTATAGTTTAGGATCATACTTATCTCTAGGATCGTTCTAGCATCACCATTTACCTCTAAGATCGTTTTATCTCCCAATCATAATTAGTACATAATCAACACCTATTACTAATTCCATACTTATGTATAAAGTCAACTCGTATCATATCATTACTTACGTCTAAAATCGTGACTTATATTCAGAATCATCGCTTATAACTGAGGTCAGTGCCTATGTTCATGATCATCGCCTTAAGTTCAAATCATCACTTAGGTCTAAGGTTGTGTCTTAGGGGCAAAATCGTAAGTTATTTTCTAACATCAGGGCCTAGAAGCACGGAGTGCGGTGGAGCCGCATCCTCAGAGTGGTTCCCTCAAAGGTTGGGAGATGCATCCTTCACATCTCCTCACTGTAATACCTTATGTCACACCGAGGCGGTGGTAGAGTAGGGGGGTTGCTGCTGCTGCTGAGCAACACTTTGCACTATCATGTGATAGCGTCTATCAGTGCCTGGGGTACTAACATGGTGGTGGGGTGGAGGGTTCTGTCCCCATTGCCACCATTTCCTTGGTTATCTCTTCTGGGAGGCATTTTTCTGCAAAATCAACGCTTATTAGCATTCAGCAATTCCAAAAATATAAGTACTGAAAGCCCATATGCGTTGTACAAGGTAGAGTACCCTAAATAAAGTAACATTTATTGATTTTTTTTCGCGCTCGCACACACCCATCCCAATCAAACTTACGTATAGGATCACATACTTAGACCTAAAGATCAACTTAGGGTGAAAATCATAACTTAAGACTCTACATGTCATAACCTAGGTCTCCGAGGTAGATCTGAAGCCTAGGCTCTGATACCACCTGTAGCGCCCCGACCCGGACAGCGGAATCCGAATCGGTTCACCCGTCGTAGCTTACTGAGAAGACTACAAGACGTCTCATCTCTCGAATACACATCATCGATGACGTAAGAGAAATAAGTGCGGAAACATATATCTCGTGAATCTAAATCATCAATGCAGTATATCTAAAGACAAAGTGAATACCCAAAAACTGGATATGGTCGCAGCCATCTAAATCCTCAGACAAATTAAGAACAGAAGTAACAAATCTATCTAATCAATTCCTTCCACAAGGTCTAAGCATCCCATTCTGCCCACTCGCCGTCGTCCTCAATGAAAATCATATCGTAACTAGGCTCATCTGCAAAACCAAAGGCAGTACCCTTAGCGAAAAACGCTAGCAAGTAACCCGCTTATAAGACATACGGGATCAACACATGGCAAGACATGAGTAGTATATAGTTCAAGGGAATTGTGGGGGCACATGTCTTGTAAACTTTCAAATATAAACGAATAACGTAAAAAAAGTACAGCAGTTTGCACGCGAATAACAATTCGTTGGCAATCAAATAACACTCACATTCATACCACATTGACTCTCGTGATGCATGTCAAATATGCACTACACTACACAATCACAAATGCATGAGCCATTTCTTTTCAAATCAGTGCAATGCATGTCACAATGTCCGGTCTCGTAACTCGCAACCCTGTAACGCACCCCGGCTTATATTTCCATCCCGGTTAACGTTACAGGCTCGTAATGCTCTGTGATGCACCCCGGCTTAAATTTCCATCCCGGTTAACATCACAGACTCGTAAAACTCTACAATGCACCTCGGCTTAAATTTCCATCCCGATTAACATTGTAGAGGACTTTATACCCTGTAACGCACCCCGGCTTATATTTCCATCCCGGTTAACGTTACAGTCTTTTGTGCCCTGCAATGCACCCCGGCTTAAATTTCCATCCCGGTTAACATTGCAGGTCACCTTCGCAAATCTGTGCCGAAGCACATCTCTTTTCAAATCAATATGCAAATGCAAGTGCCATGATGCAAGACTCCTCTTTCATTCTCACTTCATTCTCGTATGCAAGTCACATTCATATTTCATGTACACATGCGCAAGTACAAGCAACACACAAGCTTTCACCGACTTACACATCATGACTTAGGCTTCAACCATCTCGTCAACACTTAGTCTTGACTCTAAGGTTCGTAACCTAAGGCAAGTACCCCTAACCATCCATCATTGAACTCTCAATCACCACGTACGTTCATCTCCTAACCCTTCTAAGTCATCCACGTTGAACTCCGATTGAATACCCTTCAAATTCTCCAAACTTGATTCACCATCTTAAGTCATGTTCCCAAGACTTAGACTAGTCATAATCAGGTCCTAAGAAGTCCCTAAGGTCACCCAAAGGATCCCCTAGCTTCCCGCTTTCTTCCCTTGCTTTCCCACAAAACTGGTTGACGTCATACCCTGACGTCGATCGATCGACGTACGTCATACCCTGACGTCGATCGATCGACGTCCATCTGAGGCACGTCGATCTCTCACTCAATCTACGTCGATCGATCGACGTCCATCTGAGGCACGTCGAACTCTCACTCATCCTACGTCGATCGATCTACGTCCTTCTGAGGCACGTCATACCCTCACTTGCTATACGTCGATCGACGACGTCATACCCTGACGTCGATCGATCGACGTCCCCGTTCCAGAACACCATTCTGCAATTTTCTGCAGAAACTGCAGAAATGAACCCCAATTCGACCCCAACTTCCTTCAAAACCATTCCAAGCCTATTTCCCACTATCAATCCATCCTAAAATCACCCAAGACAACATCTTTAGCATACGATTCACGGATTCAAGCCTAGCACTCAAAGTACTTATCAAATCATCCAAAGATCAAATCTTTTCACTCTCCCCTCCCTTCAACCACCATTATCAACAAAGTAGGGTTCAAGGGATTGGGATTTACATGATCTCATATAAACAACAATCAACGAACAAGATTTCAACATATAATGGCCAAATCTCAAACCAAAACACATAGATCTCACAAGTAGATTCACATAGAGAAATTACTGCATGGTGATCCAAATTGATATCAAAATAGGCCGTTTATCTTTCGCAAATCGTAAAAACTTATAAGTAGATTACTTGCCTTTGATTACTCGAAGAAGGAACGAAGAACGGACGAAGATTGGATGAAGATCTAGCGGAGTTCTTCGCCTAGGGTTGAGGGGAGATGAAAACCGCCTAGGAGGAGAGGATTTGCGTCGTTCTCTCTTCTGAGAAAAGGGGGAGACTGACGCTATGTCAGTTTTTATAAGGAAAGGGAAAAGTTTGGAGTTTCTAAATTATATCCTATTTCCCTATTTATCTTAAAGGATAAATCCTAATATTTAATTCAAAATTAAATCCTCATTAATTTCAATATTTAAACCCTCAATTAATTCCCATTAATCCTATTATTTAATCCGTAATTAATTACGGTTGACCGTCATTAATCTCATTTAATTCTTCTTTATCTCTTAATTGTTCTACGGAGGGTGCGGGGCGTAACACTCCGCATCACGACACATCTCCAGTAACTCCTCGAATGTCCCCGGTCTCGCACAAATAATCAAAGTCTGAATGCGAGAACTCAGTCCTGTCTTAAACTTGGACATCTTTGCCCTCTCGTTATCTATAACGGAAGGCATGTATTTCCCCAAGACATGAAATCTCTCTGAATATTGATCCACAGTCATGGACCCCTGTGTAAGCAGCTGAAACTCAGTCATCCTCCTCTGTAAAGCACTCTCGGGAATATAGTGCTTCTCGTATTCTTCCTTGAATTGGGCCCAAGTCAACTGTGGGGTCAGTCTACGCTGTACGCCAAGCCACCAATCTCTAGCATCACCCTCGAAGAATGGAACTACCACCTCCACCTTCAACTCATCCGGCACCTGCAGTAACCTCAACTGCTCTGTCACATTCTCGAGCCAGATCGGCCTCCTCCGGCCGGTTAGTACTCCTAAACATCGGTACCCGGGAGTGCTGCATCTCTCTATAATAGAATCGAAGTCCCAGGGGTGTGGTGGTGGTGGTGCTGCTGATGCTGCTGCTGCAGGTGAGCCATCTGTACCTGCTGCTGGGCCACCAAGGTAGTCAGGGTGGCTAGTGTGTCTGCAAGAACTTGGGGTATGGCCCCTTGACCCTGGTGGTCGTCACCGTCGTGCCCTCCGTTTCCTGCTGGCTCACGTCGTGGAGGCATTTCCTGGAGTTCGAGTTCATGAAAGGCAAGCAGGTCAGTAAATAAGTAAATAATAAAAAAAAATAAAAAGTCGATTCCGATATGGAACGGTGACAAATAAGAAAACTCACCATCGGCACACACCTCCCTTAACCCGATCATGACTTAGGTCTACTTCATTTATTAGGGTCATATTATCGTTTCTAGGAAAGATCATAGCTTATGTCTAGGTGATCTAGTTAATCCTGCGTTCCCGAGGCAGATCTGAAGCCTCGGCTCTGATACCACCTGTAGCGCCCCGCTCCCGAACCCTAACATCGAGAACGGTGCACCGCCGTATCTCACTGAGGAGAATACAAAGCGTCGAACTCCAGGAAAATGAAATCCCAACAGAATATTAACATTATTGAGGAGAATACAAAGCGTCGAACTCGCGGAAACAAATTACCATTAATTAAACTCCATAAAAAAAGAACTGTCTCAATAAAACACTGAACCAGTACTAACAATAGCATCGATGTGCTAACTGTCTAATCAGAATAGTGACTAATGAAATCCCAACAGAATATTAACAAATGCCCCGCAAGATCGTCCCGTGTCCTAAATGCGGCCATCAATCTGCCCACTCCACGGTATCGGCCCCGTCCTCAACAAAGACATAATCAAATGCTTCTTCCTGCTCACCTGGAGGGGGGGAGTAGGGGTGAGTGACTGGGAAAACTCAGTAGGCACCTGCCTCCAAGTAATACAAGACAAACATACAATAATGATAAAGCACATAGCACATAAGACATAATATCACATAAGCATATGGATGCGGAAAGGTAATTCACTCCAGATAAAGAATGCGCAACGTCGTGATGCATGTCCTATTATGCATGTCACACGCATCTAAGTCATGTCACACAAAATGCCGATATCTCCACCATGCAATGCATGAACCCGGGTCCTAACTGAGTGGCTGCGAGTCGTACCCACCCACAGTCACCATCCTGAGTGTACTTGGCCCCGCCACCGTACACCATCCTGAGCGCCCGTGACTCGTACGTCAGACCCACCATCATGCAAATGCACGTGCCATGAATGCAAACAACACAACGCCTGAGGCCTCTGGCCCATCCTCACCATCCTCCGACGCTCAAATCTAGGCTCATTTTTACTGCAATACTGATTTAATATTGTTTGAGGTTTAAAATTATTATTCCATGACTTACATATATTTATTGCGCATTTTCTATATTTTCTCTATTTTTCCTTAATTTATTTCTATTTATTACCTAATTATCCAAATTAAATAATTCATCACAATTGTTGAAATTTAGTGAAAATAGTTTAATTCCAGCATTTTATAATTTCTGGAATTTATTTAAAATTTTCTGATAATTATTCATAATTTTTCCATAATATTATTAATTTAAGTTAAGTAAATACTAATTACTTAATTTCAGAAATTCCAGAATAATACATAAAAAAAACACATTTGGGCTGGCCCTGTTCTGCCAGCCCTGGTCCGTTTCCTCTGGTCCGGTCCGAAAGGGGACTGGCCTGCCCAGCCCTTATATATTTTTTTTATCCTTTCGCGTAAATGGGCCGGGGCTGATGTCTGGCCCGGACCGCTGGCCATCCGGCCCGGTCCGTTATCAGCCCTCCCCTTTTTTTTATTTATTTTATACCAATAACTGGGCTGGTCCTGCTGCAGCCAGCCAGCGGCCCGTTAGGGCTGGCCTGGTCTGCTGGCAGGCCGGCCCTTTTACTGTTTCCAATTTTTTTTTTATTTTAAAATATATGCAATTTCCAGCAGCCTCCCTTCTCAGCGGCTGTTTTTCGACCCCGATCTATATCCCCACTATTTCCAATCTACGGGAACCTATACTAAGGTCCAAAACAAACATTAAAACTGCTAATCCTGTCCAAAAGAGAGATAATTTTGATTATCAAAGTTTCCCTAAAATCAAATCCAAGCAACGCAAACAAGTAGACGCATACAGTAAAATTCCAGATAGAAGGCTTTCACAGGCGCAACAACATGATATAGCTATTAACAATACCATCAACCAAAAACACATAATCGATCATTAAAGCATGCTTGGCTTATACCAATTTGGAGGGGAGGAAACCTACTGGCTCGGAAAAGACTACGCGACTAAATGGATTCATGTTGGCTTTACTTGCTTTTCTTTCTTTTCTCTTCTCTCTTTCTCCTCATTTTTTCCCCTCTCACTTCTCCCTCTATTTTCTTTTCCCTAATTTTCCTTTGTGTTTCCCGCCCTGCCCCTGCCCCCTTATTACTAACCGAAAATTGCAATTATGGGGGGAGACGGTTACTCCCCCCATTAAGTCACGTAATCCCCCTTATTTTTTTATTTTTTTTAATTTATTTATTATTATTTTTCTTTCTTTATCCTAACACATTAATTACATTAAATATTCCTAATTATTTATTTCCTTTTTTTAACGGTTATAACACCTTGTCCTGGAGCACTTTTAAGATATCGCAGTAAATGAAAAATGGCATCAAGATGACATTTTCGTGGCATATGCATAAACTGACTATGCGTATTAACAGCAAAGCAAATATCTGGACGCGTAACAGTAAGATAAAGCAAACGGCCCACAATGCGACGATAAAAGGAAGGATCATAAAGAAGCAGAGCAGAATCAGAAAACTGTGTCTTTTGATCCATGGGAGTGCTAGTGGGTCGACAACCAAGTAAGCCACATTCCATGAGAATATCAAGAACATACTTACGCTGATTCAAGACCATACCAGAAGAAGTACGAGCAACTTCAATGCCAAGAAAATATTTGAGGGGACCCAGGTTCTTGATTTTAAAACAATGATCAAGATAAGCTTTCAATGCGTCGATGCGAGAAAGATCATTACCAGCCACGATAACATCATCACCATAAATTAAGACAGCAAGAAAAGAGGAATCAACAGATAAAATGAATAAAGACGCGTCTCCCTGAGACTGAACATAACCGAGGGATAGAAGTGAGAGGCAGTAAATTTGGCATACCAATTCCGTGATGCCTGACGCAAACCATACAAAGACTTACGGAGCTTAAAAACATTATTCTCCCCCTGACGAGAAAAACCCGGTGGAATGCGCATATAAACATCCTCCGTAAGATCACCATGCAAGAAAGCATTGTTAACATCCAACTGATGAACATGCCATCCACGTACAACAGCAACTGCTAAAAGACATCGTACAGTGACCAACTTAGCCACAGGAGCAAAAGTCTCATGGAAATCAACACCCTCGACCTGAGTGTACCCACGTGCGACCAAACGCGCTTTATAACGCTCAATAGTTCCATCAGGATTGTATTTAATTTTGTAGACCCACTTAGAATCAATAGTGCGTTTACCAGGTGGCAAAGGAACAACGGACCATGTATGATTGGCTTCAAGAGCAGAAATCTCCTGTTGCATGGCATCACGCCAATGCGCATGCTTAACAGCCTGTCTAAAAGAAGTCGGCTCATCCCCACTAGTGATGGCCGCGACATAACCATAATAAGACTTGGATAATCGAGCATATGAAACAAAACTAGACAAGGGAAATACCGTAGAGTTCGCTGTAGGAGCAGGTGAGGCTGCTGATGGAACAAGAGAAGGTGGTAAGGCAACATCAAAATCTGTGAGACGACGAGACAATTGACAGGAACGTAAGCTACGCACAGGCTGAGAAGAAACATCAGGACCCGAAGACGCAGGCAAGGGTCCAACCGACGGCATGGGAGCACCTGCTGAGCTGGGATGCAAAGGGAACGATCCAGCCGAAGTCAAAGGAACTTCGGCTGGAGGGATTGGTGAGGCGTCGGACACAGGAGAAGGGTCAGGGGCCGAAGCTTCCGCAGGTGAAGCAGCAGCCGAAGACTCAATAGGATCCCAAGAGGTTGGCACAACACTAGGAACAGGATGACAAGAAGGTTCGAGAGAAGAATGAGCAGCAAAAGGAAAAACTGTCTCATAAAAATGTACATCACGACTCACATAAGTTTTACGACTAGAGAGATCAAAAATTTTGTAACCCTTTTGAGAATGAGGATAACCAAGAAAAATACCCGGGGCGGAACGAGGAGCAAATTTGTCACGAGGACCATGAGGAATGTAACCATAACACAAGCAACCAAACACACGAAGATGAGAATAACTAGGAACACATCCCATGAGAAGTTCATACGGTGTCTTATGTTGGAGTATAGACAAAGGCATGCGATTAATAAGATAAACTGCAGTAAGAATGCATTCCCCCCAAAAAGCTATAGGTAAATGTGCATGAAAACGCAGAGCACGTGCAACTTCCAATATATGACGATGTTTACGTTCAGCAACCCATTTTGTTGTGGTGTGTAGACACAAGATGTTTGAGCCTCTATGCCATGATCAACATAATATGCAAGCAAAGATGCCTGGGTAAACTCTAAACCATTGTCACTGCGTACACGTTTGACTGTGACATTAAACTGCGTGTGCACCCACTGGAGGAAATGCAGTAAATAACGACTAGTGTCTGACTTAGACTTCATTAAATAAACCCAAGTACTACGACTGTAATCATCAACAATAGTCAAGAAATAATGTGCACCAGACAAACTAGCTGTCTTATAAGGACCCCAAATATCACAATGAATTAGAGCAAAGATGTGCGTACTTTGGCTAGTGCTAAGAGGAAATGGTAAATGGGTTTGTTTTGCGCGATTACAAGCATCACAAAACACTTCTTTAGGTGAAACAACAACAGAAGGCAAAAAACGAAACTTAGGAAAAGGAAGATGACCCATGCGGTAATGCCAGATTGAGTCATTACATTTTATTGAGACGAAACTTTGACTAGCGGATGATTGAAGCAAACGATACAGACCATCATGTTGCCTACCCACTCCAATCAGCTTCCTCGATGGCATTTCCTGTACAAGACAAAAATCCGGGCCAAAAGTGAGTGCACATTTCAGATCTCGTACCAAGCGACTGACAGAAATCAAGTTAAAAGCAAACTCTGGAACGCCCAGAACATCATATAGAACCAAAGAAGCTGAAAGCCTCACTGTCCCTATGGCACGGACGGCCACGTGAGTACCATTAGGGATTTGTACTGTAGCTGTTATCTTGTCAGTGACGAGTGTAGTGAAAAGGGGCAAATCATTAACAATGTGCGCATTTGCTCCACTATCAAAAATCCAAGAAGTAGGTGAAAGAATATCCATACCCGACTCATGCTTGCTTGCCACTGAAACAGACTGTCCAAAATTACCTGCATTTAATTGCTCAACAAACGGAGCCGATTGATGTTGTTGACCAAGCGTGAGACCGACAAAAGACGAAGAAATGCCCGCTGCAGTAGATTCATGAGCGGCGGATGACAATGGTTCGGCTGGCAACATAGATGAAAGAATAGCCATGAATTGCTTTGACAAAAATGAACGAAGAGAAAAAAAAATAAAAAATGCGAAAGTTAGCTTGCTGCGACTTCGGAAGCACAAAACGAAAATATGAAAATTGGACGACGTGACTCTGCAACAATGACGACAAAATCGGCTCTGAGATTGTCGACCACGAAAAAGGAATATGCAGGACTAAATTGGAGAGGATACTCCAACTGAAAATGAAATTGTTCAAAATGGAGAATGTCGACAACTGGAGAATGTCGACTACTGTGTCAAGACGATGACACCACCAGAAAAACAAACGATCAGTTGAATATCAAATTTGATTGCTCTGATACCATGAAGAAATATTTGAGACGTAATATTTCTGTATATTCAAAGAATGTCAAAAGCATACACGTATATATAGGAGAAGTAGTAACCTACCACTGCTACAACTAAGGATGAGTATTATCCACAATCTTATCTATAGGTTAGTATCCTATCTACAAATAAGAATATTATCTACAAGGTGGTTACTATCGTATCGTATCATATCACAACCAATCACAACCACTTCACAATATCACAACCAATCACAACCACTTCACAATAGATATCTCGTTTTCATATAACTCATATATATTTTTCTCAAATTGACCAATATGTGATAATATTCTCAACATCTGACCTCACGTGTCAACGTGGCTTGACATACACACGCGTCTTAGAACCCGCCCTCAATCACAAATCACAAGCTAGGCCAGACATGAACATCTGGACTTGCGTGAGGTGAGAAAATAGATGACCAATCATAGATCAGGCAAGGTGTGATTCCACATAATAAACTGTCTATGATACCATGTTTAAACTTGGGTTTGTATGAGGTGAGGCTCATATCTACTCAAAATCTTAATGCAATGTGTGGTGGTACTCTATTCTCATATAATCCATTTTTTTTCTCAAATTGACTAATGTGAGACAATATTCTCAACAGAGAAGTTAAAAAAATAGAGAGACTTCTTAGTGATGAAAGTTCACCTAGCTCATATGGAATGTAGCGAGTGAGGCCTTTGTTGGACAGAGAATTGGCTGCTTTGAGAGCTAACAGTGAAAGACCATCAGAATTGAGTGATGAAGACAAAGAGATGAAGAAGCATAGAAGATCAAAGACGATGAGGAAATGCCCAGAAAGCTTCATGGGTTCAAATTGGTCAATTTTAATTGTAAGGCCTCAAGCAAATGCATTAGTGCTGTAGCGTCCCGCTCCCGAACCCTAACATCGGGAACAGTGCACCCGCCGTATCTCGCTGAGGAGAATACAAGGCGTCGAATCAATCTCTTACACGTCAGAAATAACGTAGAAATTTTTCTCGCGGAAACGTAAATCATAACTTAAATTAAACTCCATTAATCGTCATTACATTACTGAATAAAACTCTGATAATAAAAGTACTAAATAAGTCTGTGTAAACCCCAAAAGATAACTACGAAAAATCAGCTGCAGAGTTCCCCTCGTATCCTAGCTGCAGCTATCAACCAGCCCTCTCAGCTATGCCCGTCTGGCCCTCAACAAAGATATGCTCGTAGTCCTCATCCAGCTCACCTGGGAAGTAGGGGTGAGTGACAGAAATCACCCAGTAGATGCCCGCCTCAAACCAATACAAAACGTGCATACCGAAATGATATAGCCACATAGCACATAGATATGAAATAACCACATAGCACATAAATATAAGATAAAACCACATAGCACATAAAGAAAAGATAACGCGCTTAAGATAAAGTAAATGCGG
>AP025057.1:1019432-1065593 GCA_036186865.1 Eustoma russellianum | reverse complement strand
CTTACTTTAATTAATTATTTATTTATTTAATGGCTGCTCCACCAGTGACAACCCGCGCTGTGATTCGTTTTTCGATCCCAACCCCCATTTTCTCCTATTTCCAGTCTATAGGAACCTATTCTAAGGCCAGACTACAACTTTTTAAAGGCTCCTAATGTAAAGGTTCCCCCTTTTCCCCATTTTTAAGGATATTTTGTTTTCGATTCAATCATACCACCAATTTCACACACATACACGCACATAGCAGCCACAAACAACATATCTCATGCTTTCCAACATATACAAAATTAACAACTTAAACAAATAAAAACAACGAAACAAAATTTACAACTTAAACAATTAAACAACGAAACACATTAGTATACCATCAAAGCATGCATGAATCATACCCGTTTGAGGGAGAAGAGGCACCTACCTTTTTGACGAATTAACTTCCTACGTGGAATCTCTTCTTCCTAACCCCGCTGACCACTATGCTTGGGGTTGTGCAAATCCTTCCTTTCTTCCTAAAGGCCTCGGATGGTTGCTTTGGAAAAGGACAAAAACTTCAACTTCCACACTTAATCCAGGAAGCTGACAAGTACAACTTTAAACACATTTTCATTTACCGTTATACTTATTCGTTTACCCTTTTATTACCGTTTCAATTCCAACTTATCTCCTACATCTAAGTATACTCACGTATATGCCGCGCCCATACACGTGCATATACGCGCCTATACTTATGTGTTTCACTTTGACTCATGCATATAAGATTCATACCAATCCATGCCATGAAGGGTAGCGACAACATCACAAAAGAATATTACTTCTATCAAAATATCTGGCCTCCATCTAACAGTAGCATAAACAATTAGTATATTTAACCATTTAAATTGTCAACATATAATTTTATAAAGGAAAATAGATAAATCTGCCTTTTGCCATGTCCGCGGAACAATGGCCTTCAGGACTTAACGAAAAGCACCCAAAAAGAAAGATAAGGAAAAAAAACCTTCACAATTAATCACCCTTTAATATTATATATTGTAAACCAAACTGCAGCTCCGACAAATAAATATCAAAAGTTTCATAGCCAAAAACAATGCGTACTCTGCTGTTGGACTATAAAACATATTTTATCATATTAATATTACAACTCTATTTCAAAACTTGTAAAGGACTCCCAGTGTCAAAATTAATGCCACCACACATGAAAGATCGATTATTCCTATAGACATGGAACCTTGAAAAGATATTATCACAAAATTGAGATAATTGTCTCATCCCTGATAAAAAAACTTGAATTTTTCTGCATAAAGCTTGCATCTTCAGAGAAAGGGGGAAACGGAGAAGGCCAGAAAATCTAAGAGGAAACAAAAACAAGGAGTTGACACGTACAACTTTAAACACTATTTCAATTTTATACATTGGATAGTGACTCACTCAAAAATTAATATAATAAAGAGATGATGTTCACTATTTGAAACGTGAAAACCAAATCCTATATTTATAACCTACATATATATATGTGTACACCATAAGCAGCGGCACACCTACTCAAATCACGGCCAACATGGTCAACAACAACAAAATTTTGCCATTTTATACATATACACATATAACCGATGCATAATTACAAATACGTACATATAAACAACAATCTATGCAAATCACAAATAAACATGCATGATCTAATTTGATACGAAAATAACATCATAACGTTGGAATATCATAGTAAATATAGTAAGGGTACTTGCCTCGTGTCTCGATTATACGCGATATACGAATAACCGATTGAACGTACAAAAGAATTATTAGTTTTTGTCTTGAAGGCTGCGACAGAAAACTGGAAGTTGCTGGGAGAAATAGGGCTGTTGATGTGGCTGCCGTTTATTGCTTTTGATATGAATATTGGCGAATTGGAGTTTGGGGAAATTACAGCGGGTTGCTTCCTAAGATTTTCTGGCAGCAGGAGTGTATATTTGGGAACATGGTGGCTGCCGAGTTTTGTCTTCAGGGATAATAGGCTGAAGTTGTTTAATGAGGATGGTGATTGATTTGTGGTGAATGTGTATGTAGATATAGATGTACATTGGGTAGAATCCTAATGGGTGTAGGTTATCTTATCCTAGTGTAATTAGGATTTGTACTTTAATTCAAACTTTATCCATTTACTTCTTAGTCATATTAGGATTCTAGGTTTTAAATTTATCTATTTAATAATATATACTTTCTTATTTGTAAATCACTTGTTGGTGTGTGCACGGGAACTTGCACGCATTTTACATTAAAAAATTTACGGCCATAACATTCCTTCCCCCTTACAATAAGTTTCGTCCTCGAAACTTGCATATGGCGTAATCAATGTCTTAGTATGGTTCTACTTGATCCATTCACCTAGATCATGACCGTACTAAATATCCATGGCGTACTCCGATATGCTAACCACTATACTTCTTGACATGGTACTAAATCTTAAAAATTATCCCTTGTGTACATTCAAGGTAATTTCTAAATCCAGTGTTCTCCACTTATTTAAGATCATAACCTACTCTTCTTATATTTCTAGTATCACGCTTAAGGTACTGTCATCATACTAGGGTTCCATTCGTCATTCGATATCATACTTATGTCTGCGATCATCAGCAATCTTCTAAAATCAGTTCTTAGGTGTACAATAATCTTTAACTTAATTCGCTATAATTACAACTTATAACTTCTACTTCTATACATGTAATCTCCAATTATGAATTCTTAACTCGTCATATATGATTCATCCCCTAGTTATAGGACCATTTGAAATGTTCATCAAACCTCCAATATGCTAATCCTTACTTTCCTTTATCATCAAATTCTCAAAATTAATTCTCCTAGTATACGAAGTATGTGTATTGGCATATTTTTTTTTCAAATTTAAAGTAGTTTACATAACTATAATTTGGGAATATAGATTTAATTGTGTAAAATAATATGCCTTCTAATTTGTAAACACAATAACCAAAGCATTATATATTTGTTTTCGCAAAGCGGTGTCTCAATGACCACTTATAACACTGATATAACTGTTTCGCAAAAGTATTACGGTTAAAATCACTTTAAAACCATTGAGACACAACAGTCCTAAAATTTCTTTTTACAAAATGATTTGAACACGGTGTCTTTTTGCTTTTCAAAGAAATATATATTTTGAAATCTATGTTTTGTTTCGCAAAATACACAATTAAAAGTCAAGAAATATAAAATTTTTATAAAATAATTTGAATAAGTTACCTCTCTTTTTCAAAAAGAAGTGTACATAATTTTGAAACTATTTCTACTTCATAAAATTAAATAAGTTCATTGCGAGCATATAAATAACTTTAAAGGCATTGATGGGTAAAATGCTTGCAATATCGATGGTTGACAAATAATTTTTTTTAAAGCAAAATAAATAAAGCTAAATAAAAGTTTGACGAATAGACATATCGTTCTTTGAGAAGCAACATTATCTTACAACATATCTGTTTTGTGAGGGGTAGTTGAAATTCCATTAGGTTGCTGTATGAATTCGAAAAAAGAAATATACCCTTGTAAAGTAATATACTATATAAAAAGAATGAAATTAGTTGAAATATTTAGAGCAAAAAAATCTTTGAAATACCTTTGAAATGTAGAATATATTATGGTGTACGTGCTTGTAAGAAAATGTTTAACTACTTGAAAAATAATAGTCCAATTCTTCGTATAATTTTTTTTTCTAAGTCACCCATTAATGTCAATGAAAAATCCACCTATGTACGGTTGCTTATAATCTCTCACTTAAGTTGTCCAATCCTAGTATGACACACTAAATATTAATCGACTTAGGGTATTCTAATTCACCATGCTTCCGCACGCCACACTGATCCACTGTACTTCTTCGCTTGATTATTTTAACGGCTAATTTTTAATTTAGTTAGATTTCACCTAAAAAGCAACCACTACTTGTTCATGCTTACTCTACACGATTCAAGCCTACTCGATGCATCATTACTTACTTGCTCCTATGAATTAACACCTAACTCAAATTTGTAATAATTTGTCATTCCATTGTACTCATTTTAGTAATGCTCGCTTATCACCATCAATCAATATCTCTAACAGCGCTAATATCTTTGGCTTATTTGATACTCTAAAATTCAACATCTTAATTATAACTAAAAACTCCTTTGTACGATATTCTTTGCTGACTCTTCTGGTCATAACGATAACAAATCTTTACTTAGTTTCCATCCTTATGCCATAAATCATTTCTTAGTACCTACCATCCCCACTTAGACCTAGTCGTATTCTGACAGTACTGTTTAGATAGAGGTGTGAACCCGCTTCATTTATCATAATGGTACCGGGTTCGTAGGGGTCAGATCTAAGAAATTATCCAAATGGTTATAATCAGCACTTAGGTAAGGCGAATAATTCAAAGTTGTATAGAGTGCCCTAGGTATACGTGGGAATATCCCTTATCCGATCATCAATTATGTCTATATTTCTAGAATTGATACTTGGTATCATTATTCCTTACGTTTAAAATCATTACTTATTTCTAAGTTCAATGCTTATAATATAATCATTGCTTATGACTAAGATTAATACTTACGTTGAAATCGCCACCTGATGTTCAGATCACCAGTTAATTTTTTTAGAGCCGATATTTCATATCGTCATTCTTTAAGTCTAAAATTATAACTTACGGGAAAGGTCATCACTTAATCTCTAAGGCCACGTCCTATTCCCAATAACATATTCAATATATAATAATTGCTTACGACTAAAAATTGGTACTTATGTCTAAGATCGTGACTTAGGGGCAAAAATCATAACTTAATCACTAAGATCATGTCCTGAATCTATATTTCCGCCGTGGATCTAGAACCATGCTCTGAAAGATCGCACTGTCGAACACGTAGTACTTCTTAAACTCATTCCGGAATTAGATCCAAGTGATCGGCGGTGTCAGTTGTGCTGCGCCATCTCTGCTCCGCATCTCCTTGTCAAGAATCTCAGGTCTGAGTGAGGTGGTGGTGGAGGCGGTGCATGCCAGTTCAGCAGCTGGTGCTACTGTGCTAAGGTGTCGGTCATAGTGACTATGGCATCTTCAAGCGCCTGGAGATGATCCCCTGATTCTGGTGGTTCTCACCACCCCTTTCCAACTGGCTCAGGTCGTGGAGGCATTTCTGTAATTCCAGTTCATGAAAAGAAATCATATTAGTCAATAACGAGTTAAAAGGGTTGGACCCAGGGTAAAATGGTAATTAGACAGACAAAGCTCACCATCGGCACACATCTCCCATAACCCGATCATAGCCTAAGTCTAAAATCATCTCTTAAGTCTACTTTGTTTAATAGGAGTAAAATCGTCATTTTACAAAACGATCGTAGCTTATGTCTAGGTGAGCTAGTTAATCCGGCGTTTCCGAGGCAGATCTGAAGTCTGGGCTCTGATACCACCTGTAGCGCCCCGCTCCCGAACCCTAACATCGGGAACAGTGCACCCGCCGTATCTCGCTGAGGAGAATACAAGGCGTCGAATCAATCTCTTACACGTCAGAAATAACGTAGAAATTTTTCTCGCGGAAACGTAAATCATAACTTAAATTAAACTCCATTAATCGTCATTACATTACTGAATAAAACTCTGATAATAAAAGTACTAAAGAAGTCTGTGTAAACCCCAAAAGATAACTACGAAAAATCAGCTGCAGAGTTCCCCTCGTATCCTAGCTGCAGCTATCAACCAGCCCTCTCAGCTATGCCCGTCTGGCCCTCAACAAAGATATGCTCGTAGTCCTCATCCAGCTCACCTGGGAAGTAGGGGTGAGTGACAGAAATCACCCAGTAGATGCCCGCCTCAAACCAATACAAAACGTGCATACCGAAATGATATAGCCACATAGCACATAGATATGAAATAACCACATAGCACATAAATATAAGATAAAACCACATAGCACATAAAGAAAAGATAACGCGCATAAGATAAAGTAAATGCGGTAAGTAAAGCACTCCACACAAAAATACGCAAGTACGTGATTCATGCTCAATCAACGTGTCACACGCAACAAGAATCATGTCACACAGAATGCCGATATCTATACCGTGCAATGCATGAACCCGGGTCCTACTGAGTGGCTGTAGGTCGTACACCCCACAATCACCATACTGAGTGTGCGTGGCCGCGCCACTGCACACCATCCTGAGTGTCGTGGCCCCGCCACCGTACACCATCCTGAGCGCCCGTGACCCGTACGTCACGACCCGCCATCATGCAATGCACGTGCCATGAATGCAAAAACACAATCGCCTGAGGCCCCTGGCCCATCCTCACCAACTCCGACACTCAATATTTGGTTTTGTAAATTTTACAAATATTGGAAAGTTGTTATTTATCACCACCCTTATTTTTCCTTAGCTTGTATTAATTTACTAGAATTTTCTACTAATTTCCCCTATGTTTCCCTTACTTAATTCTATTTATTAATATTAATTTTTAATTACTTAAATTTACCAAACTTCAGAAATTAAGTGAAAATAATTTAATCTTGAGATTTATATTTGAATTCTTATTGGTATTTAATTATATTTTCCTGGCCTGATCCGCCAGACCCGATACATTATTTTTTAAGAGGTTAATGGGCCGCCTTCGGTCTGACCCGCTGGCCAGTCGACCCGGTCCGTTGGCTGGCCTATTCTCCATCTTACTTTAATTAATTATTTATTTATTTAATGGCTGCTCCACCAGTGACAACCCGCGCTGTGATTCGTTTTTCGATCCCAACCCCCATTTTCTCCTATTTCCAGTCTATAGGAACCTATTCTAAGGCCAGAATACAACTTTTTAAAGGCTCCTAATGTAAAGTTCCCCCTTTTCCCCATTTTTAAGGATATTTTGTTTTCGATTCAATCATACCACCAATTTCACACACATACACGCACATAGCAGCCACAAACAACATATCTCATGCTTTCCAACATATACAAAATTAACAACTTAAACAAATAAAAACAACGAAACAAAATTTACTACTTAAACAATTAAACAACGAAACACATTAGTATACCATCAAAGCATGCATGAATCATATCCGTTTGAGGGGGAGGCACCTACCTTTTTGACGAATTAACTTCCTACGTGGAATCTCTTCTTCCTAACCCCGCTGACCACTATGCTTGGGGTTGTGCAAATCCTTCCTTTCTTCCTAAAGGCCTCGGATGGTTGCTTTGGAAAAGGACAAAAACTTTAACTTCCACACTTAATCCAGGAAGCTGACAAGTACAACTTTAAACACATTTTCATTTACCGTTATACTTATTCGTTTACCCTTTTATTACCGTTTCAATTCCAACTTATCCTCTACATCTAAGTATACTCACGTATATGCCGCGCCCATACACGTTCATATACGCGCCTATACTTATGTGTTTCACTTTGACTCATGCATATAAGATTCATACCAATCCATGCCATGAAGGGTAGCAACAACATCACAAAAGAATATTACTTCTATCAAAATATCTGGCCTCCATCTAACAGTAGCATAAACAATTAGTATATTTAACCATTTAAATTGTCAACATATAATTTTATAAAGGAAAATAGATAAATCTGCCTTTTGCCATGTCCGCGGAACAATGGCCTTCAGGACTTAACGAAAAGCACCCAAAAAGAAAGATAAGGAAAAAAAAACCTTCACAATTAATCACCCTTTAATATTATATATTGTAAACCAAACTGCAGCTCCGACAAATAAATATCAAAAGTTTCATAGCCAAAAACAATGCGTACTCTGCTGTTGGACTATAAAACATATTTTATCATATTAATATTACAACTCTATTTCAAAACTTGTAAAGGACTCCCAGTGTCAAAATTAATGCCACCACACATGAAAGATCGATTATTCCTATAGACATGGAACCTTGAAAAGATATTATCACAAAATTGAGATAATTGTCTCATCCCTGATAAAAAAAACTTGAATTTTTCTGCATAAAGCTTGCATCTTCAGAGAAAGGGGGAAACGGAGAAGGCCAGAAAATCTAAGAGGAAACAAAAACAAGGAGTTGACACGTACAACTTTAAACACTATTTCAATTTTATACATTGGATAGTGACTCACTCAAAAATTAATATAATAAAGAGATGATGTTCACTATTTGAAACGTGAAAACCAAATCCTATATTTATAACCTACATATATATATGTACACCATAAGCAGCGGCACACCTACTCAAATCACGGCCAACATGGTCAACAACAACAAAATTTTGCCATTTTATACATATACACATATAACCGATGCATAATTACAAATACGTACATATAAACAACAATCTATGCAAATCACAAATAAACATGCATGATCTAATTTGATACGAAAATAACATCATAACGTTGGAATATCATAGTAAATATAGTAAGGGTACTTGCCTCGTGTCTCGATTATACGCGATATACGAATAACCGATTGAACGTACAAAAGAATTATTAGTTTTTGTCTTGAAGGCTGCGACAGAAAACTGGAAGTTGCTGGGAGAAATAGGGCTGTTGATGTGGCTGCCGTTTATTGCTTTTGATATGAATATTGGCGAATTGGAGTTTGGGGAAATTACAGCGGGTTGCTTCCTAAGATTTTCTGGCAGCAGGAGTGTATATTTGGGAACATGGTGGCTGCCGAGTTTTGTCTTCAGGGATAATAGGCTGAAGTTGTTTAATGAGGATGGTGATTGATTTGTGGTGAATGTGTATGTAGATATAGATGTACATTGGGTAGAATCCTAATGGGTGTAGGTTATCTTATCCTAGTGTAATTAGGATTTGTACTTTAATTCAAACTTTATCCATTTACTTCTTAGTCATATTAGGATTCTAGGTTTTAAATTTATCTATTTAATATATACTTTCTTATTTGTAAATCACTTGTTGGTGTGTGCACGGGAACTTGCACGCATTTTACATTAAAAAATTTACGGCCATAACAAGTGCAGACTACATAGAATTTGGTAAAGGTTCAATCTTTGGCATTGGTTTCTTTAATGGTCAAAATAGTACAGCTTGCATACAGAATCACGTTCTAAATTTCATCAAATTAGCCCACCTTCGTGTTTGAAGTCCATCTTTTGCCCTTGCTCAACATAGTATCGTATGTTGTTGCCGGTCGAGCTATGATATAAAGACTTCCTTATCCAAACATATTATCGAATATTTGTTATTAACTAAATGTCCTTTGACGATGTAAGATTAATGTTATATATACACACACACATAGTAACATTTTGGTATGATTTCTCCCACCTATTTGACGTGAACGGACAAGAGACGCATGAGATTGTCTGTGGTACTCTAAGGCTTTGGAATTCCTCTTAACCTAATCTATTAAATCAACATTAAGATACATAGGTTTAAGAGGATAAGAATGAAAGTTTTAACCGATTCTACTAAATCAACTTCGAGATACGTAGATAGAGTTGAAAGTTTTAACCGATTCTACTAAATAAACTTCGAAATATGTAGATAGAGTTGGACAAAAAAAGTAAATGAGTTTCGAGAATTCAACATAAGATGTCATTTCTCAATCATGTTCTGCGTGTTAGAATCTAGTAAATACGTGCGAGAAGCTTTTTTTTTTATGATGTAATCCTAAAGCCACATGCATGTACTATAATCACGTTCTAGTGATCAAATCATCCGTAACTTTAGTAACTACTAAATTTCGGGTTGGGGTTTTCTCACTCCTACTTTCTTCACCCCTTTTCTGACCACGCGACACGTGGCAGCAAGGAGGGTGATGAAGCTAGATGAGGATCACCTGTATCTAACCTCACCACCCTCCTTGCTGCCACGTGTCGCGCGGTCACGCATCACCGCATCCCTCTTGCAGTGAGGGGATCCTATCCCCTAAATTTCACAGTCTCATTTTTATCCCAGTTGATTATGGGATGAGATCTGAGAAGGTAAAATATGAGGTAAAATATGAGGCTTCCAATCATGTTACGCCACGTGTATAAAAGAGTTTTTTTTTAAAAAGGAAAAAAAGTAAATAGTAGGCCCTTGTACACGTGGCGTCGCGCGATTGGAGGCCTCATATTTTACCTCATATTTTACCTCCTCAGATCTCATCCGGTTGATTATATTTATCGCCTGATTTATTTATAAAAACAATTTAAAAAACACTCATCTCTGTTATATATTCATTTTTGTTACAATGGACCTTTTTGCCTCACCTCTTTAACCAATTATCATAACGGTAAACATGTATGACGTCGATCAATTTTATTAAAAAATCTATATCTTAATAATTCTTGTTTTTCTTTGTATTACTTATAAATTGTTGCATCATTTTCATTATAGTCATATGGTTGTGGATCAGGTTTATCAAAATAAGGAGGAATAAATGGAATATGGTTCATGAGATCTAATGGGCCTCCCAAAATGACCTTCACCCTATTATTTTGAATTGGTTCATGTAATATTCATACTTATGAGCAGCAGAAACATAATTTGTGGCTGCCCTGCATAAGCCCTCGGGCTTTAGTTGATATCCACTTTTCCATTGTTTCGGCTTAGTATACTGTCTGCCGAAAGGGAAGTTGGATGAAAAATCAAATATTAGATATACATACACACATGTATATATGTATATATATGTGTGTGTATATATATATTGAGGAATTTAGTTTTTTTCTTTTTACAGATTATTTTAACACTACCTGTCACATAGCTGTCTCTTAAAACTTTACTTAAAACACACAAGGCATGGTCATGTGACATCTGGAGTTTGAGGACTTCGGGTGTGATAGTTAAGCTTATCGACTTGAGTTTGTTTGTAAACTTCCTCTTTTGTGATTTCAGGGTTATGATCCAATTCAAAATGTTTTAGTATAACATGGTTGTACCCCAATCAGTAAGGGTCTTTGTCACCTCCGATCCTATAGAGAAGTGTAGGAATGTAAATCAAGTTCTCAAAGCCTACTAGTAGAAGTTTCAAAGCCCACTAGTAGATCAGGTACAACCATGTTTTAGTATAACATGGTTGTACCCCAACCAGTAAGGGTCTCTGCCACCTCTGATCCTATAGGAAAGTGTATGAATATAAATCAGGTTTTCAAAGCACATTATTAAAAGTTTGTCATAACACAGAGACAGTGCAAGAAGCCTATTGACACCGAAGAAAAAACCATTAGAGTATAGACTAATTTTCCTCGGGATTTAACGGTTTATTTCTATTAATGAGATGTAGACAATATCCGCTCGAGTCTCTTTACATTCTACATCACTATCCATATTATATGACATCATCTTTTTTACATGTTCATTTTTTGTTGATTAAAGTGTAACTGCGAGAATGTCTATTATTGTGTGAACATGTTTTTTTAAGAAAAATGATTACATTTATTCTAATTCATTTTATTTTAAAAATCAATGGTCAAAAAATGTATGAATGAATACAGTAAGAACGTGAATAACAAAAATAAGAATGTGAAATTTCAATATCTTATGCATATTGACATACCACGTCATATACCATATGCATATGATCTAATAACTTTCGTAAAGGAGAGTGGTTGAACGTTCATAAACATCGACATTAGGATGTAAAATTTTTCAAAACCTACAAAAACAACACATGCATCCCAACGACAGCCAACGTTATCGCTAGATTCTGAGGAAGGTGGGAGGTAGACAAACGATACCTCCATCCTAAAGGATAGAGAGTTTGCTTACAGGGAGAGTCCGACTCTATATATACTTGCATAGATGACACAATAATAGGAATATGGTGTGCTAGTGTGTTAGTGAAGGAATTTAGTAAATACAAATAGAAAGCTTCCGATATTAAAATATTCAAAACCGTGTATATGCACAAATAATGAAAGACAAAGGCAAAAACAAAAAAATACAAAGTCAACCTAAAGTATATAGAGTATCTAAGCCCCTAAATATGCTTTAAGATGCCTAAACATTGTTAACTTTAATCATCTGCATCCATGAACTCTTATCCTAGACCATGTTCTCAAAGAGATGCAAATCTAGTAGGTTATGTCTAATCTGATCATCTCAAGTCAGTTTCGATCTGCCTTTACAAACCAAAAAGATTACGATAATATAGGGGGTCGTAGGACACAATACCCGATATATGGCCGAAGATGGACGTCAATTGAGTCCATGACGTAATTCAATTGATACTTAGGTTAGGACATTACAACTAAAAAAGCATAAATTCAAACCAGGACATGTGTAGCATATATGCAATACTGCCATCTGAGCATACTAGCTTAGGCAATAGTATTTGGACTAATTAGGTTAAAAGGTTGTTGACTCAGTTTGCAGTATGCACGCTATGTGGGTTGTCTAGTAAAAAGCTTTACCAATTAAGATGTCACTGTATTCCCTCAAAAAAAATTAAGATGTCACTGAGTTTCTAATTTACATCTTTCATAAAACCTTTTGGAACTAAAACAGTAAGCTCTAAAATAATGGTATGACGTTTATGAAACTAGAAGATGGACATCAATTTGGACCCGACAATGATGAGCTTTAAATTAGGTACACTTTACACTCTGTATGTTTTCCTTTCCTCCTATACATTAATTAAACCAGAGAAAAAAAAAATTTATTTGGGCCCTTTGATAGATGATGTACATATTAAAATTCATTCCGTCACTTTCTTTATCATCCCAGATATACGTAAAAAGTGAAAGAATGAAGGTTATTGACCATGTATATGTATATACGTGTGTGTATATATAAACACCCCTATTTATTTATTTCAAAACTTCGAAACAAGACTTTTCCTAACTCAGCTTTTACAGTATACCAAAAACAATGCACCCGAAAAAGACATTTCATGCACTGCGTCATAGGGTGAAAGTTATTTCCGGAAAAAACGACAAAGTTTTCTGCTAGGCGACAGCGTGGTCAACATTACCTCATAGGACTGACATTTAGTCAACCTCGGCGCCTCACTGACAGTTCGGCCTAACAGTAAATCAAGGCTAAAATACTTGAACAGCCCCGACCTGCACAACCACGAGATCCTACCTCGTCCTAGGCCATTGAGATCAGCCTTTGAGCTCGTCTAGGCACCTAAGCAGATCCTTGCCAGGTGTCCCATATAGCAAGACATTTGCAACACCTGGCGCCACGTGGCAAACATACGGGTACACCTCGCCAGTGTTGGCATAGTACATGTCATTAGCTCAATCACTGGCACATGCATTGGCTGCCCCGAGCACATAAAAGGAAAGAAAGAAAGAGAAAAAGAGACAGGTCCAAAAAATAAGACAGACAGAAAATTTACTATCCTAGTCTTCGTAAACATTGAAAGACCAGATTTTCATCATAACTGAAACCTCATATTATAAAATTCCATCAAATATGCCCATGACTCACTTGAGCATCGGAGGGTTTTTTCCGAGACCTCTGACGGTAATTTTTCTTCGCAAGTTAGCGAGGAGATAGTCTCAATCCTCTAACGGAAGGTTAACGACGTTTTTATTCGGATCATCTATGATCCATAGCTGAAGATCCGACTTATGAGTGCGTATTATGGTTAAAAAATGTATTATTGTTTATCATGAGTTAATTGTATAACTCTCTGCAAGATAAGAATCACACGAAAGTTCCCGAGCCAAAAATAAATGACATATAAAAGATGGATGTAAAATATTATTGTGCTACCAAACTGTCATTTGACGGTTCTTTTATTTTATTTTCTTATGTTACACATTTTTTACTCGTATCACCATGAGTAGAAAATAATATCATTATAAATTGAGAAATGTTACATTTACAGAGACCACTATAAGGTGGGGTATAATATCATTGTAAAGTCGAAATGCTGCATCTATAAAGATTCAGACCTATCACCTCTTGGTCTTCACGTCTCAACTTTGGTTGTGAAACTATATACGAACCAAATCTGCTTTTCATAGGTTTAGGTTTGTCCTTCGCATGGTTCGTTTCAAAATTAGGTCAAGTTTTTCAAACTCATGGATTGATTTCTCTGTTCCAGCGAACTGAAGTCAAAGACACGTTCTTCTTTGACTTTGAAATATGATGAAATAAAGCAAAATGATTCACTAAATTGGATGCGTTTCTTATATTCTGAAGTAGCATTTAATCGACACAGATTGACGCAATGTTCATTATGGGTCATCGGAAAACAACATCTGTGTATTTCTAAAACATAAGTATGATTACGTACATTCGACCCTCTCATACCCCGACATAAACGGAAACATCTAAAGCAATTGGGTAATGATACTGTTGTTGTTCCGGCAACCTGAAAATGACTCTCTTAACATGACACAAATTTGATCCACTAAACTTGAAATTGATCCCTCAACTTGCTAAAATACAACATGGACCACACTCATCAAATCCAAAAATAACCTGTCAAACCCGATTTATCAAACACATTAACACTCCAAACCTACCTCGCCAAGCCCATCAAATTTAAAATCGGGTTTGCAGATTAATACGAACTCGACTTGCCAACATGATATGTTATGTTTGGATTCATTTTTTAAAACCTATCAACCTACCAACTTAAACACGACCTGTTTATCAACTTTACTTTGGTTTGACTTGGGGACAAGAATATAATGCCTTGACAACTGGCAATGAGAAAAACTTGGAAGGACAGAGAGTTCACTAATTAAATTGAACTAATAATGGATAGGACATTTGATTACATCAAGGACCCTACAAACAAGGCCAGTTTTTGGTGGGCCCCCATAATTGGTAACTTTCATCCACTTGATTTTGAACCCTCTGCAGAATATTGGGTCCTTGTCCCCCTTTGTGGGCCTTATCTGGACTGGATTTGTCCTTCGTTTTTCGTTTTCTTGTGGGCCAAGTTTACCCATTATTGTTAAAGATGTCGGGTCGTCTTCAAATCTTGTACAATACTATAAGGTACTGTGGGTGGTACATGCTAAAACTGTCCTAGTACAAGTATTACCATCAAATAACTATTATGCTTTATATTCTTTGGAGGTAAATGATACTACTCAATGGGTTTGTTGAACGAACCGAACAGTTCGCGAACTGTTCGAGTTCAGTTCGTGTTCGTTTCGTATTCGTTCGGTAATTATTGTTAACGAGACGAATTCAAACAAGTATTCGGATTCGTTTAGGTAAACGAGCCAAACTGTTCACGAACTGTTCGGCTCGTTTAAACAGTTATAAGCTTATCGAGCCAAACTCGAACCAATTTTAAAGTTCGTTTAGCTAAACGAACCGAGCCGACTAGTTCGTTTAGCTAAACGAATCCGAATTCGAAAACCTAGTATTCGGTTCGGCTCGGTTCGTAAACACCCCTACTAGTCAATAAGGTTTGGTTCAACTGAAGGTTCGTCCACTTCAAGTTATAAGAAATCTAGTTTCGAATTTCGTTGTTAGCAATTCATGAAACTCCTAGTTGATGCGTAAAAAAATCTTTATATATACCGATTGAGTAGCATTTTCACTATCCTATGGATTCAAGTATGAATCTCTTTCCTAATTTTCTTTGTTTTTAAAGAAAAAAAGTAATTGAGGTTTTCATTGTACCGTAACCTTGAGAGGACGGGTCTTGGAGCAACTGATAAAGTTGATGCTTTGTGATTTTGAGGTCACGGATTCGAGCTACGGAAACAGTCTCTTACACAAAGTATAGGATAAGACTGCGTACATCAGATCATAAAACGATCCTTCCTTTTTCCGGATCCTTTGTAAATGCAAGAACCTAATGTGGTAGAAACGCCCTTTTTGTTGTACCGTAACCCTATGTTTGGAGAAGTCTTTCATTCGTCTAAGCCTTTCCTTCACCAGAAAGAGAGTAAATAATTGATTGTTTAATTCAGAAAATGCAAAATATTTTACGGATTAATTGATGAAATAAACATATCTCGACAATATTTGTCGAAATAGGGTCGTGTTTTATTGAACACAAGAAAAGGGTACGTTATAAAGACTTACTCAGTTCTTTTTATTTACGATATTGTGTTATTCACCCTTGCATATACACGGTTGTGGCTATTTTAATATCAGAAATGTTTTATTTGTATTTATTATTCATTCACTGACATATTAGCACACTATATTTCTATTATTATGTCATTTATGCAGGTACATATAGAGGTCTCATTGGAAGCAAACTCTTTATCCTTTGAGATAGAGGTATTGTTTTTCTGCCGCTCACACTCCTCAAACTCTAGCGAGAGCTTTTGCTGCCGTTATGATATACTGAGTATGCGTTAGTTGTTTTTTTATTGAACACGAGACCTCTTGCCATTCACAAATTTTAGGTTGAACTAAAGACGTATAACTAATTTCAGTTTAATAAATGAATCAATCACATGGAATTAGAAAATATAACTTTTTTCCAAGCTAAATAAAGGCATGGCCCTAGTGACAGAAATGCTGGTGTGTAACCAAGAAAATACATGATTGAACTTCAGGCAAATGATACACAAATATTAACCAAGAAAATACATGATTTTTCCTTTTGAATAGGTCATTTGAGGCCATATTTATTTCCTTCTCTATTGAAATTTCCCTTTTATATACATGATTGAACTTCAGGCAAATGGAGATCCAAAAAAAAAAAAAAAAAAACTTCAGGCAAATGAACAAGTTAACCCACTATTTTTTTGTAAAGTCTATCAGCATATATATATATATATATATATATATATATATATATATATATATATATATATATTGAAAGGTCTTTTTTTATACTCGTAAAATAAAATTTAATTTTATTACTAAATAACTATCAATCATCTTAATACTTAATCATTGATCAATCGAATAATGACAAGTGAAACAAATAATGAGGCCCATTATCAATGATGAACTTCTTGACACTAGCTTGATATATTAGTTAATTTTGAGGCAAATTTAGAGAACTCAAACTTGAATACGAGCTTTGTTTTAGACTTATTATGCATACAAACTCAAACTTAAGCCTAATAAAAGAATTCTCAATCCAAACCACTCTTTCTAACCCAAAATATTATCACAGTTGGTCAAACACCATTAAGACGAAATCTTTAAAATATTCAACATAATAGTTTATCAGAATAGTCTTTATGTCATTTAGAACTAATTTTTACCCAACTACGTATAAAATACTTTAACAATTCGATTTTAAATAGGCCTTAACTAATTATGACAACATTTTTAGAACATAATAATTAAAATTTGTATGTAGTCGTTCATCCTTAGTTTATATGTATTTTTACTTGTACCAGGTGCAAGTCGTACAGAGACGATATAAAAAATGGACCTAATTTGCCTATAAGTGTTTACCAAAACTTTGAAACGAAATCTGATTACCTCAGTCCAAGTACAACCACAACATCATTCGATTGTCTTAGAGACTTCTGTCTATAACAGAATATCGGAGTTGGATGTACGCAATTATAGCCATATGTTAGAAACATACAGAAGTTGTTTATCGATGATCCATAATGAAAATTGCCCCAAGCTGTGTCGATGAACGGAAAAAGTTAGTTTAATTAATTTTTTCGACTATGTTTTTTGAGGCTCGACCCTCCTCTAAAGAAGTAAATGACATTATGTTTAAAGGTATAATATTGATTGAGCAATAATGATGGAGATCCACGTACTCCCTATTAACAACAATTAGTTTATTTAATATTTTCAGTGGGAGTTCCTTTTTCTGCTGCATGTTTAGTCCAACGCCTAATAGAAGTTAACTATCACGTCGACATTTTAAGCTACTCTTTGAATGGACGAGTCTATATAGTTTCCTAATATAAAACTCATTCGATTTTGATAAATTTCCACACTTTGTTCATATTTCCGTCTTAAACGTCTTAGCTCAAGAATAACTCGGTTAAAAATAAACAAAGAACTATGACGACAACAACATTACCCCATTGCCTTAGGGGCTTCTGCCTATGGCGGGGTATAAGTGGCCGGATATATACAACCATATCCATGTGTTATGAACACACAGAGGTTGTTACCCGATCACCACAAAAAGAATTTCGATTACCGACGAAAACCTCACCGACGAAACGAGGTACGTCGGTCTTTCGTCGTTAATTTGCGACGCAATAGCGATAAACACAGTTTCGTCGTTAATTGCGACGAAACTACGATGAAATACATTGTCGCTAACAAAAAAGTAGTCAGGTTAATCCTTTCGTTACACTTTCGTCGGTGTTTTGTCGATGGTTCGTCGCTACTCTGTGTCTTTTGTTTGTCGCTATTTAGTTTGTAGCGTTTCGTCGCTATATCGTCGCTAATGTGTCGCTAAAATTCCAGAAACATAAACACGGATAAACAAGAAAATAAATTCGTCGGTTAGTAGGTTCTCGGCGTTGTATTAAGTTTCGTCGGTATATCATCGGTGTTTAGTCGATGAATTAGTCGTCGCAAATGTTTCGTTTTACTTTTCGTTCGTATTTTATATATTCCGATTCGTCGCTGTGTCGTCGCAGATTCGTCGAGGATTAAACACGTGTATTAATTAAGAAAAAGAAAGCGATGATTGGAAAAAAAATTTATTCATTTAGAAATAAAAATTTACATTATAAAGACGAAAAATTAAAAAAAGAAATGTAAAAGAGAAGCGGAGAGGGGTCGTTCACTCTTCGTCATCGGAAGAAAGAGTGGCCGCCACATTCTCCGCGAACTCTTTGAGGAGGCACTTCAGATTGTAATATCTGGCTTTCAACTTGCGCAGCCTTCTGTTCACGCTGTGTAATTGCCTCGACTCCTGCTGCATGTTTGCTATAAGCGTACGGTAGTTGATCTGCGGTTCCGGCATTTCTTGTTGAGGATCCTCTGGCGGCATTGGGTCATGCACAGATATTGAATCCTCCCGCTCAACCGATGGTTGTGGTTGAGGAGGCGGCCGTTGTGGAGGTGCACTGTTTGCCCCTCCACGCCTTGGGGTTCTTCTATAATGACGGGGCATACTTTGTATTTTGTTTAGGAAGTTTTATAACTTTGTTTATGTGAAATGTAAGGCTGTGGGGTTATATATAGTTAAAATTAGCGACGACATAGCGACGAATCTGCGACGAATTTATCGTCCGTTACTCAACAGCGGAAGATGTGCGGGCATGATACTTCGTTTGAACAAGCGACGAATTAGCGAGAAAATAGCGACGACTTAGTGACGTAAGGTCATCGTACATTGTAACCATCGGGCACTGTGCGGACACGGCCGTTGGGTGAATAGCGACGCCGTAGCGACACCTATAGCGACGAAACGCATCGTATGGTGTGAAGATACGACAGTGTGTGTCGCTATAGTCATCGATATTTCGTCGGTAAAGCGTCGCTAAATTTCCAGAAATATAAACACGGATAATCAAGGAAATAAATTCGTCGGTTATTAGGTTCTCGTCGTTGTATTAAGTTTCGTCGATATATAGTCGCTGTTTAGTCGGTGAATTAGTCGTCGCAAATTTTTTCGATTTACATTTCGTTTGTATTTTAGCGTCGTCTGTATAGTAGCAACACTCTCCGCGCACGCCTTTAGGAGGAGTCTCAGCTGCGCAGCTTTGGCTTTGATCCGCATCTGCCTTCTGTCCAGGTATCTGAGACGCTGATCCTGGTAGCGCAGACGCCGATTCTGTTGCTTAAGCACCTCCTTCATCTCCTCTACTGTGTTCCACAGCTCCTTTATTTCTACACGAGGATCGCCAATTTGGCGATCCTCTTGCCGCCTTGGCCCTTCCACAGAAGCTTCAGAGGAGTCAGCCGGTGGGGGTGGTTGTGGTTGTGGGAACTGATGCGGGTGCGGGTGGTTGAAGAACCCGTCCTGGGTTCATACGACCTCTACCACGGCTTGCCTGTGCCTTAGTACGAACCATATTTGTCTCCTTTTGTTTGATTAGAAAGAAGATTTTTTTTATATTAGGAGAGACACGGCAGTTTGGAAACCAGCGACGACATAGTGACGACTTAGCGACGTAAGGTCATCGTATGTTGTAACACTCGGGCACTGTGCAGACACGGCCGTTGGGTGAATAGCGACGACGCTAATAGCGACAATTGGAAGGCACGACTTGATATGCGCGACCTCAAAATGCGACCGGAGCTGCATCCCGTTGGCACATCCTACATGCCGAAGTCCTCGTACACGCTGACTGCGGAGCAGGTCAGTGCGTTGTTAGCATGGCTGGGGACGACTAGATTTCCTGACGGCCATGTTTCGAACCTGTCGAAGAACATCGACGTGAATAACCGCGGTTTGCACGGGATGAAGAGCCACGACTGTCATGTGTTCATGCAACGGTTGATGCCCATTGCATTCGCGAGCTGCTTCCAACCAATGTATGGGAAGCACTTACCGATGAGTCTGTTCTTCAGATGTCTTACATCCACGAGACTCAGGGCGGATGATATGTCAAGGCTGGAGGCGAAATCCCAGTGATCCTATGCAAGCTGGAACTGTATTCCCTCCGTCCTTCTTTGATTCAATGGAACACCTGCCAGTTCATCTACCAGAGGCATGCGTTGGTGGTCCTGTTCAGTACAGGTGGATGTATCCATTCGAGAGATACTCTTATCTATTACGTGACGTTCTTATGTGTCTAAGCGCGAGCATGCTTACCAATTTGTTTCATCATGTGACGTTGGAGTATTCACTATATGAACAGATATCTCAGGCATTTGAAGCTGAACATCAGGAACAAGCAAAAGTCGAGGCCTCGATGTCAATGCCTACCACGGAGGAAGCCTCGACCTTCGTGTCTCATTACTACTTTACGCAGCCATATGTCCCGTCGAGTGTAGAGATGTTCCCTGGAACGACGACGGCATTTCCAGATCCGGCGTCCTCTCCATATTCACACATCCGATCAGATTTCACGGACAGGGAAAGGAAATGATATTGGGGGACGACGATCTGAAGATTGCTCATTCTTATGTTCTGCGCAACTGCCGTCAAGTTGACCGTTTCCAGAGGTATAAACGATATCCAATTTTAATTTGTAAATACCTTACGCTACTCTATCCATTATATTACAAAGGTATACAGGGTACTCATTCGTAATTTGCTTCAGCTTGTTCATTGATTTATTGCAAGAACATTCACCGGGTATATCGAGCGATGCAATAAACAATGAGTTAGATGCCAAGTTTGCTGATTGGTTCATGTGGCATGTAAGTTTACATATTTGCTGGTTACGTGTACGTCATGTATACGCATTTATTGCCCCGCTGATGTATACTTACTTGTCATTTTACAGGCGAGCAAAGGTCATCTGGCTGACGAAGAGTACGATTACATTCTGACACCAGTAGTCGAGGGTCCATTGAACAGAGTCACGCTACGACATGTGTTTTGTGAACGGTTATAGATTCCACACAGTCTCCCATGCCAGCCGAAAATCGTCGGAGAACAGTGGAGTGTGTGTCAAGCGGTATGACAATAACCCGAGGATGACTTCTATGGCTACCTTACTGACATCATTGAGCTCAAATATCCAGCATTGCCTATAAAGTGGTGGTGCTATTCAAATGCCAATGGTACGATCCAACTCGAGAAGGTTTCGCGCTGGCACAAAGGTTCACGGCTGATATAAGTTGGTAGACATACACCAAGGGCGACGGTACAGAAAGTACGATCCATTCGTTTTGGCTAGTCAAGTATCCCAGGTGTACTATCTATCGTATCGACGACGAGGATGAATGCGAGCTCAAAGACTGGCGAGCCGTGTGCAAAGTGAAATCGAGCAAGTTTGATGTCAGTATCCAGCCGGTTCAGATGGCATGGATGCCACATTTCAAGAAGAAAACCCACGCGTTGTGGATACAACACATGTTGAAGTGCACAATCTTCCTCTAAATGACCCCAACGGCGGTTTCATCGAAATTCATCTCAACATACAACCGGCTGACAATATTGAAGATGTAGGCGAAGACGAATACGAGGATGAAGAGGACGACGAGCATGTAGATGAAGATGAAAATGAATATGAAAATGAAGATGCATATGAGGATGCGGATGAAAATGAAGATTGACGTTAGTCAAAATTTTTATGTACCTTTTTGTGAAAGTGTGTATGTGTTGATGTACTTATACACATGTATATACATAATGTGTGTCTGTAAGTACTTTATATTTCTATTATTTTTTATACAATACTGAAGAGCGCCAACGATTTACCGACGAAACGTGTCGTCGCACGTTTGGAATAACGACGACACAAAAATAGCGACGAAAACCCGTCGCTATTTCGTCGCAAAATTTCGAAATTAAACCAGAAATCCCCCTTCTTCTTCCCCATTTAAGCCCCCGCCCATTTCAGCTCCCGCGAAATCTCCCTCCTCCGACCGCGAATCTCCCTCCCCCCCCGCAAAATCCTCCATCCACCCGCCGCTCCTCCAGCTTCCGCCATTCTCCGGTGACCTCCTTCCCCGGTTAGTTTTTCTTCCTATTTTGTTTTTAATGCTTTTAATTAGTTATAGATTCAATTCTTTGTTTTGGGTTTGGGTTATGGGTGTTGGTGGTGGGTTGGGGACTATGGAGAGGGCTGTGGGGTGGGGCAGTGGTGGTTGAGGGTGGCTGTGGGTGGGGGTTCACCAAGAAATCTCCCCCGCGAATGGCGAATGGGTTGGGGACTATGGGGAGGGCTGTGGGGCGGTTGGGGTGGTGAATGGCGGAGCTGGTGGTTGGGGATGGCTGTCGGTGGGGCTGGTGGTGCAGGTTTGCTGGTGGGGCTGGGCAGTTGCTGGGCAGGTGTTTGGGTAGGTGTTGGTTGGGGCTGGGTGTGTTGTGTTGTGGGTGGGTAGGGTTGGGTAATCAGTGTGTGTGGCGCTGAGTTGGATTTCCATGTCCGACGACATATGAAGCAAGCATGTTGGTGATCATGTGGCTAAGGTATGTTTGGGCAGGCCCTAATGCTCTTAAATTCTCAATTTTTATGCCTATTTTATGTTACAAGTGATGTATTAAGTAGCTTTTATTTATTTTTCAAGTTTGAAGCTCAAATGATGTATATTATTGAAGCCATGTATTTTGTTTAGCTAGTTTATGGTTGAAGCCTGTTTGTTGTTAAACTGAATTGTGTTTACTTTGGGCAGCCCATAATTCTCTTAAATTTACCATTTTTATGCATAATTCATGTTACAAGTGATGTATCATAAGGATGTAGAGGTGATGTATATTTTGAAGTGTAATTTGTTTAGAGGTGATGCATATTTATGCTATAAGTTTCAAGTTCAAGTGATGTATGCTTTGAAATATAATTTGATGATGAAGTTTGATTATGTAGTTTGGTTAATCATGTCATGTTGTTTGGATTTGGATTTGTCTTGGGAGAGGCCATTAAGGCCGGAAAACCTCCGATAAAAATAGGTCATGCCGAAATTTTCAAAATTATTAATATCTTGCATTAAATGTATGTAAACACTTGTCATTTTTTGGACATCTTATTTGTTTGGCCAACCAACCCTAAACTTGTTGAATGTGCCTTTTAAATTTTTCACCCTTGCAGATCTGATGGCTAGTGAGGTTTACCTACTCGACCCACCTACCCACCAGCCAGACAGGCCCTCTCAGGACAGTTCGATCTGTTCGTTTCTCAGCATGAGCTGCTTGGTTCTATGTCGACCGCCGCTCTGGCTGCGGACGCGGACCTTTTAGGGCCTGCCGATAGGTCCGCACCCCCCAGATCTCCGACGCCACCCACACCCCCGGTTCAGCCCATCATCCGCGTCTGATGCGGCATCGGACGAGGGTGTCATACCAGGGCGTCGTGCCCTCCCTTGGTCACATGCTACCCATACGTAAGTAATGATTTATTTTTTTTAACACGTTTTCAAATCTATTTCACGAGTTATTTTTTCCTAACAACTTCACCTCTTTCAGGTTTGCATCGGACTCGGGCCAGATTTCGGTTGCATCACTCGGTCCTTCCACCTGAGGCAGGACCCTGCTGGATATGCCTGGTCCCGTGTCACCCCGCAGACACGTAGGTTCTACTGGGATGAGTTTCAGGTATTCAAATTTGATGAATTTCACTTTTTGATGCGTAATCGATCATTACTTTTCTAACCACATTTTTATTTTTCCTCCGTATAATAATGCAGAAGGCGTACAGCTGGCCAGCCGACATCGCCCACGACGTGGAGCAGGCCTGGCGCTAGAGGGCCGCCAAACGCTACAGGGACTTCGTCAACTCGCTCAAGACCAAGTGGGAGCGTGACCCCATTTCTACGAGGCCTCCCTACGTATCCGAGGCCACTGGGCGGGGTGGATAGAAGGGTGGTGGACCCTGCTAACCAAGCCCGCAGCGCCCGGAACGCGGCGAACCGGCAGCGGCAATCTACAGGCCCCAGCACCTGCCACACACTCAGGTGGTTTGGTTTCCCACGCCACCACGATGTGCTATGGTAAGTATTTTAATATTGGATTATTTAGATTCATTGATTTCATTGGATTATTTAGATTCATTGACTTAAGTGGATTATTTAGATTCATTGATTTCTTATGTTCCGCTGTTGTTTTTTTTGGTATTCGTATATGGTTAATGTAAGTAGTATGTGTTCATTTGCCTTTTTCTTTTTATTTTTGATTTGACTTGGGAGAGGCCTTTAAGGCCGGGATACCTCCGATAAACGAATAGGTCATGCCGAAATTTTTAAAATTCTGGATTTCACTAACATATTTTATTTCATTCTTTCAGCACGCGGAGACGGGGGAGTGGCCAGCCTCCTACGATCTCTTCTACAAGACACATCGGAAGAAAGCCTCCGACGGGACGGAGGACTGGATCACGGCGAAGGCCCGCGACATCAGTGTAGTCTACAATCATTTGTTTTTTTCCTTAGTTTGTTTTTTTCTAAACCCTAAACCCTAACAATTCTTATTCTCATTTCAGGACGAGTACAACAGATTACTGGCAGAGAGGGGAGAAGAGGCCGACAAGAACCGTGCTTATTGGGATGTGGTTCGGACCATCGGCCCTCAGAATAAGAAGAAGAGAGAGGTGTACGGGGTTGGATCAGCAGCCCGCGATTCTTCCCCGAAGTTCTGCATCCAGGTGCTTCCTCCGAGGCCAGCACCTCCGCGCCTTCTGCGACGCTAGAGGATATTTCGCGCCTGGACGCAGATCATGCGGCGCTGCAGCATGAGATGGATACCATCAGGGCGCAACATGAGGAAAGTGTTCAGACACTGCAGTCGTAGCTCACTCAGACCCAGCAGGCGCTACAGGAACGAAGCAGGCGCAGCAGGAGACGAAGCAGGAACTCTCGCAGCTATAGCAGATCCTCCTCTCTTTCCTTTCTAGCTCCTCGCAGCCTCAGCCTCGCCCTCAGGATGGTCAGCCTTCTCTGCATGATCCCCCTCCACCTTCCTCTGCATAGTATTTCATTTTTTGATTTTTCGTACTGACTATTTCATTTATTGTATTGACATATTCTTTGTTCTTTTATATTTTATCTGACATTTATACAGATTCCATTTCATTTGTGTTGTTTAATTATACGAATTTCAATACGCAAATACCGTATTTCTGTATAATATTCGTAAAAATGATTTTATACAAAATAAATAATTATAAAATTAAATAATAATAAAAACACTATTTAATTAATAATATATTGATATTATTAATAAATTATAAATATTTAATATTTAATATTTTATTAATTTATTTTATAAATTTATATTTAATATTAATTTAAATAATAGCGACGAACCTGCGACGAAACATAAATGTCGCAGACCGGGTATATAAAAAAATCAAAAATTTTAAAATAGCGACGAAAAAGATATACTGACGAACCGACGACGGAAAAAAGGTCGCAGACCTGACAGATTTACGTCGTAATTTTACGACGAACCGCCGACGACCTTGCTCTCGTCGCAATATAACGACGCCGTACCGACGAAAATCACTTTGCGACAAGCTATATAGCGACATACATATTTCGTCACCATTTCGTCGCTATATGCCATTAGCGACGAAATGGCGACGAAATATGGCCGTCGCTATATGGCTTTTTTTTTGTGGTGGATAACCCATAATGAAAATTTTGTGCCAAGTTGTATCGATCAACTGCTACTTCATAACCTAAAAAATTTATGATTTCTTTCATACAAGTCTGGAATTTCTTTTCTACATTTGAGCTTCGTTTTGTTTCCTTGTGAAACCGAAGTTCCTCATTTTTGGACCCTAGCACGGATGCAAAAAGGGGGGGGGGGGGTAGGTATACCATTTATCCACCTAAAACATCACGAATTCCCGTGGTAGTTACCCTTTTATTTTCAATATTGCTATTTTCGGAAACAAAGGGAAACAAGAATAAATAAAATCCCTCAAAACATTTAATAGGATGTGACAATATAACCTTTTTTTAGGAATAAACATTTTATTCATCAAGACTAATAAGCTGATACAACAGCTAGTATAACTGTGTGTGTGTTTGGGACTCATGTACATGCTGAGGCCGAACCAAAACCGGGATTTTCCTTTTGTCAGAAAAATCGCAGATTGCAAATAAGTAATTAAGCGAAAACAAGTAAAGGACACGCATATTTATGTAGTTCGATCAATATGACCCGGATGTAAGATCTGGATCTAGGTCATCGGCCTGTACGCTCCAGTACCACCACATACCTTTGAAGAAATATATCTTATTTGATCATGCTAATAAAATATTTGGGTTAAGTTTCAATTCAAATCGTCTAATAAAGTTTTAAGTCAACTAACGTTTCTATTCGATATACTGAAATACCGTAAGAGAATAATGAAATAGGAGGGATTGGGGAGGGGAGGGGGAGGCTAAGAACCTACTTTATGACATGTACCTTCCCGTGTCGAACTTCAACATCCTTAAGTTAAAATTCCTCCATAATATTCTTTTGGACTGGAGCTTTGGAATCTTCAGGGCCAAAGTTTGGCGTTTGTTCCAAGTTAAGAAGCTTCGCAAAAGATTAACAAACCAATGGAGTGAGACGTTTCTTTGCCAAATGACAAGTCCATGAGAGGCAACTAAACTCCACAACATCTCTAGCAAGTAATACAAAACCAGAGAGGTCTTCTGCTGCAGACATATAAACAACCTCTCTGGTTTTGGATCACTTGCTAGAGATGTTGTGGAGTTTAGTTGCCTCTCCTGGACTTGTCATTTGGCAAGGAAACGTCTCATCATAATGAAAATTACGTCAAGTTGTGTCGGTCAACTGCTACTTCACAATATAAGAACTGCAGACAATTTATTGAGTCATTTTACTTTATTCCATCATATTTCAAAGTCAAAGAAAATGTTCATTCACTCGATTGGAAATGGAAAGGCTTCTACTGCAGACATATAAACTTATAGCTTAAAAACAAAAACTTTAAAAATTTAAAAATATATTTACACCTTCAGGACTACTTCATTAGCCTATAAAATATCTCAATTCTGGCCATGTACGCTCCTGGATTGCTGATTCCTCTGTCTTCTTGTTCCCTCTGGTTGAGGAAAGATAAGAGGCGGGACCGGTCCAGCCTGGTTCACTGGATGGTTTCTGAACCGATACCTGTCCGGCTTGGCTAATCTACTACTTGGTTAAACATACATTTTGGTAAAGAATTCAGAGAAGAAATGGACATCAATGATTTGCTGTCATTTATTTAAATCAAATTCAGAATTTTTAATTAGTAAATTTATTGCAATGAGTAATGTGTATATAAACAAACACGTGGTACGTAGATATATTAAAAGTTGTATTAAAAAAACCTTGTATTTATAAAAATTAATTATATTAAGCGTACATGTTTACGTATCATATGTATAATATATACATGCAAATATTCTGCAAAAAGAATATATAATTATCATACTTCTATCTCTTTTTCAAGCATTTCACTTGTCAACTGAAAACCCTTTCTCTTCTGGGTTACTGTTGCAATAGGATTAACTGATCTTTTTATCTGTTCAGGTATGTTTCTATTTTCAACGGAGTCAAGTAGACGCTCTTTCTTGATTTTGAAATATGAAGAAATAAAGCAAAATGACTCACTAAATTGGTTGTGTTTCTTATATTGTAGAGTAGCAGTTGATCGACACAGCTTGACGCAATTTTCAGTCATCGAAAACAATCTCTGTATGTCTTTTTGTAATTAAAATTTATATATATAAGCCAAATGGTGCATTTACAAAGATGTTGCAGTAGAAGCAACAATTAGCTTGACAATACCCAAAACCAAAAAGGTGGCTTACAATGAGATAACATCTTTCCTAATCAAATGCCAACCTATACAAAATTTACCCTACATGGGCAGTATTATCAAGCTTTAAATACAAAAGATATGAAATAACAGCAAAATACAGTGCTAGGTGCTCAGCATGACATATTTGCAATTCCATCCACAGTGCCTTTGAGCCAGTTCGTCCGCACATCAAAAGGAAAACAGAAAGTGGGTGGTGTTGTCTACTTCGCAGAACCTGGATCCACCTTTCAAGCCATACGCACTGGAATACCATCTATCTAACCGAACCTGCCATGGGAGTCCTACACAAGGAAAGGAACAAGCACATTATACTGGAACCACAAAGCAATACAACTAGTCAAGAGGAAAAAATATGTATTGGAAGGCCCAAATTTAGTGCAATAATCCAGCTAATATGCGATTTTCTTATTTTGTTCCAAGAACTGACACTGAATCGGATGCTTTGTAGTATCTCAGTGGTGATGGTTTGGGGGTTCTTTTTAATGGAGGTGTGAAGTCTGAGGTTTCGCTCTCTCCATATTTCGTAGACAACAATGGCTAGACTGTGGATAATGAGTTATTTTTGGAAGTTTGAACTCCAGTGTGTCGCTGAAATCCAGTCTTGGAAGAGCTCCCAGGAGTACGTGAGGAAATGGCAATTCAGTTTTGATAGAGTGGAGGTCCAAAGATGCTGTGTATACGGGCAATTGAAAAACAGGTGGTTTGGTCCTCCAACCTCACAAAAGAGGCACATGGGAGTATCTATGATACCCCCAATGTGCCATTTTTACTAGAGTAGGCAACCTCTCCCAAAAAGCCATCCAAAGTATCACTGCAAATCTGGGGAGATGATGCCTACTCCAGACAAGTTTTGTCCAGAGGATGGGGTTAGACGATGGTGTTTTGGCGAAAGTAGCACTGGAAACAGAGAAATGCTTGGAATGGGTCCACAACCAGTAATCTTCGCGATTGGATAAAGGGATATTCAAGCAAGCTTCATGGAAACTGGTGATTTGGGCGTCCCAACCTCTACCAAAAGGGAGCCTCCAATGACCTCTACTGATAATTTCAGAAACCTTTGCGTCCAGGCAGATGTTGAGTTTTTGCCTTAGTTCTGGGAAGTTAGGTAACAATCTACCCCAAGGGTGCCATGGGCCAAACCAAAAGGAGGTGGAAGTCCTTTTGCCTATAACTCTGTCTGTAAACTCCTCATATTGATCCCTTATCCAAAGCAACCTTTTCCATAACCAGGCATCTTGGGACTTTGGTTAGATTTCCCAAAGCGTTTTTCCTTTAAGGATTACTGTGTGAACTCACTTTACCCAGAGTGACTCTTTGTTCTCATAAATATGCCAGACTTGTTTCATTAGATAGGCATTGTTGACTTGTGTAAGATTTGGCAAGCCCTATCCGCCATCCTCCATTGGAAGGCAGAGGTCAGACCATTTAACATTCGCCTTTCTTGGACCTCCCCAAAGGAAATCCCTTAAGAGACGTTCAGTTTCTCTAAGAGTTTTCCTGGGAAGGAAGTAGGCTGCAGTCTAGTAACGTACCATGGCCACTAGGACAGAGTTTATAAGTTGCAGCCTGCCTCCATAGGACAGCTTTGAGGCCGTCCAGCTGAAGATTTTGGCTCTAAGCTTGTCCAATAAAGGAGAGCAGTCGGCAAAGAAAAGTCTTCTATTCAGTAGGAGAAGATTACTAAAGGAATCTAGGGTGAGTTTGATGGTTTTGATTGGGGAATGTCCGCACTGGATAGAATGAAGAGGTCATCTGCAAAGGCTAGAGAATTTAGCTTCAAAGCTTCACATTTTGGATGATAGATGAATGGGTCGGTTTGGGAGTTAGCTTGGAGTAGCTGGGTAAAGCCTTCCATGGCGAGAATGAACAAAGCAGGAGAAAGGGGGTCCCCCTGGCGGAGACCTCTTAAGGCCTTGAAATTTTCCACTAGGGATCCATTTAGGTTGATTGAGAATGAAGCTGTGGACACACAGAGGTATATCCAGTGTATGAATTGTTGAAGAAAGTTCATTTGAGTTAAAATAGACATTAGGTAGCTCCATTTGACTGTGTCAAAGGCTTTCATAATGTCTACTTTAATTGCACAGCACTGGGATCTCCAGTCTTTTGATATCCTTTTACAAGGTGATGCATAAGTAGGACATTGTCCTGAATGCATCTACCTTTTACAAAGGCAGATTGGTTAAGGTCCACCAAAGGGGTGAGAAGTGGTTTGATGCGATTTGAGATGATTTTTGATATAACCTTATAGGTTACGTTGCAACATGAGATGAGTCAGAATTCCTTCATCTTCACCGGACTCTCCACTTTTGGGAATCTCTGTATGTTTTTAATACATGTGTATCGTTACGTGCATCCGACCCTTTCATACTCTTTCATAAGCAGAAGATTCTAAAGAAAAAGCGTAATGTTGTTGTTTATTGTTGAGGTATCACCCTCCACAATTCCAAATAATATGATGCCTGCTTTATCGTCGGATTGTCAAAACGAGTAATAATATCGGCTGAGAAGAAAAGAAATAAGATATGACGCACGTGGGGGAGCAATGAGAAAATTGAGATGGACAATTTGCTTGTTTCTAACAATCATGATTCAGAAAGAAATGTTAAGTTAAAATGCATAAAACACAAAGAAAAATTGAATCTAAAAAAATTATAAATGATATGTGCAGAACCGTCTACTTATTAAAAAAAATGTAAGCTTATTTCCTAATAAAAGATCAGTATATTATCAAATTGAAATATATAGATAAATTAAACATTTGATGAATTCATATCAAAATTTTTCTCAATTCAGTGATTAGTAAGATTACTTTTGCGATAAAATGTTGCAACAAACGGAAAAAAAAACCTAAAGAAGAGAGCAACATTCAGATTTGACTAAGGAAGAGCTGAATATTTCCGTACATTAGTCTCCCGCATTTGTGTAAGATCTGGAAAGAAACCAGATCATTTCACGATTTGATGTACGCAGTCTTAACCTACACTTTGCACAAAAACCACCAATAGTCAGAATTCATCCAAATTGGTATGTATAAATAGTGGATACATATTAGTATTATGTTATAAGTACAGTCATCCACATATATGGCCTTTTCGTATACTTGTCTATGATTCCTATGATCATTTATGCTCTAGAACACAATGAACTATTCTTTTTTAATAAACGGAAGGAACCTTCTGGTTTTTATTTATTCAATAAATATCCCGCGTTAAATGGCCGAGGGCAGCCGTTTACTACAAACTAGAAAAAGAAAAAACGAAATCAAATGATCCTTCTCGGAACATGAGGCATGCTAATCACACTATATTTCAAAGAACGATGACTTACCCGTCTAGTAACCATTGATGATGGTGGAGGTGGTGGAAGGTTCTTCCGAGCTCTGCGCTTTTTCCAAGATAGTCCGCCAAGAAGAGTCCTGCCACCGTCGATGTCATGGGACAATCCATATCAGCAATGAGCAAACTCTCCCGTATATCATCATAGTCATTCCCTTTGCGCCGATTAGATGAACGAGATGCTTCATTGTCCGAACCTACTGCAAGATCAACATCATCTTTCTCCTCCCGAAAGTTGTCTTGATAAAATTGTTCAATTAAAGGATCATAATCGGGGAAGGAAGGAGGGTCCTGGCTGACAGTATCGCCAGTGGCGCTGGCAATTCAATTTGAATGGATTGAATATGAACTTCAAGAGCCACTTCAGAGGTTGAGTTCACCTCTTGAACTTGATGTACATTTGCGTCCGATATCTCCAAGGGTGGAGGAGATATGCATACTGCTCCCTCTCCTATATTAGATTCATCGGTATGGATAGATAGTGTAGCCGAGCAGTGTATCTATCTGTTGCTCATCCTGCTGCTCTTGAACCTCTAATGTTGGCGGCACTAATAGTACGGGACTTAAACACAATGAACTATTCATTTACATGTGTCTCGATAAAATGTTGAATTAGGTTTTATCATATATGTGTGTGTGTGTATGTGTATATATATGTATATACATATATATATATTGTATATTTTGTGTGTGTGTGTATCATGTCAAATTGAGATAATTGCAACACAAAAATTTTAATCATGGCGTAGGATTTCTCTTCTTTGTGTTATTAATTCAAGGAATGAACGTTATCATAGTTTTAGTTAATTGTTTGTATCCTAAAATGTTTCTAGCAAGTCTATGTCAATATTTAATTCTAAAGGATTATAAATTTGTGTATATAAGATCTTACATTTGTGGTATATATTAGTTGTTCAACCATTAATCACGCTTGAAAATTTGTCATTAAAATAAAGAGATAGTGTGCATTTACAACAACAACACTACTCCTTTGTCTTAGATGCTCCCGCCTATTGCAGGTTTTGCAGGGTCGGATGTACACAGGACATACTTATGTGTTAAAAACACGAAGAGGTTGTTTTCCGATGACCCATAATGAAAATTGCGTCAAGCTGTGATCAACTGCTACTTCACAATATAAGAAGCGCATCCAATTTAGTGAGTCATTTTACTTTATTTTTTTATCATATTCTAAAATCAATAAAGAACGTGTCATCGACTCTATTGGAAATAGAAAATATAATGTCCACTTACCTTTTCTTAATTATTACAATCCAACTTGGAAACCATGATATGCCAATAATATATTTTGTTGAGTTGTCTTTTGATTGATATAGGCACTGTATCACTTTTTCTTTTATCAATTTATATTGTTATTTATTTTCTTGTTAGTTCAACTAAACATAACTACTTTAAAAGCTATGTGAATTATAATGTTATATATTTAAAAGTGTAATTATACTTTAAGATTTCTTTGAAGTAATTTACTCTCATGTACCAGTAATTGAAAAAAGAACTCGAATGAAGCAAGTTATGTTAAGAGCGTAGGACATAATACTTGGGGGAAAAGAAATAAGGCGCGTAACGGCTAAAAAAATTCTCGGTTGTATTATATTTCCGCGGATAATGTAACACTTTAAAAATATTAAAACAAATTGCATGGCTATTTTTGTCTGCTTTAAAGAAAAATTTAAACAATAAATGAGAGGAAAATGACACATCATCCGGATTGAAAGAAACAGTGTCAAGCTGGTCGAGTGTTTGGTCCCCATTGGATAGCGGATCAGATCCTGCAAGGCTAAAAAGGAGGCCAAAAATGAGGCGCGAATCCGGTTAGCGCCATGTGTTCCCATTATTCATATATGAAAAAAGTTTTTTTGTTTTTTAAATAAATCAAATAGGACACATGGCGTCTCAGGATTCGTTGGCCTCATTTTTGACCTTATTGTTGGCCTTGCTGGATCCCATCCGATTGGATAGTAGCTATGAAGTATCCCCACCTCTGTATCCTCCTCCTATCCCTGTACCCAAACCACCCCCCCCCCCCCCAAATCTATAACTCTATGCTCTACACATTAACGTATCTTTCTCCTTCATTTTACTAAGTTGAACCTAACAAATAAGGGTTCCTATTATCTCTGGTCCCATAGAGTGTGGGATGTAATCAGGTTCAAAGACCTACTAGTAGAAGTTTGTCATTAGCACATGGACACCACAAGAAGTTCCATTGGCACCGAAGAAGAAAACAACCGACGAGCTAGCCTGTGAGTCTATCAGGTAATTCAACAGGTAATAGTGCTCCCACACTATGCAGCTAGTCTGGAGGGGCTTAAACATTTTTCACCAAAAAAAAGCCATATAGCGACAGAAAAAATTCGTCGCAATTTCGTCGCTAACGGAATATAGCGACGAACTTGCGACGAAATTTGCAGGTCGCTACACGGCTTGTCGCCAAAGTGATTTTTGTCGATTTGCAGCGTCGTTTATATTGCGACGAGGAGAATGCTCGTCGGCGGTTCGTCGCAAAATTGCGACGAAATCTGTCAGGTCTGCGACCTGTTATTTCCGTCGTCGTTTCGTCGGTGTATATTTTGTCGTCGCTATTTTAAAATTTTTGATTTTTTTTATATGTCCGGTCTGCGACATTTTTGTTTCGTCGCAGGTTCGTCGCTATTATTTAAATACTATTACATATTATATAATATTAAATATTAAATATTAAATATTTATAATTTTTAATAATATCAATAGTATTATTAATTAAATAGTTTTTATTATTATTTAATTTTTATAATATATTTTATTTTGTATATAAAAATCATTTTTAAGAATATTATAAGAAATACGGTATTTGCGTATTGAAGTTCGTATAATTAAACAACACAATGAAATGGAATCCGTATAAATGTCAGATAAAATATAAAAGAACAAAGAATATGTCAATACAATAAATGAAATAGTCAGTACGAAAAATCAAAAAATAATATACTATGTAGAGGAAGTTGGAGGGGGATCATGCGGAGAAGGGTGACCCATCATGAGGCAGAGGCTTGTGAGGCTGCGAGGAGCTGGAAATGAAGAGATGAGGATCTGCGATAGCTGCGAGATTTGCTGGTTTGTCTCCTGCTGCGCCTGCTTCGTCTCCTGAAGCGCCTGCTGAACCGACTGCTGCAGTGCCTGCTGGGTCTGAGTGAGCTGCGACTGCAGTGCCTGTACACTCTCCTCATGCTGCGCCCTGATGGTCTCCATCTCATGCTGCAGCGCCGCATGATCTGATTCCAGACGCGAATATCATCTGGCGTCGCAGAAGGCGCGGAGGTGCTGGCCTCGGAGGAATCACCTGGATGCAGAACTTCGGGGAAGAATCGCGGCGCTGCTGATCCAAGCCCGTACACCTTCCTCTTCTTCTTATTCTGAGGGCCGATGGTCCGAACCGCCATCCCAATAAGCACGGTTCTTGTCGGCCTCTTCTCCCCTCTCTGCGAGTAATCTGTTGTAATGAGAATAAGAATTGTTAGGGTTTAGGGTTTAGAAATAAAACAAACTAAGGAAAAACAAATGATATCGTAGTCTACTTACACCGATGTCGCGGGCCTTCGCCGTGATCCAGTCCTCCGTCCCGTCGGAGGCTTTCTTCCAATGCGTCTTGTAGAAGAGATCGTAGGAGGCTGGCCACTCCTCCCGTCTCCGCGTGCTGAAAGAATGAATAAAATATGTTAGTGAAATCCAGAATTTTAAAAATTTCGGCATGACCTATTCGTTTATCGGATGTATCCCGGCCTTAAAGGCCTCTCCCAAGTCAAATCAAAAATAAAAGAAAAAGGCAAATGAACACATATACTACTTACATTAACCATATACGAATACCAACAAAACAACAGCGGAACATAAGAAATCAATGAATCTAATTAATCCACTTAAGTCAATGAATCTAAACAATCCACTTAAGTCAATGAATCTAAATAATCCAATGAAATCAATGAATCTAAATAATACAATATTAAATACTTACCATAGTACGTATCGTGGTGGCGTGGGAAAACCGAACCACCTGAGTGTGTGGCAGGTGATGGGGCCTGTAGATTGCCGTTGCGCCGGTTCGCCGCGTTCCGGGTGCTGCGGGCTTGGTTAGCAGGGTCCATCCACCCTTCTATCCACCCCGTCCAGGTGGCCTCGGATACATAGGGAGGCCTCGCAGAAATGGGATCACGCTCCCACTTGGTCTTGTGCGAGTTGACGAAGTCCCTGTAGCGTTTGGCGGCCCTCTGGTGCCAGGCCTGCTCCACGTCGTGGGCGATGTCGGCTGGCCAGCTGTACGCCTTCTGCAATTATTATACGGAGGAAAAATAAAAATGTGGTTAGAAAAGTAATGATCGATTACGCATCAAAAGTGAAATTCATCAAATTTGAATGCCTGAAACTCATTCCAGTAGAACCTACGTGTCTGCGGGGTGACACAGGACCAGGCATATCCAGTAGGGTCCTGCCTCAGGTGGAAGGACCGAGGGATGAAACTGGAAATCTGGCCCGAGTCCGTCAAACCTGAAAGAGGTGAAGTTGTTAGGAAAAAATAACTCGTGAAATATATTTGAAAACGTGTTAAAAAAATAAATCATTACTTACTTATGGGTATCATGTGACCAAGGGATGGCACGACGCCCTGGTATGACACCCTCGTCCGATGCCGCATCAGACGCCGGATGATGTGCTGAACCGGTGGGTGTGGGTGGCGTCGTAGATCTGGGGGGTGCGGACCTATCGGCAGACCCTAAAAGGTCCGCGTCCGCAGCCAGAGCGGCGGTCTACACCGAACCAAGCAGCTCATGCTGAGAGACGAATAGATTAAACTCTCCTGAGAGGGTCTGTCTGGCTGGTGGGTAGGTGGATCGAGTAGGTAAACCCTCACTAGCCATCAGATCTGCAAGGGTGTGAAAAATTTAAAGGCACATTCAACAAGTTTAGGGTTGGTTGGCCAAACAAATAAGATGTCCAAAAATGACAAGTGTTTACATACATTTAATGCAAGATATTAATAACTTTGAAAATTTCGGGCATGACCTATTCGTTTATCGGAGGTTTCCCGGTCTTAATGGCCTCTCCCAAGACAAATCCAAATCCAAACAACATGACATGATTAACCAAACTACATAATCAAACTTCATCATCAAATTACACTTCAAAGTATACATCACTTGAACTTGATACGTAAAGCATAAATATGCATCACCTCTAAACAAATTAAACTTCAAAATATACATCACCTCTACATCCTTATGATACATAACTTGTAACATGAATTATGCATAAAAATGGTAAATTAAAGAGAATTATGGGCTGTCCAAAGTAAAACACAATCAGTTTAACAAAAAAAGGCTTCAACCATAAACTAGCTAAACAAAATACATGCCTTCAATAATATACATCATTTGAGCTTCAAACTTGAAAAATAAATAAAAGCTACTTAATACATCACTTGTAACATTAAAATAGGCATAAAAATTGAGAATTTAAGAGCATTAGGGGCTGCCCAAAGGCTGCCCAAACATACCTTAGCAACATGATCACCAACCTGCACCACGCCAGCCCCACCCACAGCCACCCCCCAACCACCACTGCCCCGCCCATTCACCACCCCCAACCGCCCCACCCCGCCCCAACCCGCACCATCCAGCCGCACCCAGCCCCACCCAGCACCAACCTGCACCACGCCAGCCCCACCCACAGCCACCCCCAAACCACCATTGTCTCGCCATTAACCACCCCAACCGCCCCACCCCGCCCCAACCCCACACCATCCAGTCGCACCCCGCCCCACCCAGCCCCATCCAGCACAAACCTGCACCACGCCAGACCCACCCACAGCCACCCCCCAACCACCACTGCCCCGCCATTCACCACCCCAACCGCCCCAACCCGCACCATCCAGCTGCACCCTGCCCCACAGCCACCACCACCCACAGCCACCCCAAACCACCACTGCCCCGCCCCACAGCCCTCCCCATAGTCCCCAACCAACCACCAACACCCACAACCCAAACCCAAAACAAAGAATTGAATCTATAACTAATTAAAAGCATTAAAACGAAATAGGAAGAAAAAGTAACCGGGGAAGGAGGTCACCGGGAGAATGGCGGAACCTAGAGGAGCGGCGGTGGAGAGATTTCGCGGGGGGAGGGAAATGGGCAGGGGAGATTCGTCTTCGCGGGGGAGGAAATGCGCGGGGGAGGAAATGGGGAAGATGAAGGGGATTTCTGGTTTAAGTTTGAAATTTTTGCGACGAAATAGCGACAGGTGTTCGTCGCTATTTCTTGTGTCGTCGTTATTTCAAAATTGCGACGACACGTTTTGTTGGTAAATCATCGGCGCTGTTCATTATTATAAAAAAACAATACAAAATATAAAGTACTTACAGGCACACTTTATGTATATACATGTGTATAAGTACATCAAACATATAAAGTACTTACAGGCACATATAATGTATATACATGTGTATAAGTACATCAACACATACACACTTTCACATAAAGAGGTACATAAAAATTTTGACTAACGTAAATCTTCATTTTCATCCGCATCCTATACGCATCTTCATTTTCATCTTCCTTTTCATCTTCATCTACATGCTCGTCGTCCTCTTCATCCTCGTATCGTCTTCGCCTACATCTTCAATATTATCAGCGGTTGTATGTTGAGATGAATTTCGATGAAACCGCCGTTGGGGTCATTTAGAGGGAGATTGTGCAGTTCAACATGTGTCGTATCCACAATGCGTGGGTTTTCTTCTTGAAATGCGGCATCCATGCCATCTGAACCTGGCTGGATGCTGACACCAAACTTGCTCGATTTCACTTTTGCACACGGCTCGCCAGTCTTTTGAGCTCGCATTCATCCTCGTCGTCGGATACGATAGATAGTACACCTGGGACGCTTTGACTAGCCAAAACGAATGGATCGTACTTTCTTGTACCGTCGCCCTTGTGGTGTATGTCTACCAACTATATCGGTCGGTTGAACCGTTGTGCCAGCGCGATAACCTTCCCGAGTTGGATCGTACCATTCGGCATTTGAATAGCACCACCCGCTTTATAGGCAATGCGGGATATTCGAGCTCAATGATGTCAGTAAAGTAGCTGTAGAAGTCATCCTCGTCCGGGCTATTGTCGTACGCTTGACACCACCTCCGCTGTTCTCCGACGATTTTCGGCTGGCATGGGAGACTTTGTGGAATCTATAATCGTTCACAAAACACATGTCGTAGCGCGGTGATTCTGTTCAATGGACCCTCGGCTACTGGTGTCAGAATGTAACCGTACTCTTCGTCAGCCAGATGACCTTTGTTCGCCTGTAAAACGACAAGTAATTATACAGCAGGCGGGCAATAAATGCGTATCAACATGACGTACACGTAACTAGCAAATATGTAAACTTAATACCACCTGAACCAATCAGCAAACTTGGCATCTAACTCATTGTTTATTGCATCGCTCGATATCTATTAATGAAGTTTTTTTCCCCAATCATCGCTTTCGTTTTCTTAATTTAAACACGTGTTTAATCCCGTACGAATCTCGACGACGCTAAAATACAGACGACGCTAAAATACAAACGAAGTGTAAATCGAAAAAATTTGGGACGACTAATTCACTGACTAAACAGCGACTATATACCGACGAAACTTAATACAACGACGAGAACCTAATAACCGAAGAATTTATTATCGGTGTGAATTAGCGACGCAATACCGACGAAATAGCGACGCACGACGTATACATATGATGCGTTTCGTCGCTATAGGCGTCGCGAAGGCGTCGCTATGCAGTCCCAATGGCAGAGTGTCCGCACAGTGCGATGGTTACAACGTACGATGAATTTACGTCGCTAAGTCGTTGCTAATTCGTCGCTTTTTCAAACAAAGTGTCACGCCCGCACAATCTTCCGGGTTGAGTAACGGAAAAAAAATTCGTCGCAGAGTTCGTCGCTATGTCGTCGCAGCCTTACATTTCACATAAACAAAGTTATAAACTTCCTAAACAAAATACAAAGTATGCCCCGTGCTATATAAGAACCCCAAGGCGTGGAGGGGCAAACAGTGCACCTCCACAACGGACTCCTCCTCAACTACAACGGCCTCCTCCTCAGCCACAACCCCATGAAATGCCGGAACCGCAGATCAACTGCAGTACGCTTATAGCAAACATGCAGCAGCAGTCGAGGCAACTGCACATCGTGAACGGAAGGCTGCGCAAGTTGAAAGTCAGATATTACAAGCTGAAGCGCCTCCTCAAAGAGTTCGCGGATAATGTGGCGACCACTCTTTCTTCCGATGACGAAGAGTGAACAGCCCCTCTCCTCTTTTTTTTTTAGATTTCTTTTTAAATTTTTCGTCTTTATAATGTAAATTTTTATTTCTAAAATCGCTTTCTTTTTTCTTAATTTATACACGTGTTTAATCCTCGACGAATCTGCGACGACACAGCGACGAATCGGAATACGAACGAAAAGTAAAACGAAACATTTGCGACACGCGGGTTTCATCGACAAAAACCGACGATATACAACGCCGAGAACCTACTAACCGACGAATTTATTTTTATCCGTGTTTATGTTTCTGGAATTTTTGCGACACATTAGCGACGATATAGCGACGAAACGCTACAAACTAAATAGCGACAAACAAAAGACACAGAGTAGTGACGAACCACCGACAAACCACCGACGAAATTGTAACGAAAGGATTAACCTGACTATTTTTGTTAGCGACAATGTATTTCATCGTAGTTTCGTCGCAATTAACGGTGAAACTGCGTTTATCGCTATTTCGTCGCAAATTACCGACGAAATACCGACGAAACATGGTATGTCGGTGAGTTTTTCGTCGGTAAACGAAATTCTTTTTGTGGTGTTTGACTTCGGCAAAGTTCGAACTCCTGACTTTTCTTTTGAAACCTCCGGCCTACCTGAAACTATTGGAATATGTCCTGAGAACTCTACTTCATTTTACTGTTTACGCCTTAGGGTTTCATACGATTGCCTTCTTACACGCACTACACACACTCCCCTTTCTCTATATAGCCCCAAAGCATATCCGTTGTGTTCATAGGTATAGTCTAGTGGACAAGTAGCGGCAATAGCTGAGAAAAGAGCATTGGAGTGGAAAGCAGTAAATAATATTGAATATCGTCAACATGTGAGAGTTTGAATCATGCAATCACTTTCTACTAATACAAATGTATGTTTGGTCGGGAGTGTGAGCGTTCGAATCATACATCACTTTCTCCTATTACAAATGTGTGTTTGGTTTCAAACTTCTTGTGCATGACTGTGTAGCAATGCCCCATTGATTACTACTACTAGGACACACATTGATTTTACATCTTCGGAAAAACTCTACGAGTAAAGTGATAGGATTTCGGAGTTGGGGTTTAACCTTTTTTTTTTAATAGTAGATAAGCTCCAAATACTTTAGTATTAACATCTCCACAATTTGTGGAGACAGTTTGGATGATGACAAGGATGTTTTAGTCGTAAACTATGTCTTGAACCTCTATCCAATTAGATATATCTTTGTTAGCCGATTAAAATGCAGAAAGACTATGCATAGTCTGGATGTGGTTATTCTGTTAGCTCCTGAAAAGAGGTGTAAAGTTGGTTGTAAGATCAAAGAAACATACTCATTAATACCTTTTCTTAATTGCTCAAAAAGACAGGGATTATTGGATGATGAAGTGGGTGTAAATGTCATATAAGTAGGTGTACACAAATTGATGATAAGTTACTCTATGATTGTCATTTAGAAAAATCATAGAGGGGGGCTCTTGTCTATAGGTGGTGGACCTTCTTGTTTTTGTTCAATGTAAGTTGTACATCAACATCTACCACCACAAAAAAGAGACATAGCGACAGACAAAAATCGTCGCAATTTCGTCGCTAAAGGCATATAGCGACGAAATTGCGACGAAATCTGCAGGTCGTTATACGGCTTGTCGCAAAGTGATTTTCGTCGGTGAAGCGTCGCTATATTGCGACGAGAAAAGGCTCGTCGGTTCGTCGCACAATTGCGACGAAACTCTGTCAGGTCTGCGACCTGTTATTTCCGTCGTCGTTTCGTCGGTATATCTTTTGTCGTCGCTATTTTAAAATTTTTTGATTTTTTTTTTATTTCGTCTGCGACATTTTTGTTTCGTCGCAGGTTCGTTTCTATCATTTAAATTAATATTAAATTAATTTAATATTAAATATTAAATATTAAATATTTATAATTTATTAATAATATCAATTATTATTAATTAAATAGTTTTTATTATTATTTAATTTTATAATATATTTTATTTTGTATATTAAATCATTTGTACGAATATTATACAGAAATACGATATTTGCGTATTGAAGTTCGTATAATTAAACAACACAAAAGAAATGGAATCCGTATAAATGTCTGATAAAATATAAAAGAACAAAGAATATGTCAATACAATAAATGAAATAGTCTGTACAAAAAATCAAAAATGAAATACTATGCAGAGGAAGATGGAGGGGGATCATGCGGAGAAGAGTGACCATCAGGAGGGCGAGCTGAGGCTGCGAGGAGCTAAAATGAAAGAGATGATGAGATGCGATAGCTGCGAGATTTGCTGGTTCGTCTCCTACTGCACCTGCATCGTCTGCTGCTGCTGCTGCGCTGAACCCCTGCTGAACCGACTGCTGCAGCGCCCTGCTGGTCTGAGTCAGCTGCGACCGCAGTGCCTGTACACTCTCCTCATGCTGCGCCCTGATGGTCTCCATCTCATGCTGCAGCGCCGCATGATTGATTCCAGGCGCAAAATATCCTATGGGGTCGCAGAAGGCGCGGAGGTGCTGGCCTCAGAGGAAGCACCTGGATGCAGAACTTCGGGAAGAATCGCGGTGCTGCTGATCCAACCCCGTACACCTCCCTCTTCTTCTTATTCTGAGGGCCGACGGTCCGAACCGCATCCGAATAAGCGCGGTTCTTGTCGGCCTCTTCTCCCCTATGTGCGAGTAATCTGTTGTACTCGTCCTGAAATGAGAATAAGAATTGTTAGAGTTTAGGGTTTAGAAATAAAACAAACTAAGGAAAAACAAATGATATCGTAGTCTACTTACTTTGATGTCGCGGGCCTTCGCCGTGATCCAGTCCTCTGTCCCGTCGGAGGCTTTCTTCCGATGCATCTTGTAGAAGAGATCGTAGGAGGTTGGTCCCTCCCCCTCTCCTCGTGCTGAAAGAATGAAATAAAATATGTTAGTGAAATCCAGAATTTCAAAAATTTCGGCATGACCTATTCGTTTATCGGATGTATCCCGGCCTTAAAGGCCTCTCCCAAGTCAAATCAAAAATAAAAAGAAAAAGGCAAATGAACACATATGCTACTTACATTAACCATATGAATACCAAAAAACAACAGCGGAACATAAGAAATCAATGAATATAAATAATCCACTTAAGTCAATGAATCTAAATAATCCACTTAAGTCAATGAATCTAAATAATCCAATGAAATCAATGAATCTAAATAATCCAATATTAAAATACTTACTATAGAACGCATCGTGGTGGCGTGGGAAACCGAACCACCTGAGTGTGTGGCAGGTGCTGGGCCCTGTAGATTGCCGCTGCGCCGTTCGCCGCGTTCCGGCGCTGCGGGCTTGGTAGCAGGGTCCGTCCACCTTCTATCCACCCCTCCAGGTGGCCTCGGATACGTAGGCAGACCTGGCAGAAATGGGGTCACGCTCCCACTTGGTCTTGTGCGAGTTGACGAAGTCCTGTAGCGTTTGGCGGCCCTCTGCCCCAGGCCTGCTCCACGTCGTGGGCGATGTCAACTGTCCAGCTGTACGCCTTCTGCAATTATTATACGGAGGAAAATAAAAAGTGGTTAGAAAAGTAATGATCGATTACGCATCAAAAAGTGAAATTCATCAAATTTGAATACCTGAAACTCATCCCAGTAGAACCTACGTGTCTGCGGGGTGACACGGACCAGGCATATCCAGCTGGGTCCTGCCTCAGGTGGAAGGACCGAGTGATGCAACTGGAAATCTGGCCCGAGTCCGGTGCAAACCTGAAAGAGGTGAAGTTGTTAGGAAAAAATAACGCGTGAAATATATTGAAAACGTGTTAAAAAAATAAATCATTACTTACGTATGTGTATCATGGACCAAGGGAGGGCACGACGCCCTGGTAATGACACCCTCTGTCCTATGCCCAGTCATCAGACCGCCTGATGATGGTGGCTTAAGAACCGGGTGGGTGTGGGTGGCGTCGTAGATCTGGGGGGTGACGGACCTATAGCAGACCCTAAAAGGTCTGCGTCCGCAGCCAGAGCGGCACGGTCGAAACCGAACCAAGCCAGCTCATGCTGAGAAAGGAAGAGATTAAACTCTCCTGAGAGGGCCTGTGTAAGCTGGTGGGTAGGTGGATCGAGTCGGTAAAACCCTCACTAGCCATCAGACCTGCAAGGGTTGAAAAATTTAAAAGCACATTCAACAAGTGTAGGGTTGGTTGGCCAGACAAATAAGATGTCCAAAAAATGATAAGTGTTTACATACATTTAATGCAAGATATTAATAATTTTGAAAATTCGGCATGACCTAGTCGTTTATCGGAGGTTTCCCCGGCTTAATGGCCTCTCGAAAGACAAATCCAAATCCAACAACATGACATGATTAACCAAACTACATAATCAAACTTCATCATCAAATTATTACCTTCAAAGTATACATCACCAACATACTTGCTTCATATGTCGTCGGACATGGAAACCCAACCCCGCAACACCTAGACACCCCGCCGCCCACAGCCCACCCCTGCCCACAGCCACCCCCACCCACAGCACCCCCGCCACACAGCCACCCCCTTCCCCCCGCCAACAACCACCCCCGCCCACAGCCCACCACTCGCCACATCCACCCCCCCCCACAACACCAAGCCACCCCCCCACCCCCACCCCCCCCAAGCCCACCCCCTACCACACCCCCCCCCACCCCCACCCCCCCCTCCCCCCCCCCCCCCGCCCCCCCTCCAAGCCCACCCCCCCTGCCCAGCCACCCCCTTCCCCGCAACACCCAGCCACCCCCCGCCACAGCCACTGCCGCCCACAGCCAACCCCATTCCCCGCCAACAACCACCCCCTCCGCCAACAACCCCCCCCACAGCCAACCCCTGCCCCACCCAACCCCCCGCCAACAACCACCCCCGCCATAGCCCAACCCCCGCCCGCATCCACCCCTGCCAACAACCCCCTCCACAGCCACCCCTCCCCGCCAACACCCCCGCCCACAGCCAACCCCCCCGCCAACAACCACCCCCGCCCACAGCCACTCCCGCCCACAACCCACCACCAACACCCACAACAAACAATTCAATCTATGACTAATTAAAATCATTAAAAACGAAATAGGAAGAAAAACTAACCGGGGAAAGAGGTCACCGGAGAACTTGACGGCAGCTGCGCAGAATTTCGCGGGGGAGGGAGGGAGATTTCGCCGGGGAGGAGGGAGTTTTGCTGGGGTGGGGGGAGAATTCGCGGGGGAGGGAAATGGGGAAGAAGAAGGGGATTTCAGTTTTAAGACAGGATTCGTCGCTGTTTACTGTGTCGTCGCTATTCCTTGTGTCGTCGTTATTTCAAATTTGCGACGACACTTGTCGTCGGTAAATCGTTGGCGTTCTTCTGTATTTGAAAAAATATACAAAATATAAAGTACTTACAGACCACATATTATGTATATACATGTGTATAAGTACATCAATACATACACACTTTCACATAAAGAGGTACATAAAATTTTGACTAACGTCAATCTCATTGTCATCCGCATTCCTCATACGCATCTTCATTTTCATCTTCATTTCATCTTCATCTACATGCTCGTCGTCCTCTTCATCCTCGTATTCGTCTTTGCCTACTCTTCAATATTGTCAGCCGTTGTATGTTGAGATGAATTCGATGAAACCGCCGTTCGGTCATTTAGAGGGAGATTGTGCAGTTCAACATCTGTTGGTATCCACAACGCACGGTTTTCTTCTTGAAATGCGGCATCCATAGCCATCTGAACCTGGCTGGATTACTGACATCAAACTCTGCTCGATTTCACTTTACACACGGCTCGCCAGTCTTTTGAGCTCGCATTCATCCTCGTCGTCGGATACGATAGATAGTACACCTGGGACGCTTGACTAGCCAAAACGAATGGATCGTACTTTCTGTACCGTCGCCCTTGGTGTATGTCTACCAACTTATATCGGTCGTGAACCTTTGTGCCAGCGCGATAACCTTCCCGAGTTGGATCGTACCATTCGCATTTGAATAGCACCACCCGCTTTATAGGCAATGCGGGATATTCGAGCTCAATGATGTCAGTAAGGTAGCCGTAGAAGTCATCCTCGTCCGGGCTATTGTCATACCGCTTGACACACACTCCGCTGTTCTCCGACGATTTTCGGCTGGCATGGGAGACTGTGTGGAATCTATAACCGTTCACAAAACACATGTCGTAGCGCGTGACTCTGCTCAATGGACCCTCGGCTACTGGTGTCAGAATGTAACCGTACTCTTCGTCAGCCAGATGACCTTTGCTCGCCTGTAAAACGACAAGTAAGTATACATC
>AP025057.1:954260-1018333 GCA_036186865.1 Eustoma russellianum | reverse complement strand
CAAACAAAAGAACAGAGTAGCGACGAACCACCGACAAAACACCGACGAAATTGTAACGAAAGGATTAACCTGACTATTTTTTTGTTAGCGACAATGTATTTCATCGTAGTTTCGTCGCAATTAACGACGAAATTGCGTTTATCGCTATGTCGTCGCAAATTACCGACGAAACATGGTACGTCGGTGACTTTTTCGTCGGAAAACGAAATTCTTTTTGTGGTGTACCCTAACTTATTTCATCGAAGAAAATATACGAGAAATCATGAGAGTTTCTTCAACTAAGAAAGTTGAATGTTGTATTCGCATCTTATTTTACTTTTCAATATATACTGTAGATTTATGTTTTAGGAAGTTGCTTTTGGAATGTTTCTTCATTAGTTTGTTTTCTTTTTCCCCTTCTGAAATGCCTTTTTAACATATGAAGACAACAAAACTTGAAAAATATATATACAAACAACAACCACAAACATATTCAATGTATCCTAAAGACAACAAAAATTATTGATAGAGTCTGGGAAGGGTGAGAGACAGACAAACAATACATCTATCCCAAAGGATAGAGAGTTTGCTTCTAGTGAGACGTCCGGCTCTATATACACAAACATAAAGACAAAATACAAAATGAAAGGAAGTATGGTGTCCAGATTCAATAGGATAAATACCAAAGGAAAGCATAATTCAGATCATTAATTTCACCGAACCACTCAATCGCTGCTAAATTGTCTCCATAGTTAATGACAAAACTTGTTTCGGTTATTGTAATTTCAACCTTATAGGTAACTTTGTAGATGTATTTACAACTACAAATTAGTGCATTTAGACTAGTGTCTACTTTTGCTTAAGCTTGTAATGATATATAACACAAGTTTGGTTCATGAAAAATGGAAATTGTCTATGGATGCTTGTTCATAAAAGTTTCACTAAATTCCCATAAGCAAACGTTGTCTACGATGAATTATGCAATAGACAACCATGGCTATGAGCAATCGGTTTGTTTTTGGATTTATAATAGTCAAGCAATCAAAATATTGGTTTTGCTTTAGATTTTCCTTAACGTGTAGAAAGTTTACGGCCAGGGGTGTTAACGAACCGAACCGAATAATAGGTTTTCAAATTCGAATTCGTTTGGCTAAACGAACTGTTTGGCTCAGTTCATTTAGATAAATGAACTTTAAAATTGGTTCGAGTTCGGCTCGATAACCCTTTAACTGTTTAAACGAGCCGAATAGTTCGCAAATAGTTTGGCTCGTTTTAGTAAATGAACCCAAATAACCATCCGAATTCGACTCGTTTACCGACCATTAACGAACGAATACGAACCGAACACGAACCGAGCTTAGATAGTTCACGAACTGTTCGGTTCGTTGAACAGCCTTATTTACGCTTTGTATTCTGATAGGATTATTTAAAAATTCAGTCTAAGTAGTTGGTGAGGCTGACTCAGTTTCCTTTGCTTTCCTCCATACTCGTCGAGTTGAACATAATTAGTGAAAGAAGTTCATATTGAGATTTTTTTTTTTTTTTTTTTTTTTGGTTTTGACACGAACCCGATCATCTTGTATAAAATAAAATGAATCTTGGTAGGGCACCATGTATGTTTGAGTTCTGATAGAGAGCGGATTTGGACTCAAACACTTTGTGAACATCTAATCATGAGCATCTCACTTAAAAGGCTGTTAAGCGGTCTGTTTTACATCATCTACGAAACTTTTTAGAGCTAAACTGATAGGAACCCTCGTGACCATAATATGACGTTTTGTATCTAAAAGCAAAGTGAATATCTGTCTCTAAGAGACATGCATATAAGATTTGACAGCCGTGCCTCTAGGACATAGCTCAGTTGGTATTCGGGTTAGGATTTGCTTTAAGAGATCAAGAGTTCGAATCTAGAGACGTATACAGTGTGGGCGTTCCACTGCAGTTCGGCATGGTTTGCGGGGGGCACCTTGTATGAGTCACTATGTAAGTCCTCACCCAACCTATAATACTGCTGAACTCCTAATTTGCATCTTCTACAATACTTCTTGGGACTGTGGCGGTGGAAGCCCTGAAGGACAGAAAATGATATTTTCCTCCGAAATTTGACAGCCATGACTAATACATGGGATATGATACGCCTCTCCTCTACATATATCACGACTTTGATTTACCTGTCAAATCAACCCATTTTCCTATCAACTAGAATACATGAGCACTTTTTAACTCCTTGATTTTATGCACATTGGTATTTATTTATGTATGAGATAGACAAATTTATTTTATTTTTGATAACAAAAGGGAGGCAACATGCCTCAAGCCCTCAACATACTCATGCCTCTTCTCTCTTCAGTTAGAGACTAAGAGACATCGAATTTAAATACACTCATGCCTCTTCTCTCTTCAGTTAGAGACTAAGAGACATCGAATTTAAATATGTAGAAGTATAAGTTTTTCCTACTCTTTAGATATATAATAATAACGGGGTGATTTGTTTACACCACAGGATGATATATTATTTGTTCATCTGTCCACAAGTAGTATTTTATTATTCATCATATTTTGTCATCATGTCTTACATCGAAAAACATATATTCTGGGATGCTGCTTGAACCAACTTAATCGCCAATTAAAGTGTCTCGCTATCTTTTTCTTTGAGTCAAAAATGTCTCGCTAGTTAAAGGAGAAAACTAGCTTCAAAGTGATTCTAATTTCATTAGGTGTAAATAATTGGTTAATACATGCGTACGCATGGATGCATATACTATCAAAGTATGCATGAAAAAATAACACATGGGTGCATTTCGGCAATTAGTTTGAAAGAGGAACGGTTTTGTCTGTTTTTTTGGTAAAAATTTCATTTAACCAATGATTAAAATAGAATCAGTATATTTACGTTTTTCTTGGGCATACTCAAGATGCTGCTCATACAATCTCAAAAAATAGTAGTAATTCTATAAACCACATCCTGAACATTAGCTACTTGACCCTAAAAAAAATTTTAATTCCTAGCATTTTGTAAGAAATAAATGGTAGAAACAAAAGATGCATTAATGAACTTTGTGATGGAGCTTCGCTTTCCTGCATTTTTTTAGTACCCATCGTAACAAATCTTTCAAAGATGAGAATTCTGCCGGAATGTTCAGCAAGTTTAACACACTCCTCCAAACTTGCCGTGCCAGTAGACAAACAAACATCAAGTGGTCTTGCGTCTAAACCGTCAACCCATAAGTCAGTCAAGATAGATCACTTATCACAAAATGCAGTTTGTCCTTTTTGGGTAGTCTGTTTTATTGAGATAAAATATTATATTTAGATATTTAGATATTGTAAATATTGTGAAGGTCGAGATTTGATGGGATACTAACTTCTTCCTAGATAGGGTTTGTAGATAATTCTTATCCTTCCTTAGATGTAGTAATAGTAGTTAGCTTTGGTTATATGTACGTGTACTTGTACTTTACACATGTACAGAAATATCAATATATCAAATGTTTCTTCATGGTATCAGAGCAGGAAATTTGATTTCGTCACAAATTTCTCTCGCGTTTGTTAGTTTGCCGTCGACTTCAGTTTTGTTTTTTTTTTTTTTGAAAGTCGACATTCTAGCCGTCGACTTCTACCCAGTGCCGTCGGTTTTTTTTCCTATTCCTCTTGCGTTTGTTTTTTTGTCATGGCTGCTCAAACTCTTGTCACTACTGATAGTACTGATCCCAAGTCACCTTACTACTTACATCCTTCCGATCATCCAGGTCTCCTTTTTGTCATACAGCCATTAGGCGAGAATGGTGAAAATTTTTTTGTCTGGCGAAATGCCTTCGTAAATGCTTTGCGTTCCAAAAACAAAGCAGGTTTTGTTGATGGTACCATCCAACGTCCAGACGTCACTTCGACATCTTACTCAGTCTGGCAACAGTGTAATGCTCTTGTCTTGGCATGGCTCTCTAATTCCTTGGCAAAGGAACTTCAAGGAACAGCGGCGCATGCTGACACTGCTCCTGATGTTTGGCTTGAGCTTGAGGAGCGGTTCACGCAAGGGGTTGATGCCCGTGTTTATGAGTTACGTCGTGCTATTGTCTCACTTCGCCAAGACAAGAGTACGGTCTCTGTCTATTATGGTCGTCTCAAGATTCTTTGGGGAGAGCTGCAGTCTTTTAATGAAATCCCTATTTGCACTTGCGGGAAGTGCACTTCTGGCTTGTCCAAGGAGATGGAGAAAGTGCGTGAAAAGGAGATGGTGTTTGATTTTTTGATGGGTCTTGACGAGACATTTAATATGGTACGTTCACATATTCTGAGCATTGATCCTTTACCATCCCTTGGGCGTGTCTATGCTGTTGTTGCACAGGAAGAAAAACAGCGCCTAGTTGCGCAAAATCTGCAGCCCTCGTTTGAAGCAGCGGCCCTCGCTACTTGGACTGCTCAGAGTGACAATCGGCCTTCGACATGGAAGTCTCCTGTTGATGGCCGAACCAACAAGCAGCGAGGTAAGGGAGAGCGGCCACGTTGTGGACATTGTGGCAAGATTGGCCATTTGCGTGAGACTTGCTATGACCTCATTGGTTATCCAGCCGACTGGAATGTCAACCATAATAGGCGTTCGCATGGGTCTAGTGGCCGTGGTGTTGTCACTGCTGCCGCCGTGTCATCGGGTGGTCCAGTGGAGCCCGCCGTGCGTGCAGTTTCTGATGCTGGTGTGCCTTCTTTGTTCGTCGGTCTGACACTTGCTCAGCAGCATCAGTTAGCTCAGTTTGTTGAGCAGTTAAATGGAGATAATTTTGGACAGTCAGTTTCTGCAGCAGGCAGACATGATTCGGTTATTGATACTTTTACATCCTCCTCTTGGCTTTTTGATAGCGGTGCAAATGCACATATTGTCAACGATTTGTCCTTATTTAGTACTATTATCACTGACAAAATATCTGCTACAGTACAAATTCCTAATGATACTCATGTGGCTGTTCGAGCCATTGGCACAGTGAAGCTCTCACCTAGCTTGGTCCTACATAATGTTCTGGGTGTCCCAGAGTTTGCCTATAATTTGATTTCTGTCAGTCAATTGGTCAAGGACTTAAAGTGTGTACTTATCTTTGGCTCGGATTTTTGCCTTGTGCAGGAAATGCCATCGAGGAAGCTGATTGAAGTGGGTAGGCAGCATGATGGTCTCTACTGTCTTCTTCAGTCTTCTACTAGCCGCAGCCTTGCTTCCATAAAATGCAACGATTCTGTCTGGCATTATCGCATGGGTCATCTTCCTTTTTCTAAATTTCGTTTTCTTCCGTCTATTGTTGTTTCTGCTAAAGTTGTGTTTTGTGATGCTTGTAGTCGTGCAAAACAGACTCGTTTGCCATTTCCTCATAGTACTAGCATAACTACGCAAATCTTTGATCTTATTCATTGCGATATTTGTGGTCCTTATAAAACAGCTAGTTTATCGTGTGCTCATTATTTCTTGACTATCGTTGATGATTATAGTCGTAGTACTTGGGTCTATTTAATGCAAACAAAGTCCGAAACTAGTCGTTATTTGTTGCATTTTCTAAAATGGGTGCGCACACAATTTCACAAGACCGTCAAGTGTGTTCGTAGTGACAACGGTTTAGAATTTACTCAGTCCACTCTACTTTCTTATTATGTTAACCATGGCATTGACGCTCAAACCACTTGTGTTTACACTCCACAACAAAATGGCATTGCAGAGCGTAAACATCGTCATATTTTAGAAGTTGCTCGTGCACTTCGTTTTCATGCACATTTGCCTGTCATGTTCTGGGGGAAATGCATTCTTACTGCTGTCTATCTTATCAATCGCATGCCTATGTCTGTCCTTAAACATAAAACACCACATGAGTTTCTGTTGGGTTCTGTTCCGAGTTATTTTCATCTTCGTGTGTTTGGTTGTTTGTGCTATGGCTATGTCTCTCATGGTACTCGTGATAAATTCGCCCCACGGTCTTCACCTGGTATTTTCCTTGGTTATCCCCATTCTAAAAAAGAATACAAAATTTTCGATTTGTCTAGTCATAAAGTTTATGTTATTCGGGATGTTTCCTTCTATGAAAATGTGTTTCCTTTTGCTATGCCTTCTATTCTTGATCCTGCTCATCGTCCAACCCTTAGCCCTGTGGTTGCGCCATGGGATCCTGTTGCTCAGCCACCTTTGTCTTCGGCTGATGCTGCGACCAGTCCTCCCGTTCCAGCCGAAGGTTTGCCAACCCCAGCTGCAGGTTCGTCGGCCCCAGCCGAAGATCTGCTCACTCCAGCCGAAGCTTTCTTGCCTTCGGCTGGTCCCTTCGTCTCATCTTCCAGTCCGAACCATCCTGTGCCGTCCACACGTAGTTTGCGTCCTCGTCAGTTGTCTCGTCGTCTTACTGATTTTGATGTAGCTTTTCCACCTTCCCTCATACCATCGGCGGCCTCATCCACTCCCGCAGCGCACTCTACGGTATTTCCTTTGTCTCGTTTTCTTTCATATGCTCGGTTATCACGATCTTATCATGGTTATGTCGCGGCCATCACTACTGGGGATGAGCCGACTTCTTTTCGTCAGGCCGTTAAACATACGCATTGGTGTGATGCCATGCAACGTGAGATTGAGGCTCTTAAGGCTAATAAAACTTGGGTTGTTGTTCCTTTACCTCCTGGCAAACGCACCATTGATTCCAAATGGGTCTACAAAATTAAATATAATCCTGATGGCAGTGTTGAACGTTATAAAGTGCGTTTGGTAGCGCGTGGTTATACTCAAATTGAAGGTGTTGATTTTCATGAGACTTTTGCACCCGTGGCCAAGTTAGTTACTATGCGTTGTCTTTTAGCAGTTGCAGTTGTCCGCGGGTGGCATGTTCATCAGTTAGATGTTAACAATGCTTTCTTGCATGGTGATCTCACGGAGGATGTTTACATGCGCATTCCGCCTGGTTTTTCTCGTCAGGGGGAGAATAATGTTTTTAAGTTACAAAAATCTTTGTATGGCTTACGCCAGGCATCCCGAAATTGGTATGTGAAATTCACTGCTTCCCTTACAGTACTCGGTTATACTCAGTCTCAGGCTGACGCGTCCTTATTTGTTTTGTCCCTTGGTTCGTCTTTTGTTGCTGTCTTGATTTATGTTGATGATGTTATTGTGGCTGGCAATGATCTTAGTCGTATTACGGCATTAAAGGCTTATCTTGATCATAAATTTAAGATCAAGAACTTGGGTTCATTAAGATATTTTCTAGGCATTGAGGTTGCTCGTTCGTCTGCTGGCATGGTCCTCAATCAGCGTAAGTATGTACTTGATATTCTCCTAGAATGTGGCCTTCTTGGTTGTCGCCCTGCGAGTACTCCCATGGATCCAAGGTGTCAGTTTTCTGATTCTGCCCCTCTCCTTGATGATCCTTCATTTTATCGTCGTATTGTGGGTCGCTTGCTTTATCTCACTGTCACGCGTCCCGAAATTTGTTTTGCTGTTAATACCCTTAGTCAGTTTATGCATATGCCTCGCAAATGTCATCTTGATGATGTTTTCCATTTACTACGTTATCTTAAACATGCACCTGGGCAAGGACTTTTCTTTCCTGCTGACACTTCTTTGTGTCTTGACGCCTATTGTGATGCTGATTGGGCCGGTTGTCCTGTTACTCGTCGCTCTACCACTGGTTATTTGGTCTTTCTTGGTTCGGTTCCTATCTCTTGTCGTTCTAAGAAACAGTCCGTTGTTTCTAGTTCTTCAGCTGAAGCAGAATATCGTGCCATGGCTTATGCAACTAGTGAGATTATTTGGTTGCGTCGCCTTCTAGTCGACCTGGGCGTCACCATCTCTGCGCCAGTTGTTCTTCATTGTGACAATCAAGCTGCTTTGCATATTGTGGCTAATCCCGTCTTTCATGAGCGCACAAAACATATTGAGATTGATTGTCATTTTATTCGTCAACATTATTTAATGGTCATATTTTGCCTCAAAAGGTTTCTAGTACACAGCAGTTGGTGTATGGGCTTACCAAGTCCTTTGGTCCCGCGGATTTCAAGCACTTTTTGTGCAAGTTGGGCATTGTCGATATTCTTGCTCCAACTTGAGGGGGAGTATTGAGATAAAATATTATATTTAGATATTTGGATATTGTAAATATTGTGAAGATTGAGATTTGATGGGATACTAACTTCTTCCTAGATAGGGTTTGTAGATAATTCTTATCCTTTCCTTAGATGTAGTAATAGTAGTTAGCTTTGGTTATATGTACGTGTACTTGTACTTTACACATATACAGAAATATCAATATATCAAATATTTCTTCATGTTTCGCGCCGCCAACGGGAGGGTGAAGCAGTGTTTGGGAGCATATATACAACACAAGTTTGGTTCATGAAAAATAGAAATGGTCTACATTTGCTTGATGTATTTTTCCCCAGTTTGCTTCATTTTTAATGGAATTTTAATAAATCTTTACATCCTTGTCCTAACTAGTTTTCGTTCTTTTCGAGGAATTAGATCACGACTGGTAAGTCATTACTACCTTAAAAAGAACGCAATGCACAAAAAGTTCAAACATTGACTCTCATATCTCATTGCAGTGAAATCTGCCTTTGCTCATATACCCAAAAACAGAATCTCTCGAAAACGAACCTCCTCGATCCCTGGCACCTCTCCCTAACGGGAACGGATTCCTGATCTTCCATGTGGTGCAGTCATAAAGGACCGTCCGATATGTGGCAATCGGAGGTGGTGAGACTAGATGCACGTGGTCACAAAGAGGTGAGGAAAAAAGGGGTTAGGGGATCTCGTTCCCTCTCTAACCGCCCTAGCCTCACCCCACACCCCCGCTCTTCTTTATTTATTTTTTTAATATTCAACCTAAATGGTTACTCACTACCGGACATATGACTTTTGTAGAGAAGGTAAATGTTGCAAAGAAATCAAACCGAGTCAAATGTTTTTATAAGTCAACCAATTTTAAAGTTTTTGGAATTTGAACTCGAACATGATTTTAATGTGTCTTTCGATCTCAACTTCGAGTTAAAACGTTATTGAAAGCGAGTCAAACTCGAGCAAAAATTTGAATTTATTCAAACAAAATATTGTTTCTGAAAATTATACATTCATTTCTTTAGCAAATAGCATTGAATCAACAATAATGTTTACAAAAAAAGTTAATATCATTTCAACATTAGCAATTATCATATTTAAAATATTGTCTATAACACAAAAAGATATAATATAAAGTAAAAGTATCCTTAACTTATATACACACACACACACTTCGAGCACGTTCACTAGCTGATGAAACCAACTTCAACATGTTTAAGATTGTCTTGTTAAGTATTCAAGTCTGGTCGAGCTTGATATCAAGTTTTATTGAACCAATTAGTTGAATGAAAACCTGAATAATTTTTCTTATTTAGACTCTCATGCGGTACATGGCTTGCTTTACGAGATTCAAACACGTGCACTTAGATTGTTTAACTCGCTACTACTGGAAGTGGTGTTTGTTCTTGTATTTTTTTTCCCCGCTATTTCTCACTTTGTATATTTCCTAATAAATTTTTAACTCGCTTTTGCTTTTCTTTTTCACCTTTTCATTTTTCACCATATAAAAAAAATAACTTAGTGAAATTATTTTTCAAAATCGATTATATTATATTAAAGATCGTGTTACATGGACTAAAACAAATACAATATTGAATATTTTATGTTGTCTATATTGATAATTCTAAAAATAGAAAATCAAATATTTGCTCACATCATCATAAAATGCAAATGAAACAAAAGAACAAATTGACCTAATGAAGCTGGTTGTAGCTTCAGTAGAAGGCGTGTTCACTTTTCGTAATAAACTTTGTGAAATAACTGTGGGGTTAATAGAGAAAACACACAAAATATTAGAAGATTGTGCTAATATGTATGAACACTTGAACGCTTCAAAGAAATGGGATGTCAAAATTGACTTGATGTAGGATTGAATGGACGTGTAATATATTCTCTTCAACACAAACAAAAGTTAGAGGTCCCAACAGTTTTTCTCGAGTAGAACTTTCTGAAACTTAAGTCAGCTAAGGAATTTTAGAGTATGCGGACCTCAAAAGAGCTCTTAGGTTCGTAAGTAGGAAAATTAAGGTTCTGATCTTTTACTTCTTGATAGAAAGATGCTATTATAGATGTTTAAGGGAGTCCAACTTGGAAAACATGAAATGATCCAGGATACAACTGAGGATCAACTTGGATCAAGTGGGCGCTGTACTTGGCAACCATGATTGTGCCACGTGTGCGAAAGACCACTGAGGTGCAACCATGATTGTGTTTTTGTCCTTTAGCGCTGGAGATTGTATCGTGTTAGAATGTGCTTTCGGCGTCTGAGTTGTACTCTCCTTTGTATGAAGATAGTTTAAGATATGCATCGAAGGTTTTTTGGCTTGTTTCAACTCCATTTACTGATCTCTGAGCCTAGCCAAGGAGCTTTGCACAAAGGTATTGGATGGAGGTTTGTTCATTATGTCTGGCAGACCTGTGGAAGCAGTGCTTAGAGCATGTCCCTCGCAGCTCTAAGATGTTCGTTCCTCTGAGCTACAGTGCCTTGATGTCATTTTTCAGAGGTTTGATTGGTCCACGTCAACAATTTATTGAGCCAATTAAGATGTGACACATGTAGCTCAGGTTTATCTCTCGTCAAATGCCTCTAGATTCGCTTTTGCAACCGCACGGATCTCTGAAGTGTCAATATGGCATACCCACATCCAAGTGTTTCAGCCGTTACAACGATCCAATTAATGGATAGGCGCACATCCTATGAGATTACCACAGATTTTTTAATTGCACTTATGCCTATCTTAACTTCCCCGAAGAAATGGATCATTTTATTGCCAACTGTAAATAGATACACCAATGCTATGTAGCTAACTCGTTCGTATATACAAATAACATGTAGTGAATCAATAGCCTAATTGCCATGCTATGCGAATATTTCTGACCCTATCATATATACTATGTACAACACTGCGTGCACTCGGCCACTGGAAGTCAGCCTCGTACCTACTCCTATTCCGAACCCACCATATCATATAGGCTGCCTCCCGGAAGATATATGCCCACTCGCCATGATGTTGATCATCCTCCTGCATGTCCAAGCTCCTATCAATCCAGCTCGCAACCGTATCCTCGTGTTTGACAAAATTTTGCCATTGTGTCACAGGGACTAATATCCGTCAAACTTGTCGTGCCCAAAAACATTCTCGCAATGAGTGTAAATTGGTGTCCTCCTCCAGATAGCAAGCACTGCACGTGGGAGACTCCAGTTGCTGCCGCCAATACAACATAACTCCGGATGGTAGTCTGCCCCACCTAGCTTGCCACAGCAGAAAACTCGCCCATTGTGGACCCTTGAATTGCCATATTCTTGCCCATTTCTGTCTATCAGTGGGACAACTCTCCTCCATCTGTAACTGATATACGGACCGAACAGTGAATTTCTCGTTATATGTAGTACACCATCTAACAGGCTCCTCCATGCTCACCTCTGTTTCGCTTGCATTCCCAACCTCCAAAAGACCAGCATAAACTACTGGCAATGCTGAAAGAAGACTCCTCCATGTATGCGTACTCTGTTTGCGTGATGCCGGCACATGCAGCGGGGACCCGTACTTTGCACGAAGCACCCTCACCCATAGGACATCCTCATTCAGCACTAAACACCACACCAGTTTTGCGAGCAAGGCGCGATTCATCAAACGCAATCGTTTCAAACTTGTTCCCCCACATGTTTTCATTTGACATACAGTGGGCCACGCCACAGCGTGTAGCTTCTGGCTCTCCCCACTGCCTCCCCAAAAGAAACGCCTATTAAGTCGTTCAATCGCTTCTACAGTTGCAGCTGGCAGCAAAACCGTTTGCATCGCGTAGAACGGAATAGTCGATGCAACTGTCTAAATCAAAATGTTCCTCGCAGCCTTTGACATCAGTTTCCCCTTCCACGATGAAAGCTTATGACGCACCTTCTCTACAACGGGTTCATAGGTTCGCTTCGTGACTCGTCCATGTAATAGGGGCATTCCAAGGTACTTCCCCAAATCGTGAGCTAGTGGAATGTTGGACTGTCCACTCAGTTGCTGGGCACGTTCAAATGATACATTCGGGGACACAAACATATGCGACTTGGACGGGTTCGCTCGCTGGCCTGAAATAATGCAGAATTCTGTCAGCAACGCTGCCATACTCGATACGTGTGTGTCTGACGCCACACCGAACAGAAGTAGATCGTCTGCGAACATCAAGTGTGATATCGCAGGCCCACCTCTAGACACTCGAATGGGTTGCCATGTACCCTGGTCCACCGCATTCTGTATCCTTTGACTTAACAAGTCCATGCATAACACAAAGAGGTAGGGTGCTAGGGGGTCTCCCTGCCGAAGTCCTCGCTGGGGCCGAATAGCATCCAACTTCTCACCATTCCATATCACTCGCAACTGGGATGTGGTTGTCAGGAAATGATAAGCTCCACCATGTCGTCCCCAAATCCAATCACTTGTAGCACACGGGCCAGACAGCTCCAACGGACGCGGTCGTATGCCTTTTCTAGATCCAACTTGACCGCAATGAGCCCCGATCTGCCATGTTTCCTTTTCATGGTGTGCAATATTTCTTGTTCCACGATGATGTTATCGCATGCTTGCCGACCCGGAATAAAGCTCGATTGAGTCTTACTTACCAACTTATCCATCACAAGCTTCAACCGATTGGCAATAATTTTTGATATGATCTTAACCACAACATTAGTAAGTGATATAGGACGAAATTGGCTTACCATCTCGGGCGTATCCACCTTTGGTACCATCACAATTAAGGATTCATTTATTTGTACTGGGAAGCATCGGTCCCGGAAAGCTTGTAGCACAAACTTAGTGACAGATTTACCCACAACCTCCCAATTTTGTTGGTAGAACATTGGCGAGTAACCATCTGGACTTGGGCTTTTGTAAGCTCCCATTTGCATAACCGCCCTATGTATCTCCTCTTCACACACCGTTCGATTCAGCATTGTTTTATCACCATCCGAAAGGCTCAGGAAGTGCATATCAAAATGAGGCAGGTCTGCATTATATTTCTGTGTATATAGGCCCTTATAGAATTCTGCAACCATGCGCTTCATCTCCTGCGGGTCTTCTATCCAATCACCTTGTGCATCCTTCAATCGTGTCACCGTATTCCTTCGACGGCGAGCTACAGTTGTCGCATGGAAGTAACGAGTATTTTGCTCTCCTGCCATAATCCAATTAAGATGTGACTTCTGAAACCAATACTTCTCTTCCTGACTGAGTATCTCCTGAAGCTCTATGTTCAGCTCCTTTTCAAGCCAAAACAAATAGTTGGAGGGGTAGTGCTGCATAGCTTGCTGGATTCCCTGTAACCGTGCCTTACACCTTTGTTTCCGGGTCTTGACACGGCACTCTGCAAGAGTCTGATCACCAATAGAAGCTCCCTCCGGATCAGCTTTATCCTGCCTAGCCTTGGCAGTCTGGGTCGGGGGTACATAGTAGCGCAGGTTAGTAAGGCCATGTAGATACGGTCGGTCAGGGGCAGCAGGTACACTATAATTCTCCTTTGCTGTCACAGGCTGCCGTGCGTCCCGGGTCGGCACACTTGTTTTAGGATGGGACCGAACCTTTACTGGGTTCTTGAGGGGTACCCCTTTCTTCATCCGCTGTTTGCTGCTCTCTCCCGGTAGTGTTGACATTGTCGCAAATTCAACGCTCTTAGTCGCGGGTGGAAGTTGCTCAAATCGTGCCCTCAGCCCCTCCACCGACTCAGCACCCTCATCGTTGTTTCCATCCTCAACGTCCAACACTCCAAACCGAGACCCTGTCACCCTCTTATTGGCTGCATTTTGCTGTCTCCCATCCCTTTGCACACCCCCAGTCCTCTGTGTTGGCATCCCACCTACAGTTGTGTCCTCATTGTACCCATTCTCCACCTGCGCCCCCTGTCTCCCTTGGGGCCTCTGCCTCCTATTGTATAATGCGATCATCCATGGGCCAAAGATATCACCCGACTCATGCCTTGATGCAGGCTGCACCCCCTCAGGCACCTCTCCATGACTCCCAGCTCCACAATCCTCGCGTCGGTGCCCATATTTGTCACAACCGAAACATATCATGTGAAGTCCCTCTTATTCAACCCTGTAGTCAAAACCGTTCAGTCTCACTATGGACGTGAGGGGCCGTGTAAGATCCACCTCAACACATATGCGTGCATACTTCCCCCTTTCCACTCGCAGCGTGGTTAGATCAACCTTAACCACCTTGCCAACCTTGTTACCTACTTGCATCAATATTTCCTTATCATAAAATTCTATTGATATTTTTTCCAATATGATCCATGCTAGAGTGTTTCGAATGGGACTATTATCCGGCCGAAAGCATGGCTTCCATTTCATAACCGTGAGATAGTGTCCCTGTATAAGCCAGGGGCCCCCTTCTAGTATGTACTGGTAGTCAGTTTTCGAGTAAAACCTGATGATGTAGTATCCATCATCAAGGTCGATAATCTCGCACTCCTCATTTAGATTCCATATAGATCTGAGTCTATGTCCCAGCATGCGATACGATATAGTCCTGCCTAGCACCTTCACTATGAGAGCACGCCGCCACGACCTCCTCAGCATCCGGCACTTCTCCATCGGCACCACCACAGACACCCGACCCGCCTGCTGTTCTTCCGGCCCCTCGGACACGCCACCGCCCTCATACATCATAATCTCCAAATCAGAATCATCACCATCACTAGTGTATATTGCACGCTCCACTGGGGGTCCTCGCAGCACATCGGTGAAGCTTCGCTGTCCCCAGAACCCCTGCGATTGCGGCTCCCTTGGCGATGGTGGCATCAGAGCTGCCTCTGCATGCCGTTTGTACTTCTTGATGCTCCGTCGCAGCTAATCTGACTCCTCCGTCGTTGTCTCGAAATCCCCGGCCAATTGCTCATCTGCGATCAGGTTCATCGTGGGACTCTAAAAAGTCCTATATGCCTATCTTAACTTCAAATTATCCAGATTTAGGGCTTATCTTTCTCTGTCTATAAGTACCCAGATCAAAACCCTTGCTTCTTTCTCATTCATCGTCTCTACTCCTTTCCACTATTTTGCTTTGAGAATGTTTTTGCTTTTAGATTTCTTTGCCTCCGGACTTACTCGAGCGTTCTAAAAATTCTTGGTAACTAATCTTTGACTTATAAGTGTCTCCTTCTAGTAGTGATTCAATGATGGGGAAGTTCGAGATTATGATCAAGGTGCGGAGCCTTAGCAGCCTATGAATAACGATGGAACCCCTTCCTAAAACCTAGAAACCCTTCAGGATGTAGGTAAAATAGTATCTCCCTCTATGAAGGCGAGAAAAAATCAAATAGATTTTGATGATATATCTTCACCAACTCAGGAAGCTTATGTTGAAGAAATGGGTGGGGTTTTGGCTAGTGCTTCTATATTTTCTTCCGGAGCTATGAGAATTCCATCTATGGGTTCATCTCCTGCCTCTCCTCCGGCGACTACTAAAGCCTTGTCCACCTCAGGGAGGTTGTCAATTCAGCCACAGGGGATTCAATTAGAGGTTTTAGGTGGTGAGCATATTCTAACCATCTTGTTCTCTTTCTCTCTATCATAGCTAACCATCCTTGATTTGATTCACATGAGGTCATCTAAGAATGATTGTCCTGGACCTATGAGATACTCAATGGTGAAATATTTCAAAATAACCTCAAGAGTTCTGAAACGTTCTACCTCAGTGGCACCTATAAACGTGTTGCATCAAGGAGTTCCTCCACTCCTCCCAGACATATACCGAGCATGGAGTAGATGTCCGTTCATGGAGTTCTACCTTAATTTTGTAGATATCATCCTCTTTCAGAAAAGGAGGATCCCATCATAGTTTTGGTAGGTGTTGTGGTTCATCTATAGAATGTTACCGTTGATGACACATATCTGAACCTGGAGGTAGTCAAAGAGTTGAACACATGTTCAATCTTGCAGGGACATCAAAGTTGTGGATGCACTTGACTCGGAGGAGGAGTTGGACAACTTGGAAGTTTGCAAACCTGAGGTAACGTCCACTTGGCCCTTCAACCTTTAATTTGGATGCACTTAAACTGCTTTAAGTACTATCTCTTGAGTAATCGTTCAATCTCTTTTGCTAACTTCATATAATCCTCCGTCTTATTGCCAACATCTTTGTGGAAGACATGGCTTGTCATTTATATTTCTTTTTTAGTCTGTGCATATGTGAAGGTTGTTTGGCCAGTCCCATGTCTTCAATGTCTACAAGGGATCTCTACTCGAGGTGCGTTGAGAGTAGGATAGTTGTGATCTTGCAATAGTTCATTCCTTCATGAACTCTTAAAGGGTCCTTTTTTCCATCTTTTTTTGAATGAACTTTCATCTTTTTTCTTGCTAGAGGGTTGATTAGCTTCCCTCTTTAATCTGTTAGCCTCTTCTCTGCGTGCATTAATGTGCCTTTTATAAGCAGGCATGCACAGTTTTAGGCGGCTCTTTCGACAAGTGGCTAAAAAGTCTCCTAGGTCTGAGATCATTGATAAATGCAACTACGAAAATTCTTTCTTTCTGTACATGTACTTTTAAGGATTCATGGTTCAATCTCTTCATGTTTTCTAACACAAGTTTGTTGGGCTTTTGTCTGATGGATAGGTGGTGTGTAGAATTCTTGGCAAAGGGTTTAAATGACGTAAACTGAGATTGGAATATCTCTACAAGCTAGGAATAAGAGTGCACAAATCCGTCCGGAAGTTCTTAAAACCACCTCCAAGCTTTTTCTTTTAATGTAATTAAGAAGGTTTTGCAATAGAGGGAGTCTAGAACATTCTTTAGACTCATAGTGGTTCCGTAGGGCCTGTGGTTCCATCGTATTGATCAATTTTATGAACTTGAAAGACTGACAGAGCTACGAATGAGTCAATCCCTCACACAAATGGACTTCTCAACACAGTCTCATTATAACATGAATGAGGAATACATATCTACTGTATGTTCTCATTTTGTTCACCTTCGCTCAAGCGTCTGTTAGGCCCAGCATGGGTCATTTAGTGTGAGACTCTTTTTGCTGCTCCTCGACAAAGCCAGCTATGGAATCGCGGTCTTCAAACCTTGGTTGTTCATTTATAGCTCCAAATGTCTTTACTTGCTTTTCAGGCTCTTCTCTCCTAGCTCGAGAAGACTCTCTCGCCCATTGAGAGAGATGGGTAGATTTAGCTATGAAACCAGCAGGGCGAGCAGCTAGGTTTGTTTGTTGCCTTCCTTATTCATGACTGTTGGAAGGCTCAATACCATTAAAGTTTTGTTCCTTGACATTCTGAGCTGCAATTTAAAACAACTCAAAATATATGAACAAGTGATGTTGCATCCTCATGACATCTTCTCGAATGTAAGGCGGTCCTTTTAAGAAGGTTCCCATGATGTTGTCTTGAGCTGGAGGAGAGTGCAGGGACTACTTCGACTGAGCTTGACACCTTTCACTTTGTTGTCTCTGGGGTCTTCCTTGATCCTCAGTTCTCCCAAGTCGTTCACGAACACAACCTCATGCATTATGTATTTCCACAATGGTTGTAGAGAAGTGAAGTGAGAAAAGTAAGGACACAAAACTTCAATACTAAAATGCCCTCCTACTGTCAAATGTAAAGCCAGATGCAACTTCAATGAAGGATCTTCTCACTTTTCGTAAGAGACTTTGTGAAATAATGATAGTTTTAATGGACAAAACACAAAATATTAAAGGATTAGGCATATATGTATGAAGATTTAAACACCTCACAGCAATGGGCTGTGAAAATGGACTTTAAGTAGGATTGGATGGACCTGTAACATATTAATCATGTAAGACAAAAAAATAAAGGTCCCCAGAGTTTTTCCTTGGGAGAACGTGTTAAACTGAGCACAAGCACAATTGAGAAAAAAACAATTTTTTTCTTATTATTCACAGCACGATACACCTCCATATTTATGCTTACAATTTTTTCTCTAATTATGGAATATAAATCTACACTAATGATGATTGTTAATTTCCCTCTACCGTATCGTTTATTCAAGGTAAACTAATGATCCTAGCATTTATGGTATGAATCAATATGGTATGTATACAATTATGGAATGATTACAATATTCAACGCTCCCCATCAAGTTGAACGGTGGGGTCGACAACGTTCAGCTTGGAAAGTATGTTTCCAAAAACTCGGCCATTTACCGCCTTGGTGAGAATATCCGCAAGTTGATCTTCAGAGCGCACATACGGTAGTGTTATGATTCCTTTATCCAGCTTCTCTCCAATAAAATGTCGATCTATCTCAACATGTTTGGTACGATCGTGTTGTATCGGGTTTTCGGAAATACTGATAGATGCTTTGTTGTCACATTTCAAACTCGTTGGTCCGGTTACTTCAATATCGAGTTCTCCTAGTAATTTGCGAATCCAAAGGACCTCCGTGATGCCTTTCACTATTCCTCGAAATTCCGCCTCAGCACTCGATAGCGCCACTACCTTCTGTTTTTTGCTCTTCCAAGTGACAATGTTTCCTCCTACCAAGGTGACATAACCTGACGTAGACCGCCTATCTGTCTGATTACCTGCCCAATCAGCATCAGTGAACGCTTCCACATTGAGGTGTCCATTATTTCGAAAAATAAGCCCAACTCCTGCAGTCCCCTTTAGATATCGTACTATCCTGACTACTGCATCAAAATGGTGTTTCTGTGGATTGTTCATGAATTGGTTGACTACTCCAACCGCATAAGCAATGTCAGGTCGTGTATGGGACAAGTATATCAGTTTTTCTACCAGGCGTTGATACTGTTCCTGGTTTGCAGGTTGGGCATCCTGCAAAAAAATCCAGCTTGTGATTCTGAATCATCGGAGTGTCTGCAGGCTTTGCATCAAGCATTCCAACTTCGGTTAGCAGGTCCAAAATATACTTCCTTTGGCAGATGTAGATGCCAGCTTGTGAACCTAGCACCTCAATTCCTAAGAAGTACTTGAGTGTGCCAAGATCCTTCATCTCAAATTGAGCGAACAAATGTTTCCTGAGACGAGAGATTTCATTAGTGTCATTACCTGTAATAATCATATCATCAACATATATAATAAGACAAGTAACACAACTTCCCTGTGACTTAATGAATAGTGTATGATCAGCGTTGCTCTGTCGGTAACCGTCTTTCTTCATTGCAGACGTAAACCTCCTGAACCACGCTCGGGGAGACTGCTTGAGTCCGTATAACGCCTTTTTCAACTTGCATACTTGTCCAGGTGCGAATGTGTCAGAAAAACCTGGTGGTGGTTCCATGTAGACTTCCTCCTTCAGATCACCATGTAGGAATGCATTCTTGACATCAAATTGCAACAGTGGCCAGTTTCTTGTTGCAGAAATGAAGAATAGTATTCTGATAGTGTCTATTCTTGCAACTGGAGAGAAAGTCTCGGAGTAATCTACCTCGTAGTTCTATGTAAATCCTTTTGCTACAAGTCTTGCTTTGTGCCTTTCAATGCTACCATCTGCTTTATATTTGATCATGAATACCCACTTACATCCTACTGATCTTTTTCCTGATGGTAGCATACACTGTTCCCACGTGTCATTTTTCTTGAGTGCACTCATTTCGGTCATCATTGCCTCCCTCCGCTCCTTTTTGTTATACGTCTCTTCCACAGTTCGTGGTATTTCTGCTGAGTACACCGTGGTTAAAAAACATCTTGCTGTATCACTCAAAATTTTCCTCTGTGTAGGTATTGGATACTTAGATGCTTGAGCAATTTTCGTAGGGGAGTATCGCTCAGGAGGTACCCCTCTGTTTCTTCGAGGTGGTAGTACGCACCCCTGCATTCCTGCCAAAGTGTTAGTATGGTCCAGTTCAAGTAGTTCAAGTTGCCCTGGGTTTGTCGAGACATTATTAGAAGTATCATTAGGTATTTCAGAGGTATTTTCACAGGATAGTATACTATTAGTATGCTCACTAGGAATGGAACAGTCTGAATTATGTATACCATCGTTTACCTGTTGTGGTGCATTCACTTGAGGAGATTCATGGTCGGGTACTGGACTGGTGGTTGAATTATCGTAGGGAGCTATAGTGCAGTCGGAGCCATCTACTTGCCACGTTGGTCCAGTCGCTGACCAGTGTGGATTAGACAACCAATCGAGGGAGTCATCATCAATAGTTATCTCCCCCTGAGACCGAGATTGGGTGGCATAAAAGAACTCTGTTTCGACAAAGACACAGTTCATGGCAGTATGGATACGGTGAGTGCGAGGGTTATAGCACCTGTATCCTTTTTGGGTGGATGCATAACCCACAAAGACACATTTCTCGGCACAGGGGTCTAATTTATTTCGATGGGATTTGGGACATGGATAAAGAATGTGCATCCAAACACTTTAGGAGGTAGAGTTAAGATGGAAGGGATTGTGACTTGGGAGGACAGCACTTCTAATGGGGTTTTATAGTGGAGGATGGCGGTAGGTAGTCGGTTGCTTAGGTAAGTTGCAGTGGACACCGCTTCCGGCCAAAAACCTCGAGGAACGAAAAGCATGATAGCGCAGGTGATTTCAAGGATGGTTCGATTTTTTCGTTCAGCAACGCCATCTTGTTCTGGGGTATCTAGACAAGACGTTTGGTGAATAATGCCATTGTCCTGAAAAAATCGTTTTAGTGTCCTATCGTAGTATTCCCCACCATTATGAGATCGAAGGATTTGGATGGTCGATTTGTACTGTGTTTTGACCATATGATAAAACTCAGCAAACTTATTGGTGACATCAGATTTATGTTTGAGGATATAAAACCATGTCATGCGAGAATGATCATCAATAAAAATAACAAAATAACGAAAGCCCAAAGAAGTAGGGTGTGGGGCGGGTCCTCACACATCTGAATGCATAATGGAAAAAACATGACCCACACGGGTATTATTAGAGCAATAAGTTGCTCGAGGTTGTTTGGCCCGAAGGCAAATGTCACACGACAAGGGTTTAAAAGTATCAGAAAACAAGCTAGGAAAAAGTTTTTGAAGATAACCGAACGATGGATGGCCCAACCGACGGTGCCTTAACCACAGCTGGCGAGAGACCGTCCCGGTGGCAAGATTAGACTTACCCTGTAGCACCACCGCATCTACATAATAGAGACCACCGCGTTCAGTACCACGTCCAATAATCTCCTGAGTATGAATGTCCTGCAGCACGCAAAACGAGGGATACATAAGAACAACACAGTCCAATTGTTTAGTAAGCTGACTAATAGAAAGTAATTTGGTAGACAAGGATGGAACAAATAAGCAATGTTTTAGTGTAAGCTCCGGTGTAATTGAAATAGAACCACCGCCGCGTACAGGTATGGTTTCGCTGTTTGCCGTCTCAACATGGGTTTTATGTGGGGGTGAGCGGTGGTTAAAGTCACTTGGATCGAATGTCATTGTATCTGTAGCACCGCAATCAAATATCCAGCCGGGGTCAGTAATTCTGGCTTTGATTTGGCAGGAAGTAGCGAGGGTTGATGGTGGATTGGTTTTGTTTGGGGCAGATTTGGGATTTAGGAAAACATTGGGGTTAGTTTTGGGACAACCGAATAATTCAGGGGCTGGATTGGTTATATTTGGAAAATCAAGGGCCAATTTCGCGTGGGCAGAAGTTTGAGGGACTGGATCTGGACATGAAACACCTGCCTGGACCATAGAAACATTTTGTAAAGACTGCAGGGGTTGATAACTAATTTGGGAAGGGGCCTCTGGTATAAAATTATGTGTTAAAAGCATTTGGGGGTTAGGGTTGCTGCCCAACCCCCAGTTACCTCCATTGCCGCTTTCTGAGGATTTCGCTTGAACTGCTGGCTGGCTGCTTCCTTCTGTGTTGTGGCCGCTGCTTTCTTCTGCACCTTTAATGGCGGCTGCTCTCCCCCCTCCAGTGGTGGGTTTTTTTTCCTTCTCACCACTCAGGATACCCCAAGATCTGGAAGCATCTCTCCTTTGCGTGCCCTTTCTTGCCACAGTGCTTGCAGGTGAGATGGCTCTTGTCTACCTTTGCCGTCTGCCGCTGTGTTTGTGGCCCTCTGACTAATAGAAAGTAATTTGGTAGACAAGGATGGAACAAATAAGCAATGTTTTAGTGTAAGCTCCGGTGTAATTGAAATAGAACCCCCACAACGTACAGGTATGGTTTCGCCGTTTGCCGTCTCAACATGGGTTTTATGTGGGGGTGAGCGGTGGTTAAAGTCACTTGGGTCGAATGTCATTGTATCTGTAGCACCGCAATCAAATATCCAGCTGGGGTCAGTAATTCTGGCTTTGATTTGGTAGGAAGTAGCGAGGGTTGATGGTGGATTGGTTTTGTTTGGGGAGATTTGGGATTTAGGAAAACATTGGGGTTAGTTTTGGGACAACCGAATAATTCAGGGGCTGGATTGGTTATATTTGGAAAAGCAGGGGCCAATTTCGCATTGGCAGAAGTTTGAGGGACTGGATCTGCACATGAAACACCTGCCTGGACCATAGAAACATTTTGTAAAGACTGCAGGGGCTGATAACTAATTTGGGAAGGGGCCTCTGGTATAAAATTATGTGTTAAAAGCATTTGGGGGTTAGGGTTGCCGCCCAACCCCCAGTTACCTCCATCGCCGCTTTCTGAGGGTTTCGCTTGAACTGCTGGCTGGCTGCTTCTTTCTGTGTTGTGCCCGCTGCTTTCTTCTGCACCTTTAATGGCAGCTGCTCTCCCCCCTCCAGTGGTGGGTTTTTTTTCTTCCCACCACTCAGGATACCCCAAGATCTGGAAGCAACTCTCCTTTGCGTGCCCTTTCTTGCCACAGTGCTCGCAGGTGAGATGGCTCTTGTCTACCTTTGCAGTCTGCCGCTGTGTTTGTGGCCCTCTATCTCCTCCAGAGCCACGGCCACGGCTCCGCCCCTGGTTGGTTCTGATGGCCAATCCCTGACCAATCCCCTGTGAGGAGATTATCTCTGAGGGGTTATGTCTGGTAATCCCAGATCTTGTTTCAGCGCGTTTAATTTCGAAGAAAGCTGCTTCCACAATTGGTAATGTCGAGACATTATTAGAAGTATCATTAGGTATTTCAGAGGTATTTTCACGGGATAGTATACTATTAGTATGCTCACTAGGAATGGAACAGTTTGAATTATGTATACAATCGTTTACCTGTTGTGGTGCATTCACCTGAGGAGATTCATGGTCGGCTACTGGACTGGTGGTTGAATTATCGTAGAAAGCTATAGCGCAGTTGGAGTCATCTACTTGCCGTGTTGGTCCAGTCGCTGACCAGTGTGGATTAGACAACCAATCGAGGGAGTCATCATCAATAGTTATCTCCCCCTGAGACCAAGATTGGGTGGCATAAAAGAACTCTGTTTCGACAAAGACACAGTTCATGGTAGTATGGATACGGTGAGTGCGAGGGTTATAGCACCTGTATCCCTTTTGGGTGGATGTATAACCCACAAAGACACATTTCTCGGCACAGGGGTCTAATTTATTTGGTAGACAAGGATGGAACAAATAAGAAATGTTTTACTGTAAGCTCCGGTGTAATTGAAATAGAACCCCCGCCTCAGAACACCTCATGGGGTTGGTGTCTAGGGTATCAATCGCAACCCACAAGTCCTGGAGGTGGTTCCAGCATGCCTCCAGTGACTGTTCTCCCTGTCTGACGCTGTTGGCTTTTCTGTGCAAGTCAAAAACTTGCAGAGAATCTCCGCCGGAACCGTAAGTTAATGCTAGCCCGTCCCACAGAGCTTTTGCGGTAGGGTACCTTGATATATTATTGATCATACTCGGATCAACATTCTGCAGTATCCAGGTGAAAACAGAATTATCGTCCTGTTCCCACCTGGTGAATTTCGGGTCTGTGGGTACTGGGGGAGGAGGTACCCCTGTGAGATGGGAACTCCTCCCTCTTCTGGGAATGGCTCGATAAATAACACGAGACCATAGAGCATAATTACTTCCTGTCAATTTAACTGCAATGTTAAGGTTCTCTGGTAATGGGGTATTAGCCGGTGATGGTGAACTGAGGCTGTCCCTGAGTATCTGTGCTACTTGAACAGCCAGATTCCCAGGGTTTGGTACGTATGGAGTTTCGGTTTTTGGTGGTTCTGAAGGTCCAGGTGTGTCTGACATGGTGGTTTGATTTGTGCAGAAGGATGAATAATTTTCGGTGGGATAAGGCTATGAGGATAGGATTCTTGTCTGAGTCAGTTGGTAGGCTGCAATCTGGAAGGCTGCGTGATCAGCAGCAACCGATTGTGGTTTCAGGCCAGTATTGGCTGAGTCCGGTATGTTTTCGGTTGGCCAGAATATCTGGCCGGAGTATAATTTTTGGCGATGATGAGCTTATTTCTGAGCCTCTGCCCAAAACTCTCACACCCGTAAGGATTGTGCCCGCTCTAATACCATGTTAAACTGAGCACAAGCACAATTGAGAAAAAACAATTTTTTTCTTATTATTCACAGCACGATACACCTCCATATTTATTCTTACAATTTTGTCTTTAATTATGGAATATAAATCTACAGTAATGATGATTGCTAATTTCCCTCTACCGTATCGTTTATACAAGGTAAACTAATGATCCTAGCATTTATGGTATGAATCAATATGGTATGTATACAATTATGGAATGATTACAATATTCAACAGAACGCTCCAATGCTCAAGTGAACTAAGAGATTTTAGAGTATGTGGGTCTTGAAAGAGCTCGTAGGTCCGTAAGTAGGAAATCAAGGTTCAGATTTTTACCTGTTGAGGGAAAGACGTTATTTATAAATGTTTGAGATTTGTCCAACTTGAAGAACACGAAATGATCCGGTCATAGCTGAAGATTGACCCAGATCAATTGGGTGTTGTATTTGGCTCCCAAACATGTGATGCGTGTGTGTGGGTCGACTACGATGCAAGTAGGCAAAAATTCTACATGTTTATAGCACCTCCTAGGTGTTTTCATCCTTTAGCGCTGCAGATTGTATTGTGCTAGAACATTTTTTCAGCGCCTGAGTTGTAGTCTCCTTTATATAGAGGAAGTACAGAGAGATGCAGCGAAGATTTTCTAACTTGTCTCAACTTCATTTAATGGTCTCCCAGCCTAGCCAAAGAGTTTTGCGTAGAGGTCTTGGATGGAGGTTCGTTCATCACGTTTGGTAGACCTGCAGGAACATCTACGAGAGCAGGGGCGTTCAGAGGGGGAGGCACGGGGGGTAGCCGCCCCCCAACTCGGAGAAAAAATTTAGGTAGTAGGTAGATGCAGTTGTATTTTTGATTATCTAAATTTAAGGTATCTGTTTTTTAATCTCAAAATTATCTCATGATATGTGATATATGTGTGTTACTAGGAACTAGGGGAAAAATTTTGATTAGTAGATATACACATTTGTATTTTTTTAACTAACTAAAAAATATATTGTATAAAAAAACAAACTGGTTTCTGAAAATAAAAAACCAATAAATATTACACATTTTACCTTCCTATTTCCATGACTAAAAAAATAAACTTTAAATATGACGGGTCTTCAAATATGCGAGGTGAATTTAATGGGTTGAAAGCACTCATTCTCAATGAAAATCAGAATGCTCATTATGTTCATTGTTTTGCCCATCAACTTCAGTTAGTTGTTGTGTATGTTGCTCAAGAAAGAGAAAATGTGAATAATTTCTTTGAGATTCTATCGATTATTGTTAATACTGTGGGGGCTTCATGCAAAAGAAAGGGTTCCCTTCGTCTGTTACACAATGGCGAAGTTCTAAGAAAATTAGAAATGGGTGAGATTTCGAGTGGAAGGGGTAAAAATCAAGAAAGAAGCTTAGCCCGACCAGGTGACACACGTTGGGGTTCTCACTACAGAACATTGCTCCGACTTTTTGAAATGTGGAATCCAATTGGAGAAGTACTATTCTGGTTGTACAGAGATGGTGAGAATATAAAAATCAGAAATACAGCATTGGGATTAGTTGATAAGATGGACTCTTTTGAGTTTGTATTTATCGAAAAGTTTCTATTCATTGTAATTGATACGTACACTATTGATCATTGATTTGTCTATATCTTGATTTTTTTCATATAAAATCTTAGGTAATTGACATCATTGCTACGGAAATGGATACACACTTCACCGAAGCCAGCACAGATTTACTTAGATGTTGTGATGTGCCTTGATCCTTCCAATTCTTTTGTAAATTTTGATCATAGTCAATTGCTACACCTTGCTGAGTTATATCCAGGCAATTTCGCTACCAAGGATCGAATTGAGCTCAACCATTAACTTAAAAGTTACATTGGTGATATGAAATCAAATGAAGTATTCTCTCATATTACTAATCTTGGAGTTCTTGCAAAGAAGATGGTGGAGTTGAATTATCACAATTACTTTCTTTTAGTATATCGGCTCATCGAGTTAGCACTGATCTTACCTGCCGGAACAGCGAGTGTGGAAAGAAGTTTTTCTGCGATCAATATAATAAAGACTGATCTGCGCAACCGATTGGGAGACGACTTACTATCGGACTGTTTACTGTGTTACTTCGAGAAGGAAGTTTTTGGAACCATTTCAAATGAAAACATTATGCAACAATTTCAGAATTTGGGAACTCGAAGAAATTTGTTGCGGCCACCGATAATCCCTCCTACTGCTCGTCCTTCATTTCGTAAATAAAAGGTATGTCGAGCGTCAAATTAATAACTTTTGTTGGATATTGCTGCTTGTTAATGTTGCTTATGAATAACTTTTGTTGGATATTGTTGATGGTTGATTATTATTGTTGCATTTTGATTAGTGGATGTGTTTGTTTAGATTTTATGTTATAATATTTGCATATATCTATATTGTAAGGGAGTTTTTGCCGGATTTTCGATGGAATGTCTATTGAGTCCGAAAAGGTAGACGGTGATCCCATAGTGTGAATTTTGCCCCCCGAAAAGTAGCCGCTGCGTCCGCCACTATACGAGAACATGTCCCTTCCTCAACTCTGAGATGTGCGTTTCTCCTAGGTATGATGCTTTGGTAACACTTTTGGAAGGTTCGATTGATTCACGTCAACAGTTTATTAAAGGGATAATTACCTTTACCTCCCCTGTGGTTTGGCTAATTCGCCAAAAATTTCCCTGTGTTTTGAAAATAGACCTTTACCTCCCCTCTAGTTTGGTTTAAAGTGATTTCCGACCAACTCCGTTCAAACCATAGGGGTCTGTGTTGGTCGGAAACCACTTTAGCCCAAACTAAAGGGGAGGTAAAAGTCTATTTAGCCAAACCACAAGAAAATTTTTGGCAAATTAGCCAAACCAGGGGGGAGGTAAGGGTAATTATCTCGAATTATTAACTTTTAAAACTACTGCTCACTAGCTCCTCCACTTTAGAGGGTACTTTTCATCGACTTCTGTTTTGTTCTCAACCTAGCTACCCTCCATTGGTTAAACCTGCGCTTGTGACATTGAGGTCACTGATTCGAGCCGCAGAAATAGCATCTTGCATAAAGTATAGAGTAAGACTGCATACATCAGATCGCGCCCTTCTCCAGACCCTGTGCAAACGCGGAAGACTGGTGCAGTGAGAACGACGTTTTATAGACCAATTATCAGCCGCTTTTTAGGAGAATACCTAGTCAATGTCCCTTTATCCTTATTCACTTTCATGTCTGATAAACTATTGACAGCGTATCTATTATTCTGTTCATTTTAACTTTTTTGTTATATATGTAATCTCTACATGTTAAATTATTAACATGTATTTCTGAAATTCATGGAGTATGTAGTAAGATTTGTGCTCAACTCAACACGAAGCAATCAAACAAAGCTAATGTGATGGTCACGTGAAAAGAATAGCAACACTGTTGTGTATGTATCATCGTACATCTTCCTGTCCAGAATATTTGCTTCCTTCCAATGGGTGCATGCCACCACATCATGAGTTGGCAACCCATTTATGAGCTTTTTGCATGTGTTGTGGACGTATGGATTTTCGTTACATAATGTTTTACAATGTGCGTTCTGAATTTGACTACATTCTTAGCTTTTTTCATCTAGGAGTCATCAAATCGTGGTAGTAAAATTTGTCGTGGTACACATTGATATTGATGGAAAGAAAATAAGAGTCGTAACATTTGTATATTGGTATTGTAATGCATGTATTATTATTTTTATTTTATTTTATAAAATAATATAATACGATATATTGAAAAATCAACTGTGACGATATTTTTAAGGGATAATTACCTTTACCTCCCCTGTGGTTTGGCTAAATAGACCTTTACCTCTCCTCTAGTTTGGGTTAAAGTGGTTTCCGGCCAACACAACCCCCTATGGTTTAGACGGAGTTCGCCGAAAACCACTTTAACCCAAACTAGAAGGGAGGTAAAGGTCTATTTTAAAAACACAGGGAAATTTTTGGCGAATTAGCCAAAACACAGGGGAGGTAAAGGTAATTTTCTCTTTATTAAATTAAGAGTTCTAGAATAGTTCTGTATCCTCGTATGGTTAAATGGTAATATCTTTCCCTTCTAAAATAGTTCCGTATCTTCGTATGGTTAAATGGTAATATCTCTTTTAAAATATTTTGAGGGTATTTTTAACACATGAGTTTAGTTGCATATATCTGACTCTTCATAATTTGTAATGGACATAAACTTCTAAAACAATGAGATTATATTGTTGTGTTTTAAAATATCAGTGTAGTTCAACTTTTTAAAATAGAATACATTATACTGTGTCCAAAAATCAAAGTGACGCCGCAGGAGTATCTCTTATTGCTTTTGCTGTTTCTTTTTATCTTCTTCTCCAGCTTCGATTTGTACTCTCATTTCTTTAGCTTTTCCCTTCCTTTTCTCGGCACTGAAACTTTTGCTCCCAAACTTTTCTTGATTTTTCTGATTTGCTTTACCCCATTTCCTTTTGGGTCAACTGTAAATTCGTAGGCTTTTAGTCTTATGATTACATTCCTCCTCCTCAATCTTACTCTAAATTGCTGCAATTAAAGTTCAAAATTTGTGGGACTTTGACAATGGAGCCAACGGCAGCTGCTAAAGCTGGATCCACCATCGGCAGAGACGCTGCAGAGGAATTTAACGGCCAATTTGTAGGAGAACAACTCCACTGTTTTGTCTCCCTGCCGCCGGAAAACCCCAATAGCTCATTCACCGCACTTCTCGGACTTCCGGCAAATCAAGCCATGGAACTTTTAGTTCAAGCTCCAGATGAGTCAGCTGTCGCCTCCGCTGCCGCCAAATCTCCCCTTTTGACGGCGGCCGGCGTAGCTCTCCGTGCAAGTGCTCCGCCTCCTCTGCCGCCGCCTATTTTCTCTTCTGACGCCGCCAAGTTCTCTTGCCCCATTAGTTCAGAGGAAAATTTAAGAGCTAATTTGGATACAGTGAAGCAAGAACCCGGTGATTCCAACTCCGACCCCAACTCACCAGCTTTTTCTAATCCTATCATTGATCAAAATCCCAAACCTACGACAAAGAGAAAGGACCAGGAGAAAAAGGTAATTTTGCCTTCGTTAGTGTCCTAATTTCTTTTTTTTGGGAACAAAGTGTCCTAATTTCTTTGACACACATCAAGATTCAAGGTGTTCCGTGGGGGACTGTAGGACTTTGTGAAATTCTAATAGTTATTTCATACTTAATAAATAATACACGCATGTACTCTAAGTGTCTATTTCTTATTGGTTAGGTACCTACTTCAAACCATCATGAAGTTACGAATTTCTTTACTCACTACTCGCACAGACATTGCTCATGTGCTTAAATTAATACTGTCATTTTAAATGAAAAATCGAATTGAACGGCATAGTATTAATTTGGACAGTGTAACATGGACAAGGAATTCATGGACAGCGAATTATATGAGCCACAATAGACATGGTGATTATATGCTAATTTCAATGTATTAAAATGGAACCAGGGCAAAGAATCGTGCAAGAAGAGCAAAAAAGCTGCAAATGAGACATCAGAGGAAGGCAAGGAGAAGCTTCCTTATGTTCATGTCCGTGCAAGAAGAGGGCAAGCCACAGATAGCCATAGCTTAGCTGAAAGAGTGAGTAATTAACTAGCCTAATCTTGATTATAAATATGATATGTCATTATTGTTCAATTATTATATTGGCATAAAGGGTTCTACTTTATGGTGTAAAGGGTTGTGATTTTTTTGTGGGGTGGTTAATTTGTAGGCAAGGAGAGAGAAAATTAATGCAAGAATGAAGTTGTTGCAAGAACTGGTCCCAGGCTGCAACAAGGTTTGATGTCTTTTTGTTAACGGTTGATTTTGATGATGAACATTGATTAGCTTTTGGATTACGTAAACTAATTTTAGAAAGTTTGCTGTTAATTGAGTTGATTATGCAATGTTTTGTTACTCTAATAAGACAGTTATGTCACTATCACCTTTTCTTTATGAGGAAAAAGTTGATATCTTTTTCACCAATAAAAGTGGCTGGTACAGTCTTGATGTGTCGCTCTCGTAATCCATCTTCGTATCTCTCTATATCTTTTTCTTTTTTTGCTCATTTTCTTCTTCTTTTCTTTTTTCCTTTGAGTCCAAACTATTTCTGTTTAATTTTTTCTTGATGAATTTGCCAAAGCTACAGACTTAAATATTATTTTCCCCTCAGCAATCTTCAGAATTTGTTATAATTTGATGTTATTTTTATGTTGTTCTTTAGTCTATCTACGGCTAAAAGGGTTATTATATGGGCAAAGATGTGAACTTTATTGCACAACAGGTCATAGGCGTGTGTACTATTGAAGGGAGTTGTGACTTTAACAAGTGCAAATAAATAAATATATATAGATACACACACAAACATACATATATACAAACACATATAACAACCCTATTGGTCCTTTTCATTATGCTACTAGGTCCTGGTCCATACCTCTTGAACTGTAGGTCATGAGGTGGTCTTGATTGGTTTCAACTCTCGAGGACTTAGAAAGCTGTCCTCCAGGGAGCTTATAGCCTTAAAGAGTTACGGAAGCTCCTTTGTTATGGGGGTTGCTAGCTGCCTGCCATTTGAAAATTATACAGTAAACATAAAGCTAAGATGCAATTGTTATGATGGCTAATCTGTAGAATTAACGCAAAGTCATTCATTAAGATTTTATGAATGTGGTTTTTAGTGATTATTTATACATGTATTTATACTTTATTTATTGTTGTATGTATTTTTCTTAATATAGTTCATGCAAGAAGTGATCAAAGCACAATTCATTGATTTATTGGCCTCTGTTTCAGTTTGTATTTTAGGGGGACCTTCTTTCCGTTCTTGAGGGTATGATTTCAGCTGTTCAAGTTGAACTTTCAGATTCATTGGGCATAAATCGGTTGTGCACCAGAATGAATTTTGTTACATGTATTCTGGAAAAGAACCATAATATACGCGCAAGAGACGGATCAGTCAAATTGTCCTTGTATCAGCAACGTGTTTATGACTTAGAAACACCACTGAGCCTCTTTTTTCCTGTGTGTGTGTGTGTGTTTGTGCTGGAGAGCTCGTGGTTAATAATCTAGAATGATCATATAGAACTTTGAGAAATAAAGTGTATCAACTCTTACTCTTGAAAGTGCAAAGAGAATGCCGTTAAATATGCAGACATGAGCTGAGCCCCATTGGCTCTAATTTACAAGTGGTCTGCTACGGCTACTTCTCTAGAAACATTTCAAATAGAGTATCTTCCTATCTAATATTGTATATGTAGAACTTTAACTACTAATACGGCACTATGGGGTGTGTGTGTGTGTGTGTATTAATATATCTGTGTATACTGTATATATGTACTGTACTTTTGTATATTTAATGTGCATTTGATTAGTATTTCTACAGATCATTTCCTTAAACTAGTATAGATATTTACTAATTTTTGCCAACCCTTTCTGAAATCACCTTTTTTATTTATTTTCTCCATCATGCTTCAACATATCTGCCCTGTTTCGCATAATGTATAACACAGTCTGTCAATTATCTATAAATATGAATAATCTACTGCTTTTTCGTTTGGCAGTGTTATGTTTAGTCAAAGTGCTTCGACTGAGGAGTTATTCTCAACTTTGCCATGATTGCTTTTGCCTCCGAGTCTGACTTTTTTGTGAGAGGTGGTGGGGGTGGGTGGTTTTGATGCTTTTGCAAAATAAGTTTTCATGACACCTCAGAATAACTTATTTTGTTGATTATATTGTATTAGATTTCCGGTACTGCAATGGTTCTCGATGAGATTATCAACCACGTACAGTCTCTTCAACGTCAGGTTGAGGTATAAACATAAGCATGCTCTTCCTTTGTCCCCTACATGCTTGAATGAATTATTTTCTTATGTTCTCTGTGCCTGGCCGTAATTTCCATGCCTAAATCTTAATAGATTCTTGTTTTTACTCTCCTAGCCACTGTAAACTTATCAAGAAAACCAGGGAAAAGGTTGTTCTGGTGATCGCTTTCCTTATAACTGCTTTTATAGGGTCGTTCTTTCGGATATGCGCCATGGGAAAAAGAGGGCCTTAGTATTCAGTATTGCCTACGTATCTGTTCTGCATACTTTTTTAAATATGCTAGGTTGCTTGAGTGTCTCGTTTGTCATCCCTTTTTGAGACCTTTTTCTCGTTTGTCATCTGTTTACGGTCTTGTTTCAGTACTTATCCATGAGGCTTGCTGCTGTCAACCCAAGAATCGATTTCAATTTGGACACACTCATGGCTGCTGAAGTAAGTATGCTGATCATTACCATGGACTGTGGTAAAATCTTGTTTGCTCTTTCTCTCTTTCTCTATCTACTGCATTTGATTTTATCGCGAAAATAGTGTTGCCTACGAATGTTGAACAATACTTAAATTCGTAACTTGTTCTAGAGTATCTTGTACTTTCAAAAGCTCCGGAAAAGATCTCAACAGGGTAGCTCTTTCATGATGTATAAGTTTCTTCATTAATTTTAGTAAATTTTGAACTTGACTTTGGACGATATGTGCAGAGTGGATCGACAGCTGATAGTAATTACCCTGGCAATGAAATGCCGTCAGTTTGGCCTGAGGGACCGATGCGCGGAAATAGACAAGAATATCAACAGCAATGGCATTTAAATGGGCTTAATCAGCCAGTTTGGGCTAGAGAGGACGAAAATTATATCTTCATGTCTCCAGACAACTCCCTATTGACTTATGACTCTTCAGGAAATTCTGGTAAAAATTGAATCTTTATTTTGTTGAGTTCATAGTTCTCCCTCTTCACCCCATGTATAATTGCAACCTGGAAAGTGTGATTGTGTCAATATTATAAGAATCTTGTGTTTTCTTGCAGCTCCCTTGCACTCCAATCAACTGAAAAATGGAGCTATGAGAACAAACCTTTAGCAGTCTACTCTTGGCGTGAGCTGTGTATATAAAGCACATATAGTCATAGTAGATAGCCAAGGTAGAGAGGACAGTGCCCCAGTTGATCGATTCCTGTAACATGCATTTAAGCACGCCGTAGAACTCAGAATGCGAACAATCCAAAGCAACCCTCCTGGGACCTATGGTATATCATGAAACCGAACGCAGCTGAAACAGAACCGGTATTCTCGAGCCCAGATGGGAAGGGACAGCGCGTTCGTGGACTGGCAAATGTACAGATTTGTAGCAAGTGGGCTGCTCAGGTAAACTAATTGCTCTGGAGATGGTTAATCAGGTTCAGGTGGCGACCAGACCGTATGAATCAAGAAATCGCTATTAGTTATGTAGTTTATGTTAACTCTAACTTCAGATAAGCTCAACCAGCTGGTTCTGTTTTGGAGATTCGATCCACTCATACTCGGGTATCAATCATTTGCTGAATGTAATATGATGCAAATTAGTCCTTGCAAGTTCTCTTCTTTTTAGATATTCTTGGAAAGTATTAGAGACGCCATAATTTGTAGTATATGTTCTTTTGTGATATACAAGAATAACAACCTACACTAAATCTATTTAGTATTTATGGCAAGTTGCCTCGCTGACAGTAACCGATGTTCGCAGTTTAACCTTTATATTAATCTGACTAGAAGTTAAGAGAATGGAAACACAGGAGAAGCCCAAAAACTGTGGTTGTTTTGATACACTCAGGTAACATTATGATATATGATGGCATTATACCATTTTATCGTGCCTCAGTACAATGGCCTTGGTGTAAAAGAAAAAAAATACAATGATCTTTGGTAGGAATGTCAAGCAGGTCGTGTTTTGTGTTTTTCGGGTTTTGTGTATATAAAGTACCAGACTCATACCTTACACGTTTGCTTCGCGTGTGTCAATGTGAATACACAAACCTGTACATGTCAGTTTTCGTATCGTGTATCAGGTATACCCACGAACTTGACAAGTTAGGGTTAGGTCTTGCATAATTCCATCCGAGTCAAGGCTGGGTCCTCCTGGGTCTTCCAAACTCAAGCATTCAATAAATAACTAGGTTCTTAAAAAGTGTGGTTCATAAAATGATAAAAATAGAAAGTTCATAAAATGAACCTTTTCATTCTAAGTGCACTGAAATCTGAAGGAAAACTTTTACACCTTTCATTGAGCTTCGCACTTCGCAGACCCTCTTATGGGTTAACTTAGCCAAACTTGAATTCTATTGCACGGAACTTTTGTCAGTTTCATATTTTACAACATCAATCAACTAATAAGAAAAACAATAAAACCCTCTCTTTAAAGAACCAGCAAAAAATGCAAACAGAGTGCAGTTACAATAACATACAAGAGTACTCATCTGGTAGCAGTATGGTAGCAGTAGCAAGTCAGCAAGATAATGGATTAACGAGGGGTAGCGGTGGGGGAGGTTAATGGCCGGGATAGGGGGATGGGAGAAGAAGAACTAAGAAGGAGAAAGGGGGGGCATAAGGGAGGAAAATGGGATAAGGAATGAGGGAATTAGCCCATATTAGGTTAGGTTTTTTCAGGCAAAAGTTTTTTTTACTTTATTAATTTAAAATTTTTGTTTAAATATATTTTTAAAAAATCGGGTACATTGGGTATAAATGGATAACCCGCGGGTATACTCGGACACGACCTGCTCTTAGCGGGTAACTTTCAGATCTTACCCGATTTGTACATGAAACCTGCCAAGGCCATACACATACCCGCGAAGAGCGTGTCAAGTTCAGATCGTGTTTTCATGTCGTGTCTAAAATTGTCATCTCTAATCTTTTGTGATGGTTGTGCAAGAGAACTATTCTATAGATCGTTCTTTTTCTTTTTTTTGCTGTTGGTCTTTTTAGGGGTATGTGTTTGGGTGGTGGGGAGGAATGTACCTTCACTTACACCAACGAGGACAAAGTTTTATCCACAGGTAACATGAGGTACGATCACAGCTAAATTTTTCATGCCAAGTTCCTGTCTAACGTGGAAAGATTGTAGTTTGCTTTTAGAAAAAAGACACACTACAACTTCACTATATGGTAGTGTAAGAGAAATATCATATTTTATCATAGTTTAAATAAGAAAAACACCAAATACATACAAATTCGAAAAATTCTATAAACAATCAGAATGCAAATAGAAGTTGCGCCTTAGATGATCCTGCACAACACTGTCAGTCATGGCTAGGAAGTCATCCTTGGATGCCATAAACATTTGCGTCTAGGGGTAATGTTGTTTTCAGGTTAGAAAGACTGTTTTGGGGCTGCAAAACCACTCAGGTCAGGATGGCACTGGCAGACATGTCCCAGTCCGGAACGGCATTGCCAGATGCATCCAAGGGCTTAGACGTCAATGCCAGGTCCGTCTTAGACACCGAACGGCAAAAATAAAAAAGAAAGGTCACGCCCTCTTTTAATTTCACATCAAATATTTTGAATTTCTTTTGCTGTAGTGGATCCGAGAGCTGGAAATTTTGACAGACATCGAAGCTACAACTGAACAAAAAGGAAGCTATGACTAGCTACAACCGAACAAACTAGTAAGACCTTTTTACTTAATTAGTTTTAAATTTGATATTTAATTTGTTATTATTATTATTATTATCATATTTTTGTTATTATGTTAGTATTATTATGTTGTTATTGTAATTATGTTATCCTCATAATTATCGTGTTATTGTTATGTTATACATTATGCTATTATACTATTATTGTTATTATGTTGTTTCTGTTAGTATCATTACTGCTGTTGTTGTTACTATCGTTATTATGTTATTATGTTATTGTTGTTAAGTTAGTATGCTATTATTGTGATTATATTGTTGCTATTTAACTTATGTAAAATTAATTAAAATACATGTATTTAATTTTGTTATTGTTTGATTTTCTTACGTTAAAGCGATATTTTTAGTATATAATCGTGTTACGTGATCACAAATATAGGTGTGTTTATGGTATCACATGCTAGTGCTAGTGGTACGGGACAGATATTGACTCTCCGAATGGAGCATATATGACACTTTAACTTAGAAGCAGTGATAGTTATAAGACATCGGATCATATACATAGAGTAGACATGTATAGTGAGGATTTTGACATCCCACTTAGGTGCATACCGTATACAGATACAGTAGGATTACGGGACGTTATTACTTGCAGTAGAATTAAGATTGATCATGCATTGATGACAGTGTTTGTGAAGAGATGGAGACATTAGACTCACACATCTTATCTACCTGTGGGTGAAGTTATTCTAAAGCTACAGGATGTAACGATTCTCTTTGGATTGCAAATTGATGATGAGCCTCTTACGGGGATGGAACCTAGGTACAATATGTCAAGTGGCGGGGCATGTGTATGTTACTATTTTGTTGGACACTTAGCGTTAATGATTTTAGAAGAACTCGTATATATCGTAAGAGGCTCGTGGAATGGATAAGAGAAACACGTCTGACATGGAGGTTGTGCGGAGAGCACATGCGTTAATGTTTCTTCATATCACGCTATTATGATGTGATTGCTATAGTAGTCATGTTCAATTGGCATATTTACATGTCCTGCAAGAATTTGAAGTTGCATGTAGGTTTTCTTAAGAGAGTGCAGTACTTGCGTATCTGTACCGCAACCTGTGCGATGTCGCTCTTCTTGGTCTGAAACATGAGTATGCAGGACCGCTACGTCTTCTACATTATTGGATATGGGAGAGACTTACCATATTGTGACCTATCATTCTACCAGTATGAGAATTACATCCACGCTATTCAGTTGTTACTCCTAGTACTCCTCGGGCAACCTGGTGGCTTAATGCACATAAATTTTTAAGAGGTCTCCAAACACGTAGTTGATGCTTATCATGACCAACTGAACAACATAGCATAGGGTGATTTCATACGACACCCCTACCCGGGGGAGGTCATTATGTCATCACCGACTTTGTGTCATGAGAGGTCGAGTTACGGCATGCTTAGGTGCCACTTATTTGATTGAAGATAGTCGGACTCTATTTGCCTGACAAGGTCATTCGATAGTTTTCTGATTCTGCCGGTACTGGTACCACACAACATCAGGGTGAGATATGGATTGCAGGAGTTGATTATCAGGCTCGGATGTAGCAGTATGTAGACCACTGGACAGGACAATATGATAGCATAGTGCATGGTAAACATTCCACGGATAGAATGACAGATCACTTACCGTATATACTGTAGACAGACCTTGCACACTGATCACACTTGGTGGACGACGAATTCAATGTATTGGCAATGATGGATATCGTAGTTCTTCAATTGATCTATGTCGTATGGTACGTTTATTGCATGTTTAACATAAAATATTGTTATTTGACATATAAAACTAGATGGGATGCTAATGTGAAATTTTACACGTGGATACAATGTTGCGTGTGTATTTCACATGCTAAGCGAGAGATACAACCGCCTCTATGTGTCTTAGTTTTGTTATTTTACGGTCCAAGGGTTTGAGAGAACTCTTGGATAGTCCTTTGGTAGGTGCAGCCACGCAGTAGAGCACCAATAACTATTGTAGGGCCTTCAGATGGATTAGACTTTTGCACACCAACAGCACCAATAACAATTGTAGGGTCTTCGGATGGAGTAGATTTTTGCACACCAACAGCACCAATAACAATTGTAGGGTCTTCGGATGGAGTAGATTTTTGCACACCAACAGTACCTCAGAGACGTGTTCGGCAAGCAGAGGTATATAACATAACTTTAGATAAACGCTTATACACATAATGACTTACTAATATATGTCTAAAATTACAGGTTTCATGCGTATTTCGTATAAACACTTGTGGATGTTGTTGAAGCTGCTAGTATTGATCAGACTCATACTACTACTGATACAGAGTGTTACAGAGTACTTGAGCCGATATGTATGACAACAGCTCATACTCATGGCGACGTAGCAGGTCCATCTCAGCAGTCTCAATCACAGCCAATATCTATACCGACACCTCTATCATATAGACCTATTATAGATGGACATATAGACTCCGATTAGTTTTTTCATGTTTATGTATTGAGTTTTGTATTTTTTTGTACTCTATTTACCTGGTTGATGATTAGTAGTATTTTTATATTTATTTGTATTGTTCATAAAAAACATATATTTTGTTATCTTACATAATAATTTTTTTGGCTTATTACTCGTGTGCTCAAGGACGGGTTTGAAAGCACCCTCCAAAATTTAGGACTGGTTTGATAGCGTCGTCCAAAATTTACATCGACTTATAAATATGTACATTAATATAGCCTTCTATGAACAATGTATTTGAATTCAAAATTGACGTTCGGAATTTCGCATTTGGCAAAATAATGGAAGTTCATCTGTTTTGTATGTTTAGGAAGGAGTTTGATTATATACACCTAAAAGTTTCTAAAACACAATATTATAATTTACTCAGCGTCCGTTGCTGGCCGTCAGAAAAGACTATCATAAAGATGGTCTTGAATTCATTTGTAGATGGCCGCATTCAAGTCCGAGCAAATGTGAAGGTTTTGGTTGGTATACCGTTACAATATAAAATAATGGAAAATCTTATACAAGAACTAACATGTTGCACACAACTGATAACATTCACCATAAATTTTGTTCCAAAAAAGATCAAAGTAGCACTGGAGATGAGACTCTCAAAGTCAAACGTGACGTTCAAAAAATTATGAAACTGGTAAAAAGACCCCTAATTAAAGTAAAATTACAACTAGAAGAGTTTAGTGTATACTTTATATGTTATCTCATCAATAGTAACATATTCACCATGAGTATTGTACTGTATGACAACTGTTATGCTTAAAGTGTTATCTCGTTAGTTATATGATTTGTCGTTTTTAGCATAACGTAAACAATAATACCACATGAATTTATTAAATTGAAATTACACACTACACCTTAAACCTAACCCTAAAGTCTGACCCTAGCCCTAACCCTAACCTTAATTCTAAAACCTAACCTTAACTCTAGCCCTAAAGTCTAACCATAAATTCTAACCTAAACCCTAACTCTAGTTTGCAAAATGTATGTGAAAATAAAACTACAAGAAAGAACTCGAAAGGTTAAAGATCAATCTATTTCGTAAACACAAACAGTACATGAAATACAAAAAATTTATTTATAGAACACAAACATTACATAGAATACAAACAACTAAGCATTGTTCCAAAGATGTTGTGAAGTATGACAAGTGTTACGGTTGTGACCTACTTGTTTACACATACCACTCTTTTGATTTTAGTTATGGCGGTCCATCTTGACATAAATACAAGTTGATTATAGTCTATCTCGACCACGTTTCTTACGAACAAGACTGGCTTCAAGTCTGAATGGAGATATAGGCTAATGCACTGAGTGTTGAACATGGTGGAACAAAGCATTATATATTTCTAACATCGTATGACAATAGTAAAATGGGGCAACAAGTTCTGTGGCTACATTATGCATATTCTAACATTCCTTCATAGTGTGTGAGCAAGGCATATGGTAAAGCTTAAATTTTTTATGTGTTTGTTCACGTTTACAGTATGAGAAACACCACCATGATATGCTGCTATATGTCGAGTTACAACCTCGTATAGGCATTCTCGCGTATCATATGCTTGCACCCTATGCTGTCTTTCTTTCATTCTCCATATGATGTTGTTGCACCTTGACTGATCATCTTTCTCCCGCTACCAAAAATGACAGCGACTCTTATCGCTTTTCATTATCTTCACTGTCCTTTTGAACACCGCTTGTGTACAAACACTAACACGGTAAATATCTAGCCTCTTAAGTATGTTGTTCCACGACTCTGGGAAATTGGTTGTCATCGCATAATATCTTCTGCCTCCGTCATGGGACAGTATCCATATGTCAAGTGGTATCCTATTAAGATAATTGTGTGTGTTTTTATTGAGCTACTGCGACTTCATCATACGCTCATTAAACTTGTGCGCTTTGTGTTCTGTTACATCTTCCCATAGAATGTCGATCAAAGCCTTATAGGAAATTTTACTGTGAAGTTCAAATTTTAGACAACTTAAACAACTTATTATGAAGACAACACTTACAATATGCATAAATTATTTGTAAAAATATTTACCTGTAAAATTGGCCTTGATATGAATGAGACAATATCTATGATAGGCATAAGATGATTGTCAAGTAGGATTTGCTCGAATTGCAACTTGAAGTCTTGTAGATCAATCTGAAATCGGACATATGTCTTACATGTTGCCAAATGTACTTTCTCGGATATTTAGAAACAACCAACCTCAATTATGTTCATTATCATCGTCAACTTTAGCATAAGATAACGGAAATATATGATCAACATCATCAACCACAACAACAATCAATAATTTTCCGCTAGTATTACCATACAAATGCGTATCGTCTGCTGATATCATCAGACGACAATGTTGGAACCTAAAAATTGACGCCTGAATGTCAAAAAACTACACCAAACACCTTTTTTTTAAGTATTGCATCTTTTTACCAAAACTATAAACATGTGAATAAACGTTGTTAATAAAAGATTAATATTCATAATGGCCATGCAATACATAAATATGATATACGACTATATATTTTAAATATATTAACTTATTAGGGTTTCCATATATAAGATGATTAGGTGCTGTTTAGATAAGGTCAAAACAATCAGGCTAGTCAAAGCGCACTTTATCTCTAAACAAAAATCTTATCTATTCTCTTACAAGAAAGAAACCTTCCACTTCAAACCACATTTAAAGAAATTAAAACCCCATCAAATAAAGAAAAATGGCAATCCAATTCCAAACTCTCCTCACAGTTTTCTCTCTCCTCGTTCTTCTTTCCTCATCCACCCAATCTCAGTACGCCACGTCATCACTCTCCATAATCCAATCACACACCCCACCACCACTCTCACTCTCCGTCAAAGACTTCGGCGCCACCGGCAACGGCGTTGACTACGACACCATCCCCATCCAATCCACCATCAATGCCTGCTCCGCTGCCGCCGTCGACTCCAATCACCACTGCCACGTCATATTCCCGCCAGGAAACTACCTAACAGCCACCATATTCCTAAAATCCCGCGTGATCCTAAACATTAAACAGAACGCCACCGTTTTCGGGGGAACAAAGATCCAAGACTACCCGAAAGAGCAGCCCAGATGGTACGTGGTGTTGGCAGAGGAAGCGGAGGAGGTGGGGATTACCGGCGGCGGGGAGATCAACGGTCAGGGATTGAAGTTTGTGGAGAGGTTTGATGTAAAGAAGAATGTGATGGTGAGCTGGAATAAAACTGGAGCTTGTTTTGGTGATGAGTGCAGGCCCAGATTGGTGGGATTTATTGGATGTAGAAACGTCAGAATTTGGAACGTCAATCTTATCGAACCGGCTTATTGGTGGTGCGTTCATCTTCTTACTTTTTTCGTCTTCTTTAAGTTTTTTTTCTCTCTCTCTCTCGCTGCCCTCTGGTGTGCTTTCGTTTTGGGTATGAACAGTATGATTGGTTCATTTTCTGTGCTTTGATTGGTTGCTGTTTTAGATGATGATTACAACAACATTACCACATTGTCTTAGAGGATTCCGCCTATTGCAGGATATGGAGGGTCAGATATATGAAATCATGTCTATGTATTAGATTGTTTTCCGATGACCCATAATGAAAATTGCGTGTCGATCAACTGCTCCTTCACAATATAAGAAGGGCAACCAATTTAGAGATTCATTTTGTTTTATTCCATCATATTCTAAAGTGAAAAAGAGTGTTTTAGATGATGATTACAATTGCACACAATATCATCCTCATTAAAAAAATCAACTACCATCATATTTCTAAGATAGAGGAAGATCATATTTTTATGATAGAGGAGGTATTAGTTTTCATTAACCATTTAGTCGGATTTTGTTACAAGTCAATCGTAGAAATTACATGGCCGCTAGGATGTAATAGATTGAAACGTAAGGTAAATATTCTAATTGTAATAGGTTATACATTGGGGGTTAAGATCAGCAGAGTCAGAAAGTGCGGCAAAATATAAGGGGTATAAGTAACTTTTTTTAAAAACAAAAATTTTTTAAACCTTTTCTCCTTTTTTTTTGTACACGTGGCAACGCGTGATTGGAACATAATATTTTGACTCACTTTTTGCCTCTCCTGATTTCAACCGTATACATTGACATAGAAGTCTATGTTGCTTCGTTCATAAAAAAAAAACTTTTGAAATCATATTACCGAGCACTATGACGTTGTAACAGACTCTTGTGGTTGAGCTGAATACAGACTCTTATGGTTGAGTTGAATATATACTCTTGTGGTTGAGCTGAAACGTACGGATCTGATTCGGACGTACCGTCTCGACCAGAAGAGAATATTGCTGCATCGTAGAGCTTGGAATGACGTTTCCAACCGTATATAAAAAGTGTAGAAGTCCACGAGAGTCTATTGCGGCGTCATAGTGTTCGAAAAGATGGTTCTAACAGTGTATAATAGACCTGGAAGTTCCAAGCGAAGGTGAAAAAACGCCATAACTTCGCCTTTCACCTGGAATTTTAGAACCCTCTTTCCAAACCCTACGACGCCACACTAGTCTCGTTTAGAAATTAGCGACATCTTAGATTTACACGCAAGGTAAATATTTGTCACACATTAGGAGTATAGATGAAAGAAGAACTTATGTCACCGCTAAGATGTTTCTGGTTGGAAATGCATTGAACGAATGCAATGTTAGATTAAAAAAAAATGACCTTACACAATAAGGTTTTAGTTTTAATTAGATCTTAAACATTATAAAGTTTTCTTCCTCGAAAAAAGAAGTATAAGTTTTTTTATTTCTAAATGTATCAAATTCCCAAATTTAGTAGTCATGTTACAAAGAGGTTTTGTATTGCTGATACGAGCAAGTGGAATTGAATAATGTGTAAATAATAATATAATTTTGTTTCGGAAGTGATAATGTTGTCACCATGCGAATCATAGTGGTTAAATTACCTTAATAAATTTGGATTTGGCTGATAGACCTGATCTAATGATTGTTGGTGTAATATGAACATGATGTAATGATTTATGGGTTAATTATAAAAAACTCCCCAATGTTTCCAGTTTTTAAAGATAACCCCCTTATGTGTAAAATTATAATAAAAACCCCTTATCAATTAGGAAATATTTGGTTTTTATACCAAAAATATTTGGTTTTGATACCAAAAATAGGAAATCGATAATGACGTTCCGAGAGTTAAGTCATTCATGCTTGTGTTCAGAAAAAACTCATTCATACTTTAAGTAATTTTAAGAAAAAACGAGATTTTTGGTCAGATGAATTCTGAATAATGAAAATAGGATAAAAATCATAGTGTTTTGGGTTTGATGATTATAGCAATAATTTTGTGGTCATGTTTACTTGTAAATAATGATTGGTTTCATATGATCTAAATCATCTTAGTGAAAGAGTTTGGTACAATAAGCTATCAAATTAGATAATATAAAATATTTAAAATGGCAGTCTTTCAATCTTACTAATGCGGGTCTTTGACATAATGTAATTGGCTTTTTATTAATTGTCTCTTTATTTTGTTGGAAGATAATTTCTTTCATATATGGTGAAAGTATATGGTGAAAGGTATGAGATATAAAAAGATTCAACCAAAAGTTATGCCGAAAAATATGTATGATTTTAATGAATGAATGAATGATTTAAGGCATAAACCAAATCATTTTTATAATATTATGTGTTAATTACAATCTCAGCAAGGCATTTACTATTAAAAATCTCAAGAAGTCATTTATTATTTTCTCTTTCTCTCATTTCATCCTTGACTTTATTATTCTCTAGGTCCTATTTTATTATTCAATTTTGATAAAGAGACATAATTTAATGGTCTAGTTATTGTATATAGCCTTTGAAATAAAACTGATATTAAATCAACTTAGTTTCGTTAAGCCTACAAAACCCGGTTCAGATCTGATGAGACTAAAAATAATTCAAATTATGAGAGCTCCAATCACGCGTCGCCACTTGTACAAAAGTATTTTCTTTTAAAAGAATGGATGATGCACTTTTTTTAAAAAAACTGCTTTTGTACACGTAGCAACACATGATTAGAGGTCTCATAATTTGCCTCACTTTTAGCCTCCTCATATCTGAATCCACAAAAACCTATTAATTCACAAAAAAAGAAAAAGAGGTGGTTGTTTTCCTTTTGAAATGAACATTACGTAAACAACTAATGCCCTTGTAATGTATAGATTATTACAAGCTTGGGTCATCCTGGTGGTATTAAAAACAATATTTAAGTAAAAAAAGTAATCCATCTGGACTTGTACTAATTACGGTGTTATATAAACTATGTGTATATATATATATTATGAGCAAAATTAATGGAGAACAATGTTTTCAACAAAATCTTATAGCAAGTGGGAACAACAAAATTTTAACCATTTGGCGTTTCGCTATAATTATGAATAATTGAATACTAAAATAGAAGGACCATCTTGTGGATAATCTATAGTATTGGATTATGGGGTAGCGTGCCCCTTCAACTGACCAACCGACGGTGGTCTTCCCCATGAATGATGCCTAGCATCTTGTATATGGAAGCCAACTAGGCTTTTTTAAACTTACATAAAAAAATGTCATACTCTGATATTGATGATTTTTATCGTTCTGTCTTTAAAAGATTTTATTGAGGATGTAAAACTGGTCATTTAACAGTTTTCAACGTTAGAGACTTAAGACTTGATGTTTATAAGGTGTCTGAGCTCAAACTTACTCCAGTATAACAAACTAACGGTAGGGTCCAAACATCTATCATGCGGCTGCCAAGATTTGAACGGACAACCTTGGTTACAACCTATCACCCAAAATCATTTGAGCTACGCCATATGGGTAGGGTTTCTTCGACTTGTAAGATATAATGACGTTTCTGGTACATTTTTTCGCGTTTGTCCAGGGTCCGAGTTTGAAATCGACTACGATTGATCTCTTTGGAGTTCAATGGCCTCTTAGGTTTGTGAGCAATTACGCAGTGACCCACAAAAGGTGTCCCCCGCAAACTAGGCCTTCGGCCTAGCAGCAGTGGGAACACCCGCACTGTGCGTGTCTCTAGAATCGAACTCTTGATCTCTTAGAGTACCTAACCTGAGTACCAATCGAGCTATGTCCTGGAGTCGTCAATCATTACTTCTACGTATACGAACATGAGATACGTTATTAGTAAGCTGCTGGCTTTATCGTTAAAACCTCTACTGCGTATTTTGTATACATATTTTGTATACGTAAATAAACTGAATCTAATAGAAACAACAACAACAACCATATTCAGTATATTTCAACGACAGCAACAGCTATCGTTAAGGTCTGAAGAGAGTGAGAGGTAGGCAAACAATACCTCCATTCCAAAGGATAGAGAGTTTGCTTTCAGTGAGGCTCCGGCTTTATATGTACCTACATAGATGACATTATAATAGGAATATGTTGTGTTAGTTTACTAGTGAAGGCGTGGACAAATTTAACCATTTTCAAAATGCATATTTGTCTCCACTCTCCTCTTCGTTTTACGTGGGAATTCTTGAATCTCATCCAGTCTATGCTGTGTGGAAACATAAAATTGCAGCTTACATTTGGTGCGCAGTCAGAATGTAACAGTTGAAAATGTTAGAATCTACGGCAACTTCAATTCACCCAACAACGATGGTATAGACATAGAGGATTCAAACAACACTGTTATCAACAACTGCAACATAAATACAGGAGACGATGCCATCTGCCCAAAGACTTCTAATGGACCCCTAATCAACCTTACTGCTACTAACTGTTGGATTCGTACAAAATCTTCAGCCATCAAGCTTGGAAGTGCCAGTTGGTATGATTTCAAGAACTTGGTGTTCGATAATATTACCATTGTTGAATCTCACCGTGGTCTTGCCTTGCAAATCCGAGATGGAGGTAAAAGCTATTGTTCTTTTGCTTTGATACGAAATTTGTTCGTTTATTTAGTTGTTAGCTTGAAAGATGGTCTTGGTATAATGGTATATGAGTGTTTTAATTTATGTGAACCTCGTACATGGTCCAGGATAGGAGTTTATGGAGACAGAAAATTAAGGCTAATGAGGTTTAGGCAGGATATAGGAGTGACTTAGACCATCTCCAACTTAAAACACCAAATTTTGCACCAAATCACCTATTTGATGCAAAAAACAGTAAAAATTACTCCAACCACAAACACCAAATACAACCCCAAATAAGAATATTCCTTAAAGATTCTTCTATCATTCTATTTTTAATTCATTATTATAAATAATTTAACACAAATTTAACATTCATATGAATTTAACTTAAGTATTGATTAATTCATTATTCATTAATTTAACAAAATTAACTAAATAAACGGAATTCTTTTTTCTTACAACAAAATTAACAAATTAAAATTCTTATAACGAAATTAACGAAATTCTTTTTTCTTATAACGAAATTAACGAAATTAAAATTCTTATAACAAAATTAACAAAATTAAAATTTTCTTGAGGTAATTAAAATGGTGATGTGGAGGATGAATAGTGATTTGGTGCAATGAATAGTGTTGCACCTATTTGGTGAAACACTATTCATTTTCACCTATTAGGTGCACAATTTGGTGCTTGGTTGGAGATGCATTTTACACCAAATAGGTGTTTATGTGCATCCATTGGAGATGCCCTTAGAGTATATTTAGATGCTTAGATACTCTCTACACTTTAGGTTAATGTTGTACTTTTTTGTTTTTGTTTTTGTCTTTGTATTTCATTAATTATGCGTGTACACGGTCATGACTAACTTAATATCGAAAAATTTATATTTGTATTTACTAAATCACGTCACTAACACACTAGCACACAATATCCCTATAGTGTGTCATCTATGCGGTACATATAGAGATGGGGTCTCACTGGAAGCAAATTCTCTATCCTCTGGGATGGGGGTATTGTTTGTCTGACTCTCATCCTCCCTAAACCCTAGCGATAGTTTTTACTGGCGTTAAAATATACTGGGTATGTGTTGCTGTTTGTTGTTGTAATTTATGTGAACCTTATTAGTAGCTCAATTTTCACATTTCCTTAGTAAGTATTTCATAATATGTTTGATTACTTGCATTGGTGTATGTTGGATAGCTTATACACATGACTTTAAGAGTCTGTTACTCTCCTTCTCCCAAAAATATTGAACTAGTTTGACTTGATCATAATTTAAAAAGTCAAACTGTTTTTAGTCATTATCCATATTTTATTCTTAATTGGTCAATTAATATAAACTAGAGAAATCATGTAACTGCTAATTGAAAAGATAGTATAAAAACTTTGACTATTAATATATTTTTATTTTTAGAAACTAGGACAATATTTTTGCAGAAGGAGTATTATTTATCAAGATGTTTTTATTTCTATGCCTTCATTTGCATATGTTAGACTAATCCAATCAATGACTAAGAAAACGCAGCTCTTTTTCTGTGAAAATTGACATTGAAAGTGCAGATAACTATAGCCTGATTGACCTTATTTTGCATATAACTTGAGTTCTTAGGACATTCGATCCATTCAGTAAGTATTAAGAATTTTTTTTATAAGTCATTCTAATAGATACTTCTGAAAAATGCCACATGACCATAGTGGAAGTGCTTAAACTACTGCATAATAATACTTATAGGATGCTTAGTAGTTACTCCTATTATGACATTTACGCTTTCCCTAAGACCTAACTAAAATCTTGCATACTAGACTATCATACATATTAGGTTGTATACTCAAACTGACGTGGAATGAGCATATTAGGCATGACTTACAAGAGTTGTATATTTCTGAGGACATGGTTCAGAATAGGAATTCATGGAGACAAATGATTAAGGTTAAAGAGAGGTAGGCAGGATATAGAGGTACCTTAGAACATACTTAGAGGATTAGATAGTATTTGCACTTTAGGTTGACTTTGCACTTTTTTTGTTTCGGTCTTTGTCTTTCAACTATTTGTGCACATCTACTGTTATGACTATTTCAATACCGGAAGACTGCTGTGTATGTTTAATAAAATCTATTCACTAGTACATATTCCTATTATTATGATATCTGTGCAAGTATATATGGAGCCAGGGGCCTCACTAGAAGCAAACTCTATATCCCTTGGGATGAAGATGTTGTTTGACTGCCTTTCACCCTTCCCAGACCCTAGCGATAGCTTGTGCTGTCGTTAGGATATACTGGATATGATTGTTGTTGTATACTCACACTTTAGGACCTGGACATACTGCATTAGAACATCCCACAAATCATCATAAGACATTGTTGCATGTATTACACCAATGATCCAAAAAACTATTCAATCTTTAGAACAGCAAGATAGCAAAAGCATTAATGCATGAACGGAAACTGTTTTAGCATTGATAATGCCTGCCATCGTATGGTCGGGATGGGATCCCCTCACCCATTTTTCTTCACCCCACGCATCACCCGCACGACACGTGGCAGCAAGGGAGATGGTGACCTTAGTGCCATGTGTCGTGTGGTCATGAGTGGGGTGAGAGGATTGAGGGTGAGGAGATCCCATCCCCGTATGGTCACCTTCATCTTAATCATGCAATCATGGTGCAGGAAATGTTAGTGATGTGACATTTTCGAACATAAAGATCAGTACAAGGTACTATGATCCATCATGGTGGGGAAGAGCAGAGCCAATTTATGTGACAACATGCAGAAGGGACCATAATTCCAAGGCAGGATCAATCTCTAACCTTAAATTCATCAACATCTCATCAACTTCAGAGAATGGTGTCTTTTTGGCAGGGACAAAAGGGGGAGTCTTGAGCAATTTGAAGTTTGTAATGTGGATTTCAACTACAGAAGATGGACAAATTACACAGGAGGGTTAATGGATTACCGGCCGGGATGCCGAGGACTAGTGAATCATACAACTGCTGGATTTATGATGGAACATATTGATGGTTTGGATGTTGAGAATGTGAGGATGGGATGGTCTGAAGATAGTACAGGAAGGTGGAATAATCCACTTGAATTCAAGCCCTCAACTGTAAATAATGTTTCTTTGTTGAATTTTTACTCGGGGTTGTATAAGGATTGAGTTATAACGTGAAAGTGCAAACGTGAATGATATAGATCAACAAATAAAAGAACGTGAATGTAATTTTACATACTCTCTCTTTTTTGGTTGGTCTAAATCATATATTTACAATATCACTTTTACGTTATAGATTTAAGATGACTGTCCCAAATCAATGATGTACTGATTTTCCACATTCTATATTGGGTGATGTTCTTTATTTTGTGGCGCTCTTCAACAAATTACGCCAAGGAGATACAATAAAGTTAGGTATTGCATTTCCCATTGGACATTTTTTCCCGTTTGGCTAATAAAGTTTCGTGAAATAACCGTTGATCAATACAATTTGACATAATTTTCATTATGGGCCATCGAAAAATAACCTCTATGTGTTTCTAACACATGTGTATTGGTTGCGTACATCCGACCCCCTATACCCCGTCATAAGCAGAAGGCTCTAAGACAATAGGGTAATATTGTTGTTGTATTTGAATAGCATTATTGCATGAAACTCTAAGACAATAGAGTAATGTTGTTGTATTTGAATAGCATTATTGCATGAAACATGTCTGTGTGTTTCTAACACATAGGTATGGTTGTGTACAACCGACCCTCCACACCTTGTCATATGTGAGAGCCTCTAAAACAATGAGGTAACGTTGTTGTGCTATTTGAATAACATTATTGCATGAAATAGTGTCTGGTATACCTGCATGTCTTCCTTCCTTTACTCTTCTTTTATATTAGACATTGATATATACAGTGGCGGACGCATGGCTAATTTTTTGGGGAGCAAAATTCACACTATGAAATCACCGTCCACTTTTTTGGACTCAATGTACATTCCATCGAAAATCCGACAAAACTCTGTTACAATATAGATATATGCAAATATTATAACATAAAATCTAAACCAACACATCCACTAATCAAAATGCAACAATAATAAGCAACCATCAACAATATCCAACAAAAGTTATTCATAAGCAACATTAACAAGCAGCAATATCCATAAAAGTTATTAATTTAACGCTCGACATACCTTTATTTACGAAATGAAGGACGAGCAGCAGGAGGGATTATCGGTGGCCGCAAATTCTGAAATTGTTGCATAATGTTTTCATTTGAAATGGTTCCAAAAACTTCCTTCTCGAAGTAACACAGTAAACAGTCCGATAGTAAGTCGTCTTCCAATCGGTTGCGCTAGTCAGTCTTTATTATATTCATCGCAGAAAAACTTCTTTCCACACTCGCTGTTCCGACAGGTAAGATCAGTTCTAACTCGATGAGCCGATATATTAAAGGAAAATAATTGTGATAATTCAACTCCACCAATGTAACTTTTAAGTTCATGGTTGAGCTCAATTCGATCATTGGTAGTGAAATCGTCTGGATATAACTCAACAAGGTGTAGCAATTGACTATGATCAAAATTTGCAAAAGAATTGGAAGGATCAAGGCACATCACACATCTAAGTAAATGTGTTGGCTTCGGTGAAGTGTGTATCCATTTCCGTAGCAATGATGTCAATTACCTAGTAACACACATATATCACATATCATGAGGTAGTTTTGGGATTAAAAAACAGATACTTTAAATTCAGATAATCAAAAATACAACTGCATTTACATACCAACTAAATTTTTCTCACGAGTTGGGAGAGGGGGCGGCTGCCTCACCGTGCCCCCTTGTGAACGCCCCTGGATATATATATGTTAATTCATAATTTTCTATGTATCAAGTGATATTTCATCAGGCAGAACTACCATTCTATTACCCTTGCTTATATTGGAAAACGATTAAAAGATGGCATTGCATATTAAAAGGATATATATAATAATTTGAACTTATCATATCCTAGTTATTTCACTTTCCGTATCCAATGAAATGAAGTACACATTCTTTCTTATCTTTGAAATAAGATAGAATAAAGCAAATGACTCACTACATTGGTTACGTTTCTTATATTGTGAATTAGCAGTTGATCGACATAACTTGACGCAATTTCATTATCGTCATCGGAAAACAACGTCTGTGTGTTTTTAACACATGGGTCTAGTTGTGTACATCCGACCCTCCATATCCTTTCATAGGCGGGAGCTTCTAAGACAATGGAGTAATGTTGTTGTATATATGTTAATCATTTCCAGATAAGCAAAACTTGCATTTTGATGTTATAATCGCATTCCAACCGGTGGAAATAAGCCTACATACTAAAGTTGACATATAATAATGATACGTTTATCCCGGTCTACAAACTAAAGTTCACATATAACAATGATACTTTATCCCAATCTACATACTAAAGTTGCTATATAACAGTTATACTTTTATCATGAGCAAATCTCATTTAATAGTCAAACGTTTGACCTATTACTTAATTAACATTTAAACGTTGATGAAACATTTCACGTCCATTTTTTAGACAATGGCGCATTTACAAGCATCAACCGACACCAGCTGGACATCAAAATATATATTTAAAAAAATTTACAAAGAAAACAGGCACCAACTGGTCATCACCCGGTTGAATGGCTGTAAATGACTACATACAGACACCAATATATGTGTTTATGTTGAAAAATATATACACATATTTACATATAGATATATATACATGACCATATACATATACATACTGTAACATATGCATATATATTAAACTATTATTACATTATGGTTTAATGACTATCATTGATTCAGCTGGCTGGATAACTCATGACAATTTTACCATAGTTTATGGTTCAATGCATAATAAATCTTTATACTATTAAAAAAACTCAAAGAAAATGGTAATAGTAAAGGATGACGTAAGAATATTATTTTCCTAAATATTTTCGCATAAAAAGGAAATCAGTTCAGCTATGTGAAGTATTAAGGGTGTGAGATGTGAACTGTCTGATTTCTCTAGTAACGAGATCGCGACACCGTAGCAAGGATGCCGTCCCCGAAACCCTTCGCCACTGCCGCCGGCATGCTCCGGTCCCGGTTATCCTCAGCTCTACGAAGTAGAGGCGGCGGCGGAGACGGACCGAGCAGATGGAGTTCGCCGGGGCACCAAGATCGTCCTAACGGATACTTCTTGAACAGAACTCCATTGCCTCCAGGTCAATCTCGGAAATGGGAAGACTGGGAGCTGCCGTGTTACTTGACTAGCTTCCTCACTGTTGTTATCCTCGGCGTTGGGCTTAATGCCAAGCCTGATCTCACTATCGAGACTTGGGCCCACCAGAAAGCCCTTGAAAGGCTCGAGCTTGAATCTACCTGCTGCTGTTGCTCAAGAGTCTGATTGATGAGATGTCTGGATCGAATGTTGTAATTAGTTTTATGATTTTTGTCTGGGTTTGATTTCTATGTGAAATTTACTCTTTTTGTTTATGATACAGGATTTGTAGTTAAGAATAAGTGGTTTTGATTTGGCTTTCGATATGGGTTCTGGAGAATTAATTCTGTTAATTACTGGAAATTCATATCTGTTAACTTTATTATGGTTGATGTTTCTCTTGTGCTTTTGTTGCGTAGATTTATTCTTCATTTTATTTTTTTACTGGTTCAATGGAAGGTGTTTGCATCATTGATTTGATCAAGGTAAGAATGGTTTATAGGAGATTGCATCATTGATTTGATCTGGTGCTATGGAACCTTTCTAAGAGGTTTGTAGTAGAAACTGTGTTAATCGATCCGATTTTCTAGTTCGTCTATTGTGAAACTTGTCATGAATTTATTATTTAGTGCAAAACTTAGTGAAGTTGAAGCAACTTCGGTGGTTTTAGCTCTGGATTTCAGTTAGCTAGTTGCAAAAATGTCACCTTCTAGGTGGATCAGCTCATTAGATATCAATGAAAATTTTGACATGATTGAATAGCCTTGTTAATTTGGGAACTTGGGAATCGATTTTTCTCATAATATGATGCAGAATGTCAAAAGAATTTTATAGGCTTCTCCAGTAATGATGTTTACTTTATGTAGACATTTTCATGTTGAATGTGTTTCACTGAATGATTTCTCCTTGTTTCTGTTCGAAAATTCTTTTGAGTTATTCGCTTTGGAGGAGGAGAGAAGAAAGAGTATCAATGTAAAATGATGTTCTTTTCACAAGTTTAAGTTAAAGGTAAAGTGCTGATGTTTTAGAAGGCTGCTTTCATTTAGTGCATGCAAAGCATTCAATTTTTCTCTTTGGTGAATGGGGGATATTCTTATGACTTGTTGGCGCAGTTCCTGCTTCATAAGGTTAGTGATTCATTGATTTCTGACTGAAAAAATTCACCTTCTAGTGACTTGTGTGAGTTATTAGTGTATGGTCTTCAAGGTAGTTGCTGAATTATAAAACAAATTACTGAGGGAACTTGTTGCATCTTCCAAATTCTCAGTCCAGGAACTGTTTCCTTTTAAGATGAACTGGTTGAACAAAGTGTTGAAATTGGGAAAGATGCTCTGTCATTCTTGATGGAATCTCTGATCTTGTGTTTTTTTTTTTTTACTTGGGAGGCTAAGTTCCTGAACCAAACTGGTCTCAGAATTGAATTTACAGCTTAGAATGTGCATTGCATTCTGTAGCAGCTTCATTTGTTGGATAACTCAATAGATTTGATAGTCTCTGGCATGCTCAACTGTTCTCTTGCCAAAGATATATATTCATGTGCCTTCGAATCCGCAAAGTTGGATTTAGTTGGCATTTGACCAGAAGTTGCTAGGATGATCGTTGTTTTGGTATTAACTTTTTTACCTGTCTCCCCTTTCAAGTTTTCACCTCATAGCACGTCCATTTTGATCATTGTTTGATCATATAAAACAGTGGTTCTACTGACAAGTTGTATAGATATGTTCACTGTTTACTATTACGTTCCTTCTTATTCTCTTCGCAGGCTGGCTCAGATTGTAGCTGGAGTTAACCTACATCTTTGCTTGGTCACTTCCATGATATGCAATGTGAATCCATAAACTTGTGTAATATTGATACACTTGGTATTTGTTTTCCCTTTTTAAGTGTTATATGTTGACTTTTGTCTAGTGTACTTCCTTACTTTCTTGGTCTATATCCGTACTTTTCCTAGTTTATGTCACGACATATTTCTTAGAGTAAAAGGTCAAATCCCTAGCCCTGAGGCCCTTGCTGCTCCAGCCCTGAGGCCCTTGCTGCTCCAGCCCTATGAAGCTTTATGGATGCTACAAATCAGGTGTTCAACGGCATTCTAAATTGGTAAGGTGTTGCTAGAACACACACAATGAGCTTACTGCAAACCGGATCTGTAATCATGCACATAATTGGAGCGGATTCAGGCCTTTGGCCATTTTGGCCTAGATAGCAGTGTTGCTCACACTCTGTGCGTGACCCGGTTCGAACTTTCAACCTTTTTTGGAGCAATTTTCCTATTCGAGTACCAGCTGAGCTATGTCCTGGTGGCTAGTTTACGACGTATTTGCTTGATTACTTCTAACCTTTACCATCTAAATCCATAAAGTTGGTATACTTTTGATTCTTCTGGTATTTTTGTGCTTCTGGGTTGGTTTCTAGAAGATAGAAGGGTTACACCCTAGATGGCTCGTTTTATCATACTTACCATGATGTAAATATTTGTTTGATGTTATTAATAAAAGGATCCCATTCTCACAATAATAAAAAAATGTTGTATACACATGTCACAAGTGTTGTATATATATAGATGGCAGTGAACCGGATATGTCAGTTGGATCATCAATTCTGAAGGGTTGGCTGGCCCGATTTATTTAGCGGGGTTTCATGAATTTCATATTACTTTAAATTTTAATCTTAAACCAAATCGTAAAATTGTGGTAATGTGATTACTGGTCTACCCATATAAGTTGGTCTGAGTTTCAAAAAATTTAGTACTCGGTTGGATGTAAAATAGAAGCGGGGCGGGGGAGCGGGGGGGTGAGAGAAGAATTCTTTGTATTCACATCCTTATTCCTTTCCTTCGTGGCTCCAGGGCATAGTCCAGTTGGTATTCGGGTTAGAAATTGCCAACAAGAGGTCATGAGTTCGAATCCATGGACGCGCACAGTGTGGGTGTTCCTCTGCTGCCAGGCCATAAGCCTGCTTTGTAGGGGCCACCTTGTGTAGATAACTGTGTAAGATCTCATCCAATCTAGGATGCCGCTGAACACCTGATTTACATCTTCCACGTAGCTCCTTTGGGCTGGGACAGTAGGGCCCTTTGGGTTGGGGTTCAACCTTATTCATTTCCTTCGTCGATGGCCTAGTCCACGACGTATCAGACCAACGATGCCAAGCCCACTTTCCATTTCTATGTTTTACAGAGGAATTATTTCGCCCGTGTGACAGAGATAAAGCATTTCTGTAAATCATCTAAATTAATTTTTCAGAATATCTTTCATAAAAATCTTTGTACTATGTGTACGGTTTGGATCCAGCTCAAACCAATGGGAGCATGACACTTGTCATGCTCTTTCTTTTTTTTAAAAAAAAAAAGGTTGCTGTTGATCCTAATATTCTCCCTCACCTCTGAAATCGACAGATTGTCCCAAAAAATTTTGCCTCTTCCTCCAGCAGCGAAAAAGCAGCCAATGGCGCAGCTGCATTGACAGCGCCACTATCTGCAGAGCCACCAGCAGAGCAGCCACTTTCTGGCGCAGCAGAAATAGAAGGAAAAGTAATAAAAGGGAAGGAAAAAAGAAGAAGAAGGAGGAGGAGAAGGAAGAAAGAGAAGAGGAATAGAGAGTAGCAGGAGAAGGAGAAGGAGAATTTTTTTTTTAAAAAAGGTTGTTTTTGCCACATGTTGGCAGCTCAGCAGCTGCCTCATTTTTGGCTTCACAAAAGGCCTTTTCTGATCTGGACCGCTGTGTATTCTTTAAACTTTTTGACCTCGTACGATGATGTCTGGTGAGCAACAGTTCTTCACAATAATTCTAATGCAAAAAGTCATACCATGACTCTTAGGTCAGTTTCGTCAGAATAATTATTTATTGACTAACATGTCATATTTCGTCAATTATCTTACAAGTTATATATAGATATATGCCCAATAATCCTGAATAGTTCAATGTTGGACGGAAGCCATGTTTTCGGGTGATTGAGAGTCATTTTGACCGAAACAAGAAATTGTCTTTACCAACTTTAAAATATTAGATTTAAGATAGCCAAAAGGAAGGTCTTAACAAACTTTATATATTTGATACATCTAACCAATATAACTCAAATATTTGTGTATGTTATCCTATAGACATGTCACATGTGTAGGGAGAGATGCCACATGATTAGCTTTTATTGACAATTGAAATGCCTTAAGTCTCACCGCATTGATTTATTTTTTTAACGAAGACTCGTTTTACTCTTGTGCAAGTAAACACTCTCCCTCTCCTTATAATTTAACAGAACTTGGACAGCCGAAACTAGTGGTGTTAAAGAATCGGACAGTTCGCAAATAGTTCGAGTTCGATTTGTATTTGATTCGAGTTTGTTCGTTAATTTTACTTAAAAGAGCGGAGTTTGAACACTTAATTAGATTCGTTTACTAAAACAAGCCAAACTGTTTGTCTTTTTTAAAGAGTTATAACGTTTTCAAGTCAAATTCAAATAAATTTTAAAGCTCGTTACAACAAACGAGCCGAGCTAAACATTTCGTTTAACTAAACTAATCCAAATTCGAAAATATGATATTTGGCTCGGTTCAATTCGTTAACACCCCTAGCTGAAACTGTTTATGTTATTATATTTTCATTAGTTAGATTTATATGCACATAAAACGGATATAACAGCGGTATGTGTTTGGCTTGTTTTGAACATGCTAAGACTCTTTCATCTCAATATATCATGTATATTGTTAAAATCGAATGAATCAAGAACAACGGAGCAAAAGAATTAACGAAGCAGTTATGGAGGAAGCGGTTACTCCGTGCTTAAGAGAAGAAATCGAAAGATAACTGAAAAGTGAGAGAGAAGAGAGAGAATCTCTATACCAGAGGAATGAAGAAACACACAATGAATTGATTCACCAAAAGTATGAGCTACAGCAGACACTGTTCGCATTTATATGCGTGATCGAATGCAGCAAAACAAACAAGAAGGAGAAATTGCAAATTTACAAATACACCCTTAAAACTAACTACCATAACCGCTATTCCAGGGACAAACTCGTCTTTTCGCATCTATTTAAAACTTCCCTCCTTTTTCCTTCTTCTTCCTTCCACCTCTACTGCGTCTGATCTCCTCCTGGTTCTCATCCGCAATTTGCGCTGCTTTCTGTTCCCATCACTCATTTCAATCCAGCACGCAACTGCTTCCTTGGCCAGCCAGGTATTGTTGCCACTTCTAACCTCCAGTCCATCCTTCCTCGTCTTCGTCCGTTTCAACCGCTTGTTTCGCGCCTTCTTCTTGATTTCTCCCAAGTTTTTGACTGTTAACACCCCCCTCAATTCTGACTTCTGATAAATGTTGCACATCTCCATGGCAGAAGTCAGATTGTGCATCTTCTGAGCATCCAACGCCTTTGTAAAAATGTCAGCCAGTTGATGTTCCGTTCGTATGGGCATTGGTTTTAACGACACCCTCTTGGTACTTCTGCCGCACTATATGGCAATCTATTTCAATGTGTTTCGTTCTTTCATGAAACACACTGTTCTCAACAATGTATAGAGCACTTTTGTTATCACAAAAGATTTCAACAGGTCCTTCCTGTTCCACCCTCATATTTCGCATCAAGAAGATTAGCCACTGAACCTCGCATGTAACCGCAGCCAACGCCCTGTACTCTGCCTCAGAGGATGACTTGGAGATGGTAGTTTGTTTCTTGGCCTTCCAAGAAACTAGAGCATCTCCCAAGAAAACACAAAACCCAGTCGTGGACTTTCTTGTTTCAGAACACCCCGCCCAATCAGAATCTGAGAACGCCTTTAACTTCATATCCCCATCCTTTGGATAAAACAGTCCCTGACCAGTAGTCCCTTTCAGGTACCTGAGTAATCTGTGTGTAGCCTTTAAGTGATACTGCGTGGGACAATCCAGAAACTGTGAAAGTTGCTGCACTGTGTATGTGATATCCGGTCTGGTAATGGTCAGATAAAGCAATTTTCCAATCAAGCTCCTATATGCGGATACATCTGTGATGAGTGGTGAATCATTGTGTGTCAACTTTAAATTCTTCTCCATAGGAGTTTTTGCAGGTTTGCTGCCCAAAAACCCAGTCTGATCTAATAGCTCCAAAGCGTATTTCCACTGACAAATAACAAGGCCCCCCTGTGACCGAGCTACTTCCAAGCCGAGGAAGTACTTAAGGTCACCAATGTCCTTAATTTGAAACGTCTGATGCAGAAACATCTTGAGGGAATTGATGGAATCAAGATCGTTGCTTGTCACCACTATATCATCAACATACACTAAAGCAATAGTAAGACCATGTGAGCTGTTTTGGATAAACAAGGTAGGATCATGAGGAGACTGATGGTACCCTTGACTATTTAGCGCTTTAGTGAGCTTATCGTTCCACTGGCGACTGGCTTGTCGAAGACCATAAAGGGATTTATTCAGTTTACAAACTAGCGCAGGATTGGAAGACATATATCCCTGTGGCAGCTCCATATAAATGTCTTCAGTCAAATCTCCGTGTAAAAATGCATTATTGATGTCTAATTGATGGATGAACCATCCCATACGAGCTGCCATGGCTAGAACTAATCTCACCGTTGTCATCTTAGCTACGGGTGAGAATGTGTCAATGTAGTCCACCCCTAACTGTTGTGTGTAGCCCTTAGCAACAAGCCTGGCTTTGTGCCTTTCTATGGTCCCATCTGGGTTGAACTTGGTTTTGTACACCCACTTACAACCTATGGGAACTTTGTCCGGGGGGAGTGGCACAACAGTCCAAGTGTTGTTGGCTTGCAGTGCATCCAACTCTAACTTCATGGCATGTTGCCATGCGGGAAGTTTAGAGGCCTCTGAGTAAGAAGTAGGATCTTTGGCTAGACTGATGTTCAGTACATATCTTCTATACTCTGGAGCAAGGGCAGAAAATGATATATAACGATGTAGAGGATAGGGAGTGGACTCAGATGGATTGGATGAAGATGTGGTACTGATTTGATTACAATAGTAATCGTGGAGGTAAGAGGGAGGCTGTCTAACACGGGTTGGTCTGTGAGATACATCAGGAAGCAGCATTTGGGAAGATGGAGGAGTATTGGAAACAAGGAAGAAGGAGAATCAGAGTTAAGTGTTGCGTCTGAGGTAAAATGATGAGATGAAGACGGGGGTGAGTGAGGAGGATTGGGACTGGTGTCCTGGTCAGTTGGAAGACAAGTAGGAGGTACTATATGAGGGGTTGTTGAAGAAGAACGAGTATCATCAGAATGGAGGCGTTGGGATGAGAGATGGGAATAATCATTGCTGTGGCTGTGAGGAGCAGTGTCAGTCATCTGGAATGGGAATTTGGTTTCATAAAAGATGACATCCCGAGATACAAAAACATCCTGAGTATTCAAATCTTGCATTATGTAACCTTTTGTGGCATGGGGAATGCCAAGGAACACACATTCCCTATTTTTGGAATCAAACTTGGCCTTGGTAGGGAGCTGATTATAGGCTGAGGCTAGGCATCCGAATGTTTTTAAATGAGAATATGTAGGCAGTTTGTGATATAAGAGTTCAAAAGGGGTCTTCTGATGCAGTAAAGGAGTAGGAATAAGGTTGATTAGATAGGCTGCGTGTTGTACGCAAAAGCCCCAATAAGTGATGGGAACATTACACTGGAATTTTAATGCTCTAGCCACTGTCAAAATATGCTGTTGCTTTCTCTCTACAAGGCCGTTCTGTTGAGGTGTATAAGGGCAGCTTGTTTGATGAACTATGCCCCTTTCTGAATAGAACTGATTGAGGTTAAACTCAGGAGCGTTGTCCGAACGTATGACTTTTATTGCTTTTTCAAACTGATTTAGGATGTAGTGATAAAAGCTAGGGATCACAGCTTTGACATCAGATTTTGCTTTCAACATATATACCCAACAAAATCTACTAAAGTCATCAACAAGCGTAAGAAAGTATTTTTGATTGTAGCAAGTAGAATGTTTGTATGGACCCCATATGTCCATGTGAACTAACTGAAAAGCATTAGAGGACGAAGAAGAACAGAATTGGGAAAGGGAAATCTTTTGTTTAGCCATGGGACTAATGCTACAATCTACATCAGTATTACAGAATTTTACCAAGGGATCTATCTTGCTGATCTCCTTGACCCTTGGATTTGAAGGATGCCCAAGTCTCATGTGCCAAAGCCAAGCATCTGACAAGGCTGAAGTGGAAGAATGACATATTAAAGAGGAAGAATAGAGTGATGTCGTAGGTTGAGGTGTATGCTTCCTGGGTTCATGAAGGTAGTATAGGCCGTTTGTGAGCTTAGCTGAACCAATCTTCTTGTGGGAGAATTGGTCCTGGATTTCACATATATCAGAATGAAATAAGGCCATGTAAGTAGATGATTGAATGAGACCGAGGGAGATGAGATTGTACGAGAATGAAGGCACGAAGAGAACATCTGAGATTATTAAGGAGGGATTGACACATACAGTTCCAATATGAGTTGCCTTGGCAACAACATTATTTGGCATTTTTACAAGAATATGATTGATGACAGTATACGATTCAAAGAGAGATAAAGAAGACGAAATGTGGTCAGTTGCTCCAGAGTCTAGAATCCAAGTACTAAAATTATCATCAAGACAAATACCTGAGTCCTTACTAGAATTCCCTAGGACTTGCGCAGTCATGACAGCATGCGATGAAGCATTGCTGGAAGCAACAGCAAGCCCCTCTTTCTCATTCAACATCCCAATCAACTTTTGATATTGCTCCATGGTAAACACTGGAGCATTCTGCTGAGCAATACCAACCACATCCTGGTGCACTTTCTCTGCACCAATCTCACTAGACATATAAGAATCATCTTGAAGTGAGTTAACACAGTTTACCTGTGGCCTGTTCTTGTAACCAGGAGGGAATCCATGCTTTCTATAACATCTCTCTACCGTGTGTCCCGTCATACCACAATGAGTACACACTGGCCGTTGTGACCCACTGTGAGCCCCTGCCCGTGCCTCGCCTAAAGCCACCAGATCCTGGTCTGGCACTGTACGTGTTCGCTGCAAAACTTCCTCCTTCTGTCACGTTACTCATCAAGGCAGTAGGATTATTATTAAACAAAGGAACTGAATTACTGTTCGTCACCTTCCTCTCAAACTGTAAAGCCATAGAAATGCACTACTCATATTTGGCAAGGGTTGGTTGTTTTGTTTGTTGTTTTGTGTTTTGTATTTTGTATGTTGTGTAGTAACAAATACTTGGGATTTCACCGGGTCATAATCATTGTTCAACCCTTTCACAAACTTAATAACGTAATCTCCTTCCACAAATTTCTTCATCTGACCACTCACATCACAAGTACATCCAGTACACGTACACCTAGGAATTGGTCTAAGCGCTAGCATCTCCTCCCAGACAGATTTCAATTGTAATATAATATTCATTAACAGTCATTCCTTCTTGTTTAATAGTGTAAAATTCTCTTAATTAATTCAGACAATCTAAAAGGATCACCATTAGCAAACCTGAGCGTCAAATCTCTCCACACTCCATAAGCGGATTCATACCACATGATGCTTTGGGCAATTGACGGATCCACGCAATTCTGAATCCAAGCCTGTACCATGGAATTCGCCTGATTCCATGTCTGAAATGTTGCATCATCGGCATCTGGTTTCCGTAAACTTCCATCAATGAAGGCCAACTTGTTCTTGATCGTTAACGCCATTTTAAACGTCCGGCTCCAAGAATGAAAGTTGTGGCCCGTCAATGGGGGTTGTACTAGTACTGCCGCCGGACTCTCATTCGGATGGATGTAGAGTGGATTCATCGCTGGATTTTCGACGGTTGTATTCGAAGACGAGGCCATAATGAAATTGAATCACTGCTCAATTCTAATTTTCCAAGATCTCTGATACCATGTTAAAATCGAATGAATCAAGAACAACGGAGCAAAAGAATTAACGAAGCAGTTATGGAGGAAGCGGTTACTCCGTGCTTAAGAGAAGAAATCGAAAGATAACTGAAAAGTGAGAAGAAGAGAGAGAATCTCTATACCAGAGGAATGAAGAAGAAACACACAATAATTGATTCACCAAAAGTATGAGCTACAGCAGACACCGTTCGCATTTATATGCGTGATCGAATGCAGCAAAACAAACAAGAAGGAGAAATTGCAAATTTACAAATACACCCTTAAAACTAACTACCATAACCGCTATTCCAGGGACAAACTCGTCTTTTCGCATCTATTTAAAACTTCCCTCCTTTTTCCTTCTATTCTTCCTTCCACCTCTACTGCGTCTGATCTCCTCCTGGTTCTCATCCGCAATTTGCGCTGCTTTCTGTTCCCGTCACTTATTTCAATCCAGCACGCAACTGCTTCCTTGGCCAGCCAGGTATTGTTGCCACTTCTAACCTCCAGTCCATCCTTCCTCGTCTTCGTCCGTTTCAACCGCTTGTTTCGCGCCTTTTCTTGATTTCTCCCAAGTTTTTGACTGTTAACATATATCATTTGAGGTGGTTTTTTTTATTTTATTAAATCACAGGGATGTGTGTGTGTCTATATATATGTTATACACACATATATGTACGTGCGTATAGACACACAAATGTATTTTGTATTTTATAAGTTTCTTTAAACGTAAGGAAACAGCGACGATAACCACGTTCAGACACGAGCATGTTGGGCACGTGCTCGTACTTTCACTCCATAGTCCATTCATGGACGTTGATTCTCTGCCAGCAATTTGTCTTAAAACGCAAGTCTTTGGAAAATTGAAACCAAAGCATTCAGCACAATCGGGAGAGTGATCTGTCTTTGAAATCTATTTTCATGTTTTACAAGACATCATTTAATACAATTTTATCAAAATGTTTTATCGTAATACTCCTTTATTTTATTTAGTTTCAAGCACTTTTTCCTATTTTTATTAACTATAGTAGTAATTGGTAAATATCGTGAGAGTTTTGACTGTTATTGTTTATTAAAACTATTTTGGAAATGGACTAGAATAGAAAACATGAAAATATTTTTAAAACAGCTAACATCATATGTTTATAACATTGCATGAGCTCAGATTGTAATGTTAGATTGATGAAAACTGAGTGAGGAGAGTAGTTAGAAGTAGTGGAGAGAAATTTGCTTGCGGCGTGTTGATACACTTTCCGTAAGTAATATTTGCTCTCACTAGTTGCTGCAGGGTTATAGACAAGTTTTCTTGTAGGATACAACAAGCCAATGATTTCTAATCTCAGCAATAAGAAAAAATATCAAATGAACTTGTTGAAACTTGGGCTTACATGAGGTGAGACCCATACCCACTCAAAACCTTAAGGCAATAGGTGGTGGTACATCATCCTCATATAAGCCATGCATTTTTTTTCTCAAATTACCAATGTGGGATTCTCAACATCCGCCCTCACATGGCATCGTGGCTTGACATACACACGCGCCTTACAACCTGCCCTCAATCACAACCACAAGCCAGGCATGAACATCTGGACTTAGGTGGGGGAAAACATTAAGTGGCCAACCATGGGTCAGGCAAGGGGTGAGTCCACATTTTAAACCTTCTCTGATACCATGTTGAAACTTGGGCTTACATGAGGTGAGG
>AP025057.1:942437-953704 GCA_036186865.1 Eustoma russellianum | reverse complement strand
AAACACCATCAATGTCAATCACACTCATTCTTAGTTCACTACCAAACAACTACCACTTTTACGCTCAAACCATATACTTCAAATCCATACCCCTTCATACCTATTCCGATTCTGATTTCGATATCCAAGTGCGAACCAAACGCCACTTAAGTACTTTTTTCCTAGATAATATAATGCATATGGTTATATCATTACTTAAAACCAGAACTCCAATTAAGTGGGCATAAATTTTAAATTATAAAGTAGGAAAGTTTTTTTCCGATCTATTACTATTTAAGTTATGAAGTCCAATTACATGATTGTTCATATTACTAAAATCATTATATGATCTATCAAATCTGGAGAATTTGATGGACATTGTCTTAAACAAGAATTTAGAAAAAGATAGAGAAAAAGAAAGAAGCGGAATATGTTATTTGAATTTCATCAAATAGTTAAGATACGTATAGACTCTATAAATAGCTTGTGTTCTTGTTGGGATATGATGGTATGGTTGTTGTTGTAAAGAAATGGTTGGGATGACGAAGAAGACACGGAGGAAAATTAGATGTAAGAGAGAAAAAAAGGGAGGAGAAGATATCAAGAATAAAGGTGTCTTCTATTGATTTTCACAAAACTGTCAGCAAGCGGCAATCACGGAAGACCAAAATCAAGGGGATCCACGGCAATCATGAAAAACCAAAATCAAAAGAATGAAAATAGATTAGGAAAGTTTTGTTAATTGAAAAGATCCGTTTTTTTAATTGTAATTATTTAGTTAGATTTACTTCCTTGTACAGAATTACAAGTGCCCTATAAGATAGCACACCGGGAATGTATACATGTATCAGAATAGTTTTACACTGAATACATAAGATTTTTCAGTCTCCATCTTTTTCTTGACATGGTATCAGAGCAGGTTCCAATTAATTGGACCTGATCTGCTGTCTTTTGAAATTTATTTGGCTCAGAGGAGTATCTCATCATCGCCATACCCCTCTCTGATCAAGTATCATACCTGTTTTTGATCTGGGTTAGGCTCAGATCAAGTATCCTCATTGTCTTTATACCATATCTCGACCTGGTTCAGACCAAGTTGTCATCCTTGTTTAAATCACCCCATTCATGCCTGAAAAACAATAACCAACATGTCACAATTCCCAGAAAACACGGAAACAACACCAGGAAGTTCAGAAACCAAACCTAGCCTTCCAGCAAATTTTGACTTATCTAAACAGTTTGCCAGATTTCTTCAACACAGCATGAGTACTCCACCACCAGTCCCAGCCCAAACATCGAATCTGGTGCTAAAAGTTAAACTCACAAGCACCAACTACCCACTATGGAGCAGGCTCATGAAAATCGCGCTAGGAGGCAGGGGGAAGAACACTCACATCACAGGGGTTCCTCCACCCCCTGACAACTGATCCGTTGTATCCATCATGGGAATAAAGTGACCAATTGATATTTACTTGGCCTATCGATAACATAGATGATAGCCTAGTCAATAATGTTTCAAAATACTCAACTGCTAAAGCTCTCTGGGACTGATTGTCAGTCACCTATGGATCAGGAGGTGACCCATTACAAATTTTTGACCTCCACAAACAATGTTATACGATTAAACAGGGAGGCCGAACATTGGAATCATTGTGGGACCAATTTCAAGGCTTGTGGATGACAAAAGATTCCATGGATCCAAAATCCCGTGGAATCTCCGAATGATATAGCCATCTACACAAAAAAGATTCAGGAACAAAGACTGTATCAACTGCTTTTAGCAGTTGATGACAGATTTTCCAACACCAAAAAAGGAGATTCTGAAAAGAGAGCCAAGATCCACGGTAGAAATGGCCTACAACGAGTTGCGTAGGTCAAGCATGCAAGAGGGAGTGCTGTCTGCAACCCCATCAGACAATCAGTCATCCTATGGGGTTGGGCAGGGCTTAACGCTGAAGGCATCAAATCAAGGCGGACAGAGGCGACCAACCGATACTCCACCACCACGTTCAGGCCAACCATCACAGCGTGGGGCGGAGGACAAAACCCAAATGGAATGCACCCATTGTAAAAGGAAAGGACATACCAGAGAAAAGTGCTTCAAAATCCACGGGTACCCCGAATGGTGGGGGGAATTCACTAAGAAAGGAAAAGGAACGGTTGCTCGGGCGGTTGCTCGGGCCACTGATCAAACGTACGGTAGCCAGGAGAAAGATGGAGGCATCAATCGAAGGGAAAAAGAAATGCAAGGGGGAGCAGCACTCGCAGCAACAGGAACGGCTGCAGATGAAATGGAGGCCGCCACCACAGGTAACAGGGTTGGGGTTACAAATCCTAACCCTATCCCATCTTTATATATCCCCCCTACCTGAAATTGCTTCATCCGCCCCTAAGCTCAATAGAAATGTTATCACTGACCCTCATATTTCTGGTACTGTGGTTTGCCCCTCCAACCTTATAAAAACGTCACCTGAACCCCTTGAAGTTTCAAAATTACAACATTAACCCCAACTGGTCAGTTAATTCCAGTTGGCCCCTCAACCCCTCCTGAAATTTCAAATTCGCCCCCCACAGCACTTCCTTTATCCACCATGTCTCAATGTTATCTTACACAGCCTAAATCCCCATGGATCTTTGACTGTGGGGCTACGGATACTATGATCAATGACCCATCTGACTTACTTACCTACACATCTCCAACCAAAACTACTGTTGAAACAGCAAATGGCAAAACTATCCTAGTCCTCGCCGGTGGTACTATTTCTATTACTCCGACTACTACTCTTAAAAATTGCCTGTATGTCCCCTCTTTATCCATAAAGTTGTTATCGGTCAGTCAAATTATTAAAGAATTAGACTGTATTGTTTTATTGTATCCTAATTTTTGTCATTTGCACGACATTCATACAGGGACGATCATTGGGCGTAGTACTGAGTGCCAAGGGATGTACTTTGTTGATGTAGTGGCACAATAGGGACAGTCTAATCTTGCTACTGAGATGGCTACTCGGCAGGTGTGGTTATGGCATCGCCGATTAGGGCATCCTTCATTTACCTACCTACAACGTTTACTTCCTACTCTATTTTCTTCCAAACAAACTACTTTTACTTGTGATACATGCCTCCGGGCAAAATAGACTCGGGTGTTTTATCCTTCAAATAATACCCGTGTTAATCATATGTTTACTTTAATTCATTCTGATGTCTGGGGCCCTTCTCCATATAACACACCCATGGGTTTTTGTTACTATGTCATTTTTGTCGATGATTTTTCTCGCATGACATGGTTATATATTCTGAAACATAAATCAGAGGTCTCCCAAAAGTTTGTTCATTTCTTTAATATGATTCACACTCAATACAATACAAAAATCCAAACCCTCCGTTCCGACAATGGCGGAGAATATCTTACTGGAGATCTGGTTCAATTCTTCCATCAGCATGGTATTATCCACCAAACTACTTGTTCTCATACCCCTGAACAAAATAGGGTTGCAGAACGGAAAAATCGCATTCTTCTTGAGATGACTCGGGCAATGATGTTTGATTCCCACGTCCCGATGAGTTTCTAGCCAGAGGCTGTATCCACCGCCACCTACCTTCTAAACCGCCTTCCCAGCTAAATCCTTGACCATAAAACCCCATTACAAGCCTTATCCACACAACATGATATACCCTCGATTTTCACCTTACCACCACGGGTGTTTGGGTGTACTGTCTTCGTACATAATCCCAAACACGAACGCACAAAACTTGACCCCTGTGTTGAACGCTGTATCTTTGTTGGCTACGCATCGACCCAGAAAGGGTATCGATGCTATAACCCTCGAACCCACCGCATCCATGTTACTATGAATTCTGTGTTTCTCAAAATCGAATACTATTATGCCCCCAATCTTGGGTTCAGGGGGAGCTTCCTTGTCCAAGAGATGGAACCCTCGATTGGTTGGTACCACAACCTACATGCACGACAACTATTCCAACACGGCAAGTAGATGGCGCCGACTGTGCTATGGCTCCTGACATTGTACTGCCTGAAGCACCAGTACCGTCTGATGCTCCTTCTCCGATGAATAAACTGTCAGAGGTAAATAATTTAGATACACATCACACACATTCTATATCTGAGTGTAATTTCACTGGCCCACACACCCCCACTCGTAGTTCCACTGGTCCACACACGCCCACTGACCATGCAAATAATATCTCTATCACATCATCTACTGTTCCAGAAACAGAGGTCAGTGATAATAGTACTATTGAGCATCAGCAGGTACGGATTTTACCACCAAGGACAAAGCGAGAGGTTCCTCCTGCACGATACTCTCCCACTCAAATATCAAAAACCTCGAGGTACCTAGGAATACATCTTTAAATGGAGTATCTGACCTGGCCCAAAGTTTCTTTGTGTCTTTGTGTTCAGAACAGGTACCCCGAACAATAGAAGAGGCTCAAAACCAACCAAAATGGCGAGAGGCCATGTTGACTGAAATGCAAGTCTTAGAGAAAAATGAAACATGGGAAAAGTGCGTCCTCCCAATTGGAAAAAGGTCAGTCGGGTGTCGATGGATATTCACAGTCAAGCACAAAGCAGATGGAAGTGTTGAGCGGTACAAGGCTCGGCTAGTGGCAAAAGGATATACCCAAACTTACGACATCGACTATTCCGAGTCATTCTCACCAGTGGCACGCATTGATACGATTCGAGTATTGTTTTCAATTTGCAACATTTCAGAATCGGCCTCTTCACCAGTTTGATGTCAAGAATGCTTTTCTGCATGGTGATCTGAAGGAAGAAGTGTATATGGATCCTCCTCCATGGTTCTCCACTGGGTTCAAACCAAGAGAGATTTGCAGGTTAAAAAAGGCTTTATATGGGTTAAAACAGTCTCTTCGGGCCTGGTTTGGCAGATTTACTGGAGTCATGAAGCAAGAAGGTTATCGCCAAAGTAATGCCGACCACACATTGTTTGTCAAACGGAGAAAAGGTTTGGTGACGTGTTTGATTATTTATGTTGATGACATGGTAATTACCAGGAATAATACTGAAGAAATACTTCGTCTTTGGAAACATCTGTTTACCAAATTTGAAATGAAGGATTTCGGAGGTTTGAAGTATTTCCTGGGTATTGAAGTTCTGAGGTCGAAAACAGGAATTTATATATCACAGCGGAAGTATGTCTTGGATTTACTCACTGAAGTAGGAATGCTTGACTGCAAACCTTATGACACTCCTATGGCCATGAATCATAAGCTGGAAAGTATTGATGGAGCACCGTCTATAGACAAAGAGCGTTATCAGCGGTTGGTCGGCAAGTTAATATATTTGTCACATACGCGACCTGATATAGCTTTTGTAGTAGGTGTGGTGAGTCAGTTTATGCACAATCCTCAAGAACACCACATGGATGGGGTAATGCGAATTTTGCGCTATCTAAAGAATACACCAGGACAAGGCATTGTATTCGTGATAATGGGCACCTGAATATCCAAGCTTACACAGACGCTGATTGGGCAGGCAGCTTGGCAGATCAGAAGTCTACTTCTGGGTATTTCACACTTGTAGGAGGCAAATCTAGTGACTTGGAGGAGTAAGAAACAAAAGGTTGTTGCCTTATCAAGTGCTGAGGCAGACATCTGCGGCATTGTGAAAGGGATTGCTGAAATATTGTGGATTCAGAAACTGTTCAAAGATATTGGGCTACGAGTAAACTTGCCTACACCTCTATTTTGTGACAATAAAGCGTCTATCAGTATATCAGAAAAACCAGTACAACATGACCGGACGAAGCATGTGGAAATAGATCGACATTTTATCAAAGAAAAGCTGGAAGGAGGATTGATTGAGTTACCCTATGTACGATAAGAAGATCAGTTAGCAGACGTGTTAACAAAAGCTATCAACGGAAGGTCGTTTGAAACCATTTTGTGCAAGTTGAATGTTGTTAACCACGATTCAACTTGAGGGGGAGTATCAGCAAGCGGCAATCACGGAAGACCAAAATCAAGGGAATCCGCGGCAATCATGAAAAACCAAAATCAAAAGAATGAAAATAGATTAGGAAAGTTTTGTTAATTGAAAAAATCCGTTTTTTAATTGTAATTATTTAGGATGATTTACTTCCTTGTACAGAATTACAAGTGCCCTATAAGATAGCACACCGGGAATGTATACATGTATCAGAATAGTTTTACACTGAATACATAAGATTTTTCAGTCTCCATCTTTTTCTTGACAAAAACATGTAAATAATATAATAATAAAATACATACATTTAGGAGAATAATTTTGTCTTCCAGTCTTTTATTTTATTCGATTTGAACAGCAGAAAAAATCCTGCACTGATGCATCACGATCACAACATATTCTAAAATTGACGAGGACGTCTTTGTCGGTGAGCCATACCACACAGCCCACCTATGGTATGAATAAGCCAAAAATATGTGAAGGTCCGGAAAATTATCATAATCATGTTCTGAACTTAGTTTATATTATTTTTAAAAAAATCTTATTTGAAACAAAGTTTAATTCATATTTGTTCGAACTTTGCTTTAGTGAATATTAATACAACATGCTAATAATTTTAATTAGTATCATAAACTATTTAATATAAGGTAATCTATTAAAAATGGTGTCTTTTTTATGTGAATATTAATTTGCCAATCTACACTTAAAAGCTTATATTGTCATGACTTAATAAGTGTTGAATTTTCCGGGACACACGGGTCCATTCATTAAATTTGACTGAAAAAATAGAAGTGGGTATGGTGGCTGTATCCTTTTGAGCATAGACAGCTGCTTCCCTGTGAGTCTGTGACTTTGAGAGATCCAAATCTTTCAACCCTTCACATCCTCACCTGTTCACTCACAGCCTGGCACCTGATGTCAACTCATGATTCACCAATGTGTGATAAATTGCGGATAGGATCCCCTCACCGTAAATGGGATGCTGTGACATGTGACCGCACGACACGTGGCAGCAAGAGGGGTGGTGAGGCTAGATGAGGGTCACCCGCATCTAGCCTCACCACCCCTCTTTACTGCCACATGTCGCGTGATCACAAAAGGGGTGAGGAAAGTGGGGTTAGGAGATCCCAACCCGCTAAATTGCGGATAGGATCCCCTCACCGCAAATGGGGTGCGGTGACACGTGAGGCTACCTAACGTTTGAGGCTTTGATGGAACAAAGGCGTATGAGGCTACCTAACGTTTCAGTCCCACATAACATCGTAGAGAATGTAAATCAGAAGTTCGGTTGCCACTTAAATTGCGTGAGGACTTACGCAGTGATCTACACAAGGTGTTTCACTGCAAACCAGGTCTTCAGCTTAACAGTAAATCAGAAGATTAGCGGCCTCTTAGGTTGCGTGAGGATTTACGCATTAACCCACACAAAGTGTAACCCTGCAAATCAGGCTTTCAACCTAGCAGCAGTAGAACACACACTGTGTGTATCCATGGATTCTAACTATTGACTTTTTGGAGCAAATCTCAACCCGAGTACCAACTAAGCTATGTCCTAAAAACAAATTTTGTTATTTTTGTTGAGAACTTGATATTTTTTTATTGATAATCAGCGATGTTGATCAAAGTGTGTCGATTAACAAATTCGGTCCGACGAAATTTACATTTTCTTCGTCAACAGTTCTGGTACTAGCATAGATTTTTCACGATTCACTCATACATTCAGTTCTAGTACTAGTATAGATTTTCGTGATATACTTCATTGTATCCAAAAAGTCATATTCTACCCTAAATATTTATATTGTCTAGTTTCATAAACATAGTATAAAGATACAGATTAATAGTAAATGTCTTCTCCCATAGAAAAGAACAGTGTTAGATGTCCACAAAAAGATCCAAGTCGAAATAGCAAGGACCAGATATCTACACATAAATTTGTGGATAATGAAAATGTCATAACAACGAACAAATGCAAACACACGGAACAAAAATAACATGATTTAGCAGAACGAATTAATCAAATAATTACTGATGAAGTCGGATCTTCACCAAGTGGATCGGAGGCGATCTTTGTGGTATGACGTCAACTCTCCGTTAGGACGTTGATCAGATAAGGTGATGCCCAATCTGACTTGGACTTGGCCCCTGGCAGAGCTGAACTGCATGGGCTGACCTGATAAGGTTAAGTCTTGCGTGTGCTTCGAGCTGTCCCTTAGACGGCCGAGCTCTAATGATTTCGGCTTCTTTGGCCGAGCTGAAGGAGGACGAGACTGACTAGTCAACTAGCTGAGATCGAGTTATGTTGATCGTTATTGACTAACTTAAAAGTCTCGTCTTATCTAGCAGGTGAACTGTGGACTCATCAATTACATCTAAGATATATCAATAACATATTTTCTAAAGTCGCCTAGAGTTTTCTAAAGTTGCCTAGAGTTTTAGTCATTAAGATCATTGGACGGAGCAGGTCACGCACTGCCACACATAGGTTCTATCTTAGAGTTGGGATTTACTAACCCCACTTTTCTCATCCCTTTGTGACCACGCGACACGTGGCAGCAAAGATGGGTGGTGAAGCTAGATGCGGGTGACCCTTATCTAGCCTCACCACCCCCCTTGCTACCATGTGTCGCGCGGTCACGCGTCACCGCACCTCATTTGCTGTGAGGGGATCCTATCCCTCTATCATACGCTTTTGCATACTTTTACCACATCATTGTAGAGGGGAACATGAATAAAAACAGACCCAAACTGACTTGGGATGACCAGATAAGGCACAACCTACTAGATTTGCACCTCTCTGAGGACATGATCCAGGATAGGAGGTCATGAAGACATAAGATTAAGGTTAACAAGGTATAGGTCATATATAGGGACACTTTAGAGTATATTTAGGGACATAGATAGGCGTAGACACTATCTACGCTTTATGTTGACTTTCCACTTGGTTGCGTATGTTATACCATTGTTTTACATTACATGTACATATACACGTGATGTGTATTTTAATATCGAAAGTCCTTTCTTTGTATTTTTTGAATTTCCTCACTAACAGACTAACACAACATATTTCTATTATCATGTTATTTATGCAGGTACATATAGAGCCAGGGTCTCACTGGAATATAATGGGTCCGGATGATAATGATGATATATAGAGACCTATATGTAGATACGTGTAAAAAGTCCGATGATTTTTCTCAAACGAAGAATTAACAAAAATTTAGGTGTGGTGTATCATCTCCATAAGCAACCAGAAACAGGGAAAAAAAAGAAATTAACATGGGAGACGTAAAGAACAAAATTTTCAATATAGAAGTAAAACATTAAGGATAAAAATGACCTTCCACCATATAGTATATGCAAATCATATGTAGTATTCGGTTGGTAGCGAGTCTTGAAACAAATATCAGTAAAATTAGTTTAATAAAAGAGAATTGATGGGTTTGAAGTTGATTTTAATGTAATTGCAAAGGAAAAAAGGAAAATAAGATTATCCTAATTGCATTTAAATAAAGGTTTCAGATTAACATAAACATATGACATGAAATAAAACTAACACATTGTACTCATAAGATACTCATTATGCATTTCGAAAATTAGATCTGCGACCTTAGTAATAGTATTATCTCTTACAAATAGGTTTTTCTTATGGTGAAAAAAAAATTGTTTCTTACGTTCACCACTCTGCTAATTACATATAAAAAATCTATAAAAACGAAACAAAACTTTACCTACCGTCTTGGCTCTAACTTTCACTTATGTAACAATAATCTGCCAACCCAACAAACCACAAATGATGACTATGTGGATCTACGAACTATAACTTGGCAGATCTAAAAATAGATCTCTAAATGATATAAAACGATTAAATAGAAAATGATAATTTTGACCATGTTCGAGTATTTATAAAGGAACTTGAAATATGATGGAATAAAACAAAATGACTCATTAAATTGGCTGCGTTTCTTATATTGTGAAGTAGCAGTTGATCGACATACCTTGACACATCATTATGGGTCATCGGAAAACAACCTCTTTGTGTTTCTAACACATGAGCATGGTTGCGTATATCCGACCCCCTATATCCTGCCATTGTCGGGAGCCTCTAAGGCAATGGGGTAATGTTGTTGTTGTTGTTGTTGAACTTGATAAATATCCAAGTAATTGAAAGAAGAAAGAATAGAAGAACACAAAGCTTTGATCAATACACAATGCTTCTGTTTGGAGTCTTAGAATCGTTTTTGGAGGTATATTACAATGTTGCAAAAACTGGACTATTTATAGGCAAATACTACACGTGTTTATATGTAAAAGCTATGTGAACAAAATATGCAAAGTTGGTAAAAGTTATGTGAACAAAATAAGCGAGGTTGAAATTTCTACCTACCATTTGAAAAATAAAAATCATGTTCACACATTGTTATCTAATGTGTGTTCCCATTTTATTTAATTCTACATTGTGTCCCTTAAATCAAAATCTTCAAACTTAAATCTGGTCCTGTTAATTATACTCAAAGACTCAAAACTTCTTGTAGTTGAGTATCTGATTCAATCCTCTACATAGTTAGACTAAGATAGTAAGACATGTGAAGTTAAAGGTTCAATCTTTGCCTCTAAGACATAGTCCAATTGATACTTGGGTTGAGATTTGTTCTAAGAAGTTAAGAGTTTGAATCTAGAGACACGCACAATATGGATGCTCCACAATGCTCCTTGAATTGAGGCGGCGGAGGTTCTTGGGGCAAAAGATTTTGCCTTTTGCACTAAGGTTGAATCCTTATTCAATATTGCAACTCAAGATAATAATAATTTTGCTTTTTTTCCTTTCAAGTTAGATTGATTTCCTGGGACTCATATTCTTGACTATATGAACACTATTCCAAAAGCGTAAGATATTGACACTGGTAACATTTGATGAGATTGACTATACTCTTAAATTCCAGTAGGCTTTATAAAAAGGGAGAGAGAAAAAAATATATCTGACAATAGAAATTAAGCTATTATTTATTGTTTATTTAATTTTGACTCAAATGTTCAACCTAACTCATTTTCATAGAAATGAACAAGCATTTTCGTCCTCCAAGACATAGCTCAGTTGGTACTCGAGTTAGAAAATTGTGTTTAGAAAGACGCAGATTCAAACCACGACACGCACAGTGTGAGTTTATTACTGATGTATGGGCCGATGATAACTTGTCATTGTACCTGATCCAATTAAAAGCAGAGGATTAGAGGATTGCTGATTCAATTTACCGTATCCAGTTACATGATACACGGGCATTGGAGGCCGAATCGAGAGATTTCGCTTTTTTTTTTTTTTTTT
>AP025057.1:871809-938991 GCA_036186865.1 Eustoma russellianum | reverse complement strand
AGGATAATATGCACGTACTCCTTTGTACCAAATTATTTTTTTCATGTCACATTCGCACAAATTTTGAAAAGGTTAGTTGAAGATTCATTTAATGCTTTTATATCTCAAATCTACCATGGAAAACAATATTTTCATTTCACGTATACACAATTAATATATATAAATTGATAAAAAATTAACTATTTTTACCGTTTTTAAAACATAAATAAATATTTTAAGGCGACAAAAATAGAGATAGATGTTTGTTTTAGGTAGGGCTGTAAACGAGCAAACGAGCCGAGCTTATTCGTTTATTTAAACGAACATATTTAATTGTTCAAGCTTGGTTCGTTTAACTAACGAACAACATTAACAAGCCGAACACCTTAAACGAACGGTGCCACTTACCGAGTTCGAACATAAAAATGGTGTTCAAGCTCTGTTCATTAACCTTTTATCCGAACCGAGCTCGAGCTTCAAACGAACCGAACAACTAAGCGGCTTGGTTCATTTACCGTCCTAGTTTTATGACGGACGAAATACCAAATCAGCCAAAAATCGTTTGATCAAGAAAAAGATAATGCAAAATTTGAAATCCCGTGGCACCGACACCATAATACTGTCACCTCTCGGCCCCTAATAATTAAATAATTATTCAATTTTAAATAATTCCTTTTTAACGCAAGACATTTCTGTATTATTAGTTTTTTCTTCACTCATCATCACCACCACCTCCTTTTCTTCCTTTTGATTCCTCCGCTCAACTAGCAAAATTCTTCCTTTTTTTCTTATATATAATACATTTTCATTTTAATGTTATCCCAAATATTGGATTTCTTCCTTTTCTGGAAATCCAATGAGCCCTTTTGTGAAGCGTTTGCCCACTGAATTCTACTGATCACATTCCATTTGTGATCATTCCTTTCTGTAAGTATGATCTTGTTCTTTCCTTTCTGCATCCCATTTCATTTAGTTATGTTTCCTTTTAACTGCTTTTCACAGAATTCATTTTCTTTTAATGCTGTTCTTTCAAAGATGTGCTGACTGTGTGAAACTGTGCTTTACGTATCCTTTGTTTCTGAACAAGTGCATTGAATTTCAGTCTTTCCACCTCGGGATTTTATATATGGATACAGGAAAAACGTTTCTTGGTGGATTTTGATAGTTTGATTTAAAGATGGAGGCATCTGCTTCTCTCTGAAGTACTTTTGCTACTCCGACCATTTTCTTTGCCCAAAAGAAAAAAATTTAAATAAAATAAAGGAAACAGGTTTTCTGGAAAAGAAAATTGGAAATGGGAACCCTTTATACTGTTCAGTTTTGGGTTGGCGGTTATTTTTAGTATGCAGTTACCATCTCCTATGCCCACTTTCTTCAACCGTCGTGTGCGTGCTTCCGAATTTCTCGTCATTTAACCGATTTCTCTGCTTTCTTTGTCAATTCTCTGTCAATTCTGCTTTTCAAACGTTCATACTATAAAAAGTTTCCCTTTTCACTTTGAAGTAACATTTAGTCTCTTTTTTGAATGCACATGTTTTAGTGGGTATTCATGGAGTAAGATTGAGGTGAGTTTGGGAAAGAAGCCTATTATGGTACATATTTTTGTATTGTTTGATTTAACGTGGACGCTGTTACTTGGCATTGGTATAAGGTGCCATCTGGGATTTCTTAGGTATTGTGTTTGATGTTTAGTATTAAGCAGTTGGTTGGCTATGCTGAATAGTGGGATCAATCTAAAATCCTCGTGTACAGAAAGCCAATATTGTGACTCATATCCGTCGAGTACTTCTGAACTTCTTAATCATGGTGTTGGTGTGGGGGGGGGGGGGGGGAGTTCTGTTAGTTGTAAAATTGAGAGTCTGGATCTTGTTAACAGAGTTTGTAATAACTCCTGCAAAGATCGTAGACTAAACCTTATGTATACCGCTCTTGAAAATATGAATGGTTGTCTGATTGAAGTGTAGCGACAGCTTGAGAGATTTTTGAGACTACTTATTCACCGGACGCAGTCTTGGCAAAAAAATTTGATCTAACATTGGAATTCCACTACTTCAGTTTGAGGTTCAGCCTAGGGAAGGGCTCTATACTTTTGTGTTAGTTTGAATTAGGACTCAAACTACATTGTTCTTGATGATCAATGTGTTTGAGTGCTTGGCTTTCTTGATCATTTATGTGCCAAAATTAGTTGTCTTTGGTAGAAGGGAATTCTACAGTTATTTGAGCCATTAATTTTTTTTCCTAGTTACTGCATATTGGTATGAAAATGATTTCGTTCGGATTCTGTAATCTTCTTCTCTTTATTTTCATGTTAATGCAGAGTTTACCTTAACTCATGCTACTCCATTTTCGAGTAGTGTGAAGCAAGAACAAGGTGAGCTAAGGGCTGATTCATTACTCTTTGTTATGTAACAACAACAACAACAATATTACCCCATTGACTTAAAGGCTCCCGCATATGGCGGGGTACGGGGCATCGGATGTACACAACCATACCCATGTGTTAGAAATACACAGTCTGTTTCCTGATGACCTAAAATGATGCATCAAACTATATATCGATCAACTGTTACTTTATAATATAAGAAGTCCAACCAATTTAGTATATTGGTATCATTCAGATTGACTTCGACTATTGCTTTGGTTAGAGCCCTCTTGCTTGTTATCTTAAACACTTCTACGCATTAATTCTTGTGGCTGCTCCGTATTTCTAAATCTCTTCTTCGACTGAACCTTGAATCAATCAAAAAGCTTATGGAGTGAGCTCCATACTTGGAGCGAGTATGGAGGCGAGTTACATACCACCTCCTCGCTCGCTCACTCTACCCTTCAGCTTAACGCCCTTAGACTTCGTCATTCAAGGGGCCATAATAACAAGTTTGTGTAACCCAATATTTTGTTTGTTTTGAAACTAATTTCGTCTTTCTCTTTAACATTTTTCAAGTTAAGAAATTGAAGAAAAGATGAAGGAGATTGACAAGAAGAGAGTTGCCTCTAAGGATCAACGGAAGGTTTCTGCAAAGCCTAATAAACAAGATCCCAGAGCTCAAAATAGGAAGGACGGAAAAGCTCAGAAGGCAAAAGATACTGATAAAGCTTCATTGGCTAATTCTGAGAGCACTACATTAGTAAGTGACTCAAACACATCAAACACAGGCACAGAGTCCTCTGAAGTTTATGAAGATGTCGTCATAGATTACATGGACGATTCCTCCAGGTCTAATGAAACATCTCTAAATTCCGAAACCTATAAAATGGTTCATAAAGACAGTAAAGAAAAGATAGATGATTTTTCTACTGACTTGGAAAATGAACCTAAAGTGGAGACAGATGAAGTTTCTGATTCTGATACTGTAAACGAGTCAGTCTCGTCACAAGGAGATCCAGTTGCAGCTGATGATGAGAAACTCGAAAGGGCTCAAAGGGTTGCTAAAACAGTGGAGAAAAAGGATTCTTTTGATGGTAACTCCCATACTGCAAGAGCGAAAAGTAAAATGAAATCCAATTCTACACCCCTGAAACCCTCAAGAAGCAATGGAGACAGACAGGAAAAAGCCAATAAAACTCACAAAGTGGACTCTATATCGAAACATGCATCAGAGATCTCAGAAGTTAATGGCCAAAATCTTGAGGAGGCAAAGGACGATGATGTCGTGGATCAGGATTTGCGTGAAAATGGCATTCCCGTAACTGAAAACAAGACTGACAATTTTGAGGATAGCAATGAGGTACAAGATAAGGAAGCGTTGCGTCAAAAGGTAATGGACATGGAATCAAGAATTGAGAAACTTGAGGAAGAGCTGAGGGAAGTTGCGGCTTTAGAAATCGCGCTATATTCTGTGGTGCCTGAACATGGTAGCTCTGCACATAAATTACATACGCCTGCTAGACGCCTGTGCAGGCTATATATTCATGCTTGCAAACACTGGTCTTCTAACAAGCGAGCCACCATCGCTAAAAATACAGCATCGGGACTGGTTTTGATCTCCAAATCATGTGGCAACGATGTGCCAAGGTGTGTGATTTCTGAACTTAACCAGCCTGTTTTCCATTTATTCAACACTCTTTGTTCTGAGCTAATCTTTTTTTACTTTCATGATTAAGATTGACTTTCTGGCTGTCAAATACCGTTGTTCTGAGGGAAGTCATCTGTCAAAGTTTTGGAATTTCATGCCAACAAAACTTTTCTCCAAGGTTAATAGAGTCGAACAGTGGAGGAAATATGGATGAAACAAGGAGGCTTTCATGTGAACGGAAGAAAAGTCCGATTAAAGAAAATAAGCAGGGCATCATGCAGGGGCTAGGTGATTGGCAGGAAACAAAAACTTTCATGGCTGCTTTAGAGAAAATAGAATCGTGGATTTTCTCTCGGATAGTTGAGTCTATATGGTGGCAGGTAGTTCCTTTCTATCTATTTGTATCTGTATAGATGCGAAGGCACTTTTGCGCGCTTCTGAAATAATAGTCGAGGCAATTCTGATTCTACTAGATATAGGCTTCGCATTTCGTTTCTTCTATGCTAGTTAATCAACACTAAAACAATGTAGTGTTAAGTTGTCAAGAAGGGTATACTTCAGTTAATGTGACCTGTTGAATTAGATTGGATTTTCACATTTAACTCACTCCTTAAGATACCTTTTTTTTTTCCAGACCTTGACACCAAACATGCAGTCCCTCTCAAATGACTCTGTAAAAAGTAAACTTCCGGGAAGAAATTTTGGCCCTTCCTTGGGTGACGTGCAACATGGCAGATTTTGCATCGACCTATGGATAAACGCTTTCCAGGATGCTTTCAGGAGACTTTGTCCCGTTCGAGGAGAGGGTCATGAATGTGGTTGTTTGCCTGTGTTAGCAAGGAAGGTATGCATGTTTTTTTTGGGTTGTATGTCTGTCTGCTCATATTGTTTTTCTTATCATTGCTCCTCTTTAATTTTGTGATTGAAATGATCATTTCCTTTATCACCTCGTATCTTACTTTGTTCTTCAATCTCTGAATGATCTTAATTTCTCCTTTTAAGTCTCATAAATCCTTCTGGATCTCACTTTCTTGATTAGGTTATGGAACAATGCCTAGCGAGACTAGACGTGGCCATGTTCAATGCAATTCTGCGCGAGTCAGTGCACGAGATACCAACAGATCCTGTTTCTGATCCTATAGTTGACCCGAGAGTATTGCCTATTCCTGCAGGGGATCTGAGTTTTGGATCTGGTGCACAATTAAAAAACTGCGTATGAATCATCTCTCAGTTTTCTTGTCAACTCTGATCTAAATCAACTTGATATGCTGCACGAATAGGCCAATAAACAATAGGTTGTCACTATGTGCACATCCTTATTCTGAAATCTTGAAGATGAACATTTAATGCATATTGCCCTTACAACAATAGCAACATTGCCCCATTGCCTTAGTGGCTCCCGTCTATGACGGGGTATAGGGGGTCGGATGTATGCAATCATACCCATGTGTTAGAAACACACAAATGTTGTTTTCCGATGACACATAATGATGCGTCAAGCTGTGTCGATCAATTGCTACTTCACAATATAAGAAGCGCATCCAATTTAATGAGTCATTTTGCTATTAGGATAGTTCATACGTATTAGGATTTAAGAAGACATTTGGAATATGATGGAATAAAGCAAAATGACTCACTAAATTGACTACGCTCTTTATATTGTGAAGTAGCAGTTGATCGCTATAGCTTGACGCATCGCTATAGGTCATCGTGAAATCGAGAAACAACCTATGTGTGTTTCTAACATATGAGTATGGTTGCATACATCCGACCAACCCATACCTCGCCACTCTAACGCAATGGGGTAATGTTGTTGTTGCTGTATTCTTACCGGTTTTAGAGAATACAATATGAAATGCATATAACATGTATTTTCTTTGCAGGTAGGAAATTGGTCAAGATGGCTAAATAATATGCTCGGCGTAGGTAAAACTGATCAGAAAAAAGATGATTCGAACAGAATCGAGGATGATGATAGCCCGGGTGAAGATGAAGTGAACTGCTTCCTCCTACTAAGTTCTTTGAGTGATCTTTTAATGCTACCTAAAGACATGCTTATGGACAGATCTGTCAGAATGGAGGTCACATTTTCTTCCGCTTCTTATACATTAATCTTTTTGAAGTCATTTATGGCTGATTGTTTTTTTTTTCTCCCTTAGGTCTGTCCCAAAATCAGTCTTCCGTTGGTTAAACGTATACTCTGCAACTTCACTCCAGACGAATTCTGTCCTGATTCTGTTCCAGGTTCTGTGTTGGAGTCTGTTAATGCCGAGGTACAATTTAAACCTTCAAACTGGAGGGGGGAGCTGATAAATAGGCCATTAATGTGCGGAACAAAATCTATCGTTAAAGTCTGGAAAGAATGGGAGTTAAGCAAACAATACCTCCGAGAGAGGGGGGCAGAACTGATAATAGGCCATTGATGTCAGAATGTAGAAATAGATATTTTTGCACTTAACAAACAAACAACAAACAACGCATACACAGTATATCCCAAACGACATCAAAAGCTATTGCTAGAGTCTGGGAAGGGTGAGAGGCACGAAACAATACCTCAATTCCATAGAGAGTTTGCTTCTAGTGAGACCTCCGACTCTATATGTACCTGCATAGATGACGCACTAATATGAATATGTTGGCCTAGTGTTTTAGTGAAGTAATCTAATAAATACAAATAGACAACTTCCTATATTAAAATAGCTATAACCATGTATATGCACAAATAATAAAAGACAAAAACAAAAAAGTGCAAAGTCAACCTAAAATGCATAGAGTATCTAATCTCCTAATACACTCCAAGGTGTCCCTATATCCTGCTTAAACCTCATTAGTCTTAATCCTCTGCTTCCATGAACAATATGTTTAGAGAGATGTAAATCTAGTAGGTCATGCAATGAGTATAGTTTAGCACCTTATATGTTAACGAGAGACTATTCATATATTTACATTCACGGGTGTTGTATAACACAAGGTATGAATGCTTAGTTAAGCTCTCATGTAACAACTTGAAGGGAGTTTTAAAATGAAATTTCGCAACATTATTATATAATATTTTTGATGTTTTGTATGATGCAGTGTATCATAGAACGTGATACATCCAGACAATCAGACGAGAATTTTCCATATTCTGCTGCTCCAGTGGAATATACACCTCCTTCCTTGGCAGATGTGTCAAAAAAGGTCGCAGAGGTTTGTGGCGAATCACATTTATCGCGAAGCGCATCAACGATTCAAAGAAAAGGCTACACAAGTGATGAGGACCTTGTGGAACTGGATTGTCCTTTACAAACAATAGTGGAGAAATTACCATCTTCTCCTACTCATAGCGCCAATGGAAACACGAAACTAGAGAAGACGAGTTACTGTAGTTCTAATTCGCGGTATGAACTGTTACGTGAGGTTTGGTCTGCTTAATGAGTCTGTCATGGAGAGGTGCAGACTTCATGCATGTTGAAAGGAGGAATTTACCGCATAGGATCCCGTCACCCATGTTCCCTCACTCCACGTGTCACGGCACGACATGTGGCAGCAAGATAGGTGGTGATGAGAATTTGAAAACACGACATGTGGCACGCATAGGCCATTAATCTACCTCTAGCCTCACCACCACACCTTGCTGCCACATGTCACGTGATCATGAGTTGGGCGAGGGGATTGAAGGACAGGAGATCCTATCCCGGAATTTACGTTGGTGGGAAGGAAATTGTACTAAAGTCGTGCGATTAGGACTTTGATAAAGGAAGCAGATTGCTGATTGATTAGAAGCCTGTGTTTGAATAGAGTTGTTCTTTTTTGTTTCTCTATTTTGTTATTTCTCTTTTCTTTCATTATTGACATTTTTTTCAGGTTAACATACCATTTATTACACATATCTTCCAAGAAGCAGTTGATTCTTATGACCCTTAATCCTTTGTATATGTCTTTAACAATGAGATCTCAAGGACTTTTATAATTAAAGTAAATGTGTTGATTCACTTCTAGATCTTTTTTTATCATCGATTAAGTCATTGACCATGTAAAATTTGATAGCATTAAAGTAAATGTATGCATGCATTATTCAATTGGAATTGACCCAAGTCTGTGTTTTGTAATAGCTAACATCAAAACTCCCCCCAAACAGGTTGGATTGTTAGATCTGTAAGAAACACTCTAGAGGGGATGATTAGAACAATTTTGCAGAATTTTTCAGATTTTTGGCTCTCTTCAACTCAAAACGAATTCAAAATCAAAGGAAGAACGGGAGATGAGAGATAATGAATGAGTACACCGGATATAGAATGGTTCGAATCGTATATGATGCTATTCCACTACCACTTTTTTGCCAAAGTGGATTTTCAACTACTCTTCTTATTAAAGCTAATAAGAACAACCACATTAATACTTACACTAACAACTTACTGTAAGCAACAACAACAACTACTTCTTGCGCAAAACACCTTTGTGCAACTACAACAACTTCAGCTCTAAGCAAGAACAACTTCTTCCTACCTCACAACTTCAACAAAGTTCTCTCAAGAGCTTTCTTACAGTGAGTTAAAGGAAGTAGTGAGGATCACACTTTCTCACTAGTCTAAACACAAGCAAGAGATCAAATATTTGTGGTTCTTTTTGTGTTAAACTCACTATCTCTCAATATACAATAATGAAGAACAAAGAAAGGCTTAACAAGCTTTAAACACTTTTACACAAATGAGAGAAAAATACAACAATGAAGAATGAAGCTTGATGATGGTGAAAGTGTGAGATTGCCTCATTTGAGCTTCTTCTGCTTATAGGAGGTGTTCGCCACCTTTTTGGAGCCTCCACCATGTCTTCAAGTCAATTCCCAAGTCTTGACAATTTGAAAATAGCCTTTAGCCACTCTATGAATTGATTTCATCCTCCATAGCCATCTAGAGAATCTTATACATGGATATAAAAGTCAAGAAAGCATGTATTATGTTAGAGAAAAGTCCACAAGAAATTTGAGCAAGATTGAAAAAAGAAAACACCATGAATATCCCTTGGATTTTGTTCCAATAGTCAAAAAAATTTGAATTCTCAGGGACATCAATCGATCGAAGTGTCTGCCTTGAGAGATCGATGTTCTCCAGAGAGTTTCCAGTTTTGAACCTGCTTGACATCAATCGATCGAAGTCTCCTCTAGAGAGACTGATGTGACATCGATCGATCGATGTCCCCTGGATGGGATTGTTGAGACTCATGGATGGGGTTGTTGTGGAACTTCTTCCTCTTTACGAGAAGTTCTTGGTATTTTGGAGGTATTTTTGCTTTTTAGTGCCATTTGAAGGTAGGGTACGAAATTTGCAGAGAATTGATGAAATTCAAACAATTGATGTAGAAATCGATTGAATTAAAGAAGAAAATGGAGTTTGTTGCAAGAATTTTATGGCTGAAGGTCTAGATTGAGAGAGGAGCGACCTTAGGGTTTGCGTTTAGGGAAGAAGAATGTGAAATTTTATGATTTTCGCAGCTTTTTTACTTCCTGCGCTCGATGACGATGTCTGATTTACATTAGTCTCTCAACCAGCTACATAGATCGATCGATGTAAGCTGTTTACTATCTTTTTGGTAATTTTGACCCTCTAAACATTATTTATCATTTCTAATCTTGTTCTAATAGATTCGAATATCTTAGTAGGAAGAGATGTGGTAAAAATATCAGGTAGTTGATCATTGATTGGAACAAATTCAACACAAACCAACCCTTTTTGAATACAATCCCTTATAAAGTGATGTCTTACTTCAATATGTTTGGTCCTACTATGGTGTACCTGGTTTTGTGCTATACTTATGGCTGATGTGTTGTCACATAGGATAGGAACTTTGTCAAACTTGACCTTGTAATCATTTTAGGCGTTTATTATCCAAAGTAGTTGGGCACAACATGAAGTGGCCAGCACATATTCGGATTCCGCCGTTGAAAGTGACACACTATTTTGTTTCTTAGAAAACCAAGAGACTAAGCAATCTCCATAGAATTGACATGTCCCGGAGGTGCTTTTTCTATCTACTAGGTTTCCGACATAGTCAGAGACACTATTGTTAGTGTATGTGCCCTAAGCCATGATTTGGATGTTTATGTTATACATTTATTATTAATAAAAGAGGTTTTATTATCATTATTGTTGGTGAGTATGTTACACAATTTTGATATATGTCCCTGATTCATTATTGGTATAGAGATAAAATAATTTATAATCAGTACGAGTATTGATTTGATAATCATGAGATGATTATGTGTATGATGATACAAATCAATCTCATAGATACTTGTTAGAGAACAGTGTATTGGATAGATCCATCATGAGATTACTACATGGATTATGGTCATAAGTAAATCTCATGATAGTCATGTTTTAATCTTTTGACTTGAGATTGTCATAGTTTCCAACATAAGGACTATTATATTTTGACATGATCAAACGTTATTCGTAACTGGATAATAATAAAGGTCATGATTGAATATGATAGAAATTATGTAGAGGATATTGAACAATCAAGATAGAATTTGTCCCTCTCTTTTGAGAGAGATATCTTTGGGCCCCTCGATTAGTGAGACTGTGAAATGCATGGCCATGCTCAAATGAATTGATAGTGTGATCAATATCATTTGTTTTATCAGTCTACTTAGAGATCGAGTAATCGTATGTTTGAACAATATAAGTATGACGCTGACCATGACTTATGTTCAAACTAGATATCATGTGACAAGGGGATTAATGCATGTGCTATTATTAGGCTAGTTGGACTGTACTCATATTAATTGGGTAGTCGTAATGCCTTGCTAGAGGCCAATTACGACTTGTTGGTTTAATAGAGATTTAATCAATTGCCAATTAATATGGGCCTATCGGGTCACACACAAGAATGCGTATGGCTGAGATTAATAATATTAATAATATTAATATTGGATAATAATAATAATAATAATAATTATTATTATTATTATTATCGTTTTTAATATTAATAATATTAATATTGAATATTAATTATTATTATTATTATTATTATTATTATTATTATTATTATTTTCGTTTATATATATATATATATATATATATATTTATTTATATCATCGGATAATAACAATAGAATCCATATCTGATATGGATTTTGATTGGTTTTATCTAATCCTAACAGAATCTGTATTTGATACGGATTATGATTGGCATTAGCCAATCCGATCTGGAATCGGATTTTGATATATATATATATATATGTATACATATATATATATATATATATATATATGTATACATATATATATATATATATATATGTATACATATATATATATATACATATATATATATGTATGTATGTATGTATGTATATAGCCTGGTGTGTCTTGTACGCTACACAATCAGCAGAAAAACGAAAGATAAAAATTGTTTTTGAGAAAAGCAGAGTTTTCAGCCGCGCCGTTCAAGAGCTAGCACTCCGGACGGAAGCATTCGTGTGGATACCGACAGAGGGTGTTCGTGTCATCGCACCTCCTACGTTCGCACCTTCTATGTCTGCAGATTTCGAATCTACAGAGGTATAGTTTTTGATTTCTTTCATCGAATTAAACGAACAACATGGATCCTTGGTAGGAAATCGGAGATCAAGTTTTGTTTTCCGCTGCGCGTTTTGCAGTGATCTCGTCGGATTTACTAACAACTATACCCTCTTAAATCAAAACAACTATTTTTGGGATAAAATAACCTTGCTTCTTTATCCTTGGGAGGTCTCTTGAAAAACTTCCTTGCTTGAGCCTTGTTTCTTGTGGCCATTCTTCTAAATTTTCTCACTAGAAGAGTAACTTCCTCATCCGATTCATCGGACTCTACCACCAATCTCTTGTGTGATGCTTGTGTATGCATGATATGGTTCATCCTATTTTGTTCATCAATAAGAATTTAATGAGTAAGAAGATTACCGGATAGCTCATCAAGGGTAAGAGTCTTGAGATTCTTTGATTCGGTAATGGCGGTGACTTTAGGTGTCCATTCTCTTGGCAAAGAGTTGAGGAGTTTTGAGACAAGGTCTTCATTTTAGATTTTCTTGTCCACCATGGAAAGTTGATTCACTATTTGAGTGAATCGGTCGATTGTCTCTTCAAGCCTTTTGGACATTCTTACTTGCTCAGTCTATTCATTTATCATTTCTAGCCTTTTCCATGCTTCATGGACTGTTTCAAGGCCTTGAAGTCTTATGGACTCGGTGGTGGTAAGAGCACTTAAAAGAATACCAAACGCTTACCATTTATAGCAAAGTGTATCTTCTCTTCGTCGGTATAGTCATTCTCATCTTTGAACATTGATTCTCCATTTGAGTTGGTAATCATAGGAACTTCGATTCCTTTGACAATAGCTCTCCATATATCAAATCAACAGCCTATCAAATGATTCATCATTTGAAATTTCCACAAAGAATAATTTTGGACATTAAACATAGATGCTTTATTGTTTGATCCTGAGAATAATGCAGTTGGCTTGAAAGTTGAGTTGTAGGATGAAGAGGTTATCACTGCCATGATCTTTAACCTTGTTACTTGCAAAGATTGGCCAAGCAATCAAGGTTAGGCTCTGATACCAATTGTTAGGTTCATAACAAACACTCTAGAGGGGGGGGGGAATGAATAGAGTGTTGGACAATTTTGCGGAATTTTTCAGATTTTTGGCTCTCTTCAACTCAAAACGAATTCAAAATCAAAGCAAGAACGAGTGATGAGAGACAATGAATGAGTACACCGGATATAGAGTGGTTCGAATTGTATATGATTCCGCTCCACTAACACTTTGTTGCCAAAGTGGGTTTTCAACAATTACTCTTCTTATAAAAGCTAATAAGAACAAACACAGCAATACTTACATTAACAACTTAGTGTAAGCAACCACAACAACAACTTCTTGCAAAAAACACCTTTGTGCAACTACAACAACTTCAGCTCTAAGCAAGAACAACTTCTCGCTACCTCACAACTTCAACAAAGTTCTCTCAAGAACTTTCTTACAGTGGGTTAAAGGAAGTAGTGGGGATGACACTTTCTTACTAGTCTAAACACAAGCAAGAGATCAAAAATATATGGTTCCACTTGTGTTAGACTCACTATCTCTCAATATACAACAATGAAGAACAAAGAAAGGCTTAACAAGCTTTAAGCACTTTTACACAAATGAGAGAAAAATACAACAATGAAGAATGAAGCTTGATGATGGTGAAAGTGTGCAATTGCCTCATCTGAGCTTCTTATACTTATAGGAGGTGTTCACTATGTTTTTGGAGCATCCACCATGTCTTTAAGTCAATTCCAAAGTCTGGACAATTTGAAAATAGCCTTTAGCTACTTTATAGATTGATTTGATCCCCCAAAACCACCCTAGTGAATCTTAGACATGGATATAAAAGTCAAGGAATCATGTATTGTGTTAGAGAAAAGTCCACAAGAAATTTGAGCAAGATTGGAAAGAGAAAACACCATGAATCTCCTTTGGATTTTGTTCCAATGGTCATAAAAATTTGAATTCTGGGGGACATCGATCGATTGAAGTGTCTTCCTTGAGAGATCGATGTCGTCTAGAGAGTTTCTAGTTTTGAACCTGCTTGACATTGATCGATCGAAGTCTCCCCTGGAGAGACTGATGTGACATCGATCGATCGATGTCCCCTGGAATGAGGGATCAATGTCTTCCAGAAAGTTTCTGGTTTGAAGCTTCCTGACATCGATCGATCGAAGTCTCTCCCTGAGATACTGATGTGACATCGATAGATCGATGTCCTTCAGACTGAGAGATCAATGTTGGAGAGAAACTTTTCAAACTTGAATGACTTCAACATAGATCGATCGAAGTCTCCTTTTGAGAGACTGATGCGTACATAGATCGATAGATCGATATATGTGAGAGATCTATCTTCCATAATGTGTTTTTCTCATCTTTGCTTCAAATTTCAAGTGTGACATTCCTTTTTAACTTATTTAAAACACCTTTTTACATCATCAAAACATTTCATATCGCAACATGGATTATATCGGATATAAACAAGTCATGTTAAATTGCCACCCTTAGACTAAATTCTACTCATCCCTGTTAGGTCCGTGAAACACACTAGAAGGGGGGGTTGAATAGTGTGTTAATCTAAGTATGGTTCTTTTTCGATTCTTTTTGCAATGAGAGTAACTAAACCAATACTTGATGTGTTCTTTGAAAGAAATGACTTGCGGAAATGAAAGAACACCAAATTTATAGAGGTTCAAGTCAAAGACTCTACTCCTCTACCTTCTTGCTTTGAACAAGAAGGATTTTTAACAAGGGGATTGTTATTTCTCTTTGGGGGAAACAACAATCAAATAAAAATACAAGAACAAGCTAAGTTTAGCAAACCTAGCTCAAAAACACGAAAAACTCAACCTCCTTGAAGCCTAGCCTTCTTAAGATCTTCTTTGCACCAAAGAAACCTTCTATGGAGTATGATGTAGCTCCTACACCATCAACTAGCTCTTGGAAGCTTGAGTTTCAACAATGAACACTCAACCTCCTTGAAGCCTAGCCTCCTTAAGATCTTCTCTTCACCAAAGAAACCTTCTATGGAGAATGATGTTGCTCCAACACCATCAACTAGCTCTTGGAAGCTTGAGTTTCGCCCAACAAGAAGCTCCCTTGCTTCTTGACCAACAATCTAGATCTTGCTCCTCACAATCCTCACTTAGAAGAAGACCTCTTCTCCTTTACAATCACACACTCTCAACAATAAAGTAATTTTACAATAATTTTGAGAGCAAAATACAAATGAAGACTTGAGAGCTTGAGGTAGAAAGTTAGTCTTCAAAAATGGAGTCTTCAAAGCCTTATAACTTCAAACTTCAAAATTCCATCCGTTGAGAAGAGAGAGAGAAGATGGAAAATGACATCCTCTCATATGTTGACACATCACCACCTTGAGAAAGACTTCTTGGGATTAAGTCAAGACTTCTTGAGGAAGTCTTGTGCATAAAGCTTAAAATAGTAAGATATTCTCACCAACCAAGGATTTGTAATTCAAAAGATAGCCACAAAAGTCATGATAGCATAGGGAATACAAAAAGTGCTTTTTGTCAAACATAAAGTACAGGAGAGAGAGAAAGTTACTTCAGTGCTTCGCGCATCCGTCTTCGTGAATGTAGCGCTCAATAGAGCGTTCAAAACTTTAATAACCTCATTTGTCTTTCCTGATAGAGCGCTATTTGCCTAGTTTCAAACTTTCTGTCCTGAAGGCTTAATATCATAATTTAAAGCTGAAGCGCTCGATAAAGCGTTTGAAACTCTATAAACAAGTTAGTTTTATTTCTATGATCTGTTAGAGCGCTATTAGGCTCAGTTTGAAACTTTCTGTCCTCAGAAGTAGCGCTCCATAGAGCGTTTGATTTCTCAAGCTCCTTAAACAAGTTAGTTTTATTTCTCTAACATGTTAGAGCGCTATTAGGCTCAGTTTGAAACTTTCTGTCCAAAGACATATTTTCTTATTACAACATCGAGCGCTCTATAAAGCGTTTGATTACTCAGCAGAGCATTTCCTTAGAAGTATTTTCTTAAGGAGTAACATGCCTAATTTGCATGTGAAGTTCCAAAAACTTTTGATTTTGAAATTTCTCTTTTTGTGCAAATCATCAAAACCAATTTTGACACCAACAATCTCCCTCTTTTTGATGATTTCACAATAAGCTCCCCCTTACTAAATGCATCTTATGCTCCCCCTTACAATATGCACTTTCCTAAGGATACTTTCATTTCATAACACCAGAAACTAATTGAAGCTATGCAATTCACTTAGCACATCATAGTTCAATCATCTCATCTTCTAACACTCAATCAAACCACATAGCACAACCCAGCCATCAATCCATAGAAGTCAGTACATCATACCATTCTATATGATATACCAACCAGAAGTTGCAATCAGCAAATAAAAATAATGACAGCAAAACAGAGTACCAGTGGCAGCAAAACAGAATACCATTCCATATGAGCAACCAACAAGAATTTGCAATCAGCAAATAGAAATAATGGCAGCAAATAGAAATAATCTACACTATTACATTGCTGCACTGCTACATTACTGCACTTACTGCACTACTTATTACTTACTGCATTACTATGCACTACTACATTACTATTACATTACTGCACTGCTACATTACTGCACTACTTATTCTCCCCCTAAATCATCAAAAGAAGGGAAACCAAAGGGGAAAACTAAGTTCAAGGAAGTTGAACAATGTTTGGTTCATAATCAAAATCGCAACAATGTTTAAACTATCGTACTGCCCTTTGAACACAAGTTGTTCAAGAGGAATAGAATCAAATTCAATGCCACAGTGCACAAGCAATGCATAAATGCAATTTGCAAAAGTTAAGGCTTTTGTTTTCTTGGGTAAAGAGACAAGGACTACCACTAGAAAGATTCACCTAAAATTACTGTCTGCCTGTCAAGATGCAATAAGTAACATAGAAATTCAGAATGCTTGGATGTCTAGTTGCTTTGTCAATCTCGCAGGCCATAACAATTCCTAGCAACACCCTGTTGACTAGTGACAATTTTTTGAGTTGCTTAGAGGAAAGGAAGCCTAACTCTGTTTTAACTACTTCCTCTGTCAAATCATAGGCTTCATCAAAAACCAAATACTTTAAACTTATCTAATCCTTCATTGTTAACTTGAAGTACATTACAGAATTGAAAAGATGAAGGAGTTTTGACTGGATTTAGAAAGAGAAATGAATGAGAATGACTAGAGAGTGAAGAGAGGAAGTTTAAGTGATTGATAACATTTAAACTGATAGCAGCAATGGACAATTGGGTTTAAAGCAACGAATGGAACATTGAACCACAATGGTAATGACAGGGTGCTCAAAGTCAAGAGAGATTTGTATTTTCATACCATTTGACTTTGATCAATATTAAGCAATCCTAATCGACTTCTAATAGACTCCAATACTTCACAAGGCAGTGGTTTTGTGAATATATCCGCTAGTTGGTTACTAGTAGAGATAAATTCAACACAAACCAACTCTTTATGCACACAATCCCTAATGAAGTGATGTCTCACTTCGATATGTTTAGTTCGACTATGATGAACAAGCTTTTGTGCAATATTAATAGCCGAAGTATTGTCACACAAGATAGGTATCTTGGAAAAAAATGAACATTGTAATCATTTAATATGTGTGACATCCATAACAATTGTGCACAACATAAGGCGGCCGAAACATATCATATTACGCCGTAGAAAGAGCAACACTATTTTGTTTCTTGGAAAACCAAGATACAATACAATCTCCAAGAAATTGACAAGTTCCGGATGTGCTCTTTCTATCAACAAGACTTCCGGCATAGTCGGAGTCACTATAACCTCTAAGATCAAAACATGCATTTTTAGGATAAAATAAACCAAACTTCAAAGTTCCTCTAAGATAACGAAATATACGTTTTACCGCAATGAGATGCATTTGTCTAGGATCACTTTGAAATCTAGCACATAAACATACGGCATGCAAAATGTCAGGTCTACTAGCTGTCAAATAAAGTAGACTACCAATTATGCCACGATACAAGGTTACCTCAATTTGCTTTCCTTTTTCATCCTTGTCAAGTTTCAAACTTGTGCTCACAGGAGTGTTCACATTTCTACCTTCACCAAAGTTGTTCTTTTTGAGCAAGTCTTTTGTATACTTGGTTTGAGAAATGTATACTACATCTTAAGTTTGCTTGATTCGGAGTCCAAGGAAATAAGTGAGTTCTCCCACCATACTTATTTCAAATTCACCTTGTATCAAGCTAGCAAATTGCTCACAAAGAAGATTGTTAGTAGCACCAAAAATAATATCATCAACATATACTTGAACAAGCAAATGATATTTACCTTGTTCTTTGATAAACAAGACGGAATCCACTTTACCTCTTGAAAATCCACTATTTAGAAGAAATATACTCAACCTCTCATATCAAGCTCTAGGAGCTTGTTTAAGGCCATAGAATGCCTTTTTAAGCCTATAAACATGATGTAAAGAATCATGACATTCAAATCCGGGAGATTGAGCACATATACCTCTTCTTGAATAATTCCATTCAAGAAAGTGGATTTAATATCCATTTGGTAAAGCTTGAAATCCTTGTAACAAGCATATGCTAACAACATTCTTATAGCTTCAAGCCGCACTACGAATTGGAATGTTTTGTCAAAAACAATCCCCTCTTCTTGACAATATCCTTGAGCAACTAATCTAGCCTTATTTTTTGTGATATTTCCTTGATCATCCATCTTGTTACGAAATACCAATTTTGTGCCAATAATAAGATGATCATGAGGTTTGGGGACCAATTCCCAAACATCACTTCTCTCAAATTGAACTAGCTCTTCTTGCATAGCTAAAATTCAATCCTCATCAAGAAGTGCTTCTTAAACATTTTTAGGTTTCATAAGAGACACAAAAGCATTTTTCCTATATTGCCTTCGGGTTGTAATTCCACAATTTATATCACCTATGATTAGATCTTGAGGATGAGAACTTTTGTGCTTAAATGACCTAGGAAGATTGGATACATCTCCTCCAACTTCCTCATGATTACTTTCCGGAAGAGACAAATGATCATTATCAATATGTGAGTCATTTTCCAGAAAATGAGATGCATTAACAACATTTTGTGTATCATCAAAAGAAGCTTGTGAAATATCTCTATTTATTTCACTTTTGGTCTTTGACACTAGGTGGATGAGTTCCTTCAATATGATCAATTTTTAAGTCAATGAAGATTTTTTCGTTAGGTGATTCATCAACAATCTCTTCTTGATGAACAACCCTTGGAACAATATCAAGGTCTTCTTCTTGAGAAGTTTCACCTTTAACATCTTCATTTTCCTCATTGAGTTTAGTTTCATCACTAAGTGATTCACTAAACTTAACATGAATAGATTCTTCCACCTTTTTGCTTCTTTTGTTAAATATACGAAATACTTTACTATCTGAGGCATAACCTAAAAATATGCCTTCATCCGCTTTGAAATCAAGCTTGTCCAAAGTGTCTTTAGTGTTAAGTATAAAATACTTATAACCAAACACTTTGAAATACCCAATGTTGGGGACTTTGCCATTCCAAAGTTCATAAGGAGTCATATTTAGGTAAGGTATTAAATAGACACGACTAATTACATGACAAGCGGCATTAACCGCTTCGGCCCAAAAATGCTTGGGCAAGCCGAACTCATTAAACATTGCCCTACTTATTTCTTGTAGGGTTCTATTCTTTCGTTCGGCCACACCATTTTGTTGTGGATTTCATGGAGTCAAAAAGTTATATACATATCCTTTGGATACACAAAATCTTTGAAAAACTCCATCAAACTCACCACCATGATCACTTTTAATTGTCTTAATGGTGTCACTCATGTAATTTTCCAATTGCCTACATAAATCAATAAACTCATGCCATGCATCACTTTTCTTAGCAAGGAACATTACACATGTATATCTAGTGTAATCATCTACTACCACAAATGTGTAATGTTTGCCACCCAAGCTTTTTGTACCAATATCCCCATACAACTCCATATGTAACATTTGTAGGGGTTTGAAGGTGGAAATATTTGTTTTGGGCCTAAAGCTTGTTTTCACAAGCTTTGCTTTTTGATAAGTGCTACAAAGTTCTTGGTTTTTCAAAATTCATTTTGGGAAGCCCTCGAACTTTTTCATTTTCACAAATATATTTAAAAGTTTTAAAACAAACATGTCCGAGGCGTCTATGTCAAAGTTGTGCCAAATCATCTTTAGCTACAAAACATGAAACATTTTGTGAAACAAATCATTTATGCTAAGTTTGTAAATGTTTTTGTCCCTCAAGGCCTCAAACATAACAACCTCATCCTTTTTCACAATGCATTTTGTATTCACAAATGTAACTTCATATTTGTATCACACAATTGGCTCACACTTATCAAATTATACTTAAGCCCATCCACATAAAGTACATCACTAAGAGAGAAGGAATCGTTACCCACTTTACCATGTCCTTTGATTTGGCCTTTACTACCTCCGAAGTGGACAACTCCTCCATCTTGCATAGTGATCTTATGAAACAATCTTTTGTTTCCCGTCATATGGTTGGAACACCCAATGTCCACGACCCATTGGACGCCTTTGTCCTTGATTTCTCCAATTGACGCTATGACCTACAAAATCAACATATGACATTGGTACCCTTTTTGTTTTGGGTCCTTGAGGATTAGTAACATGCACTTGACCCTTTGACACCCATACAAGATGTGTATTTCTCTTGGCTCTACAAACTCTTTCTACATGCCCTTTCTTGTTGCAATAGAAGCATGTAGGAATACGTTTGTGAGAGTAAGGATGATCATGATGCTTATGTGTAGGCATAATTCGAGAGTAAGAATGATCATGATGCTTATGTGTAGGCATAACCCGTGATTCATGTTTATGCATGTTCTTCCTTGGTACTAAGGAAGAGGTTTTGGCAACGTGTTTAACCAAAGGTTTTGATACCTTGGGTGTTTTTGCCTTGCTATGAGGCATATGCCTTTGTTTCTTCAAAGATGGTTTTGATTCTTTGAAGGAGGGAGTGGATGCATTACTTGATTTAGCAAATTTAATCAAAGGCATAGTTGAAGGTTTCATGCTCACACTAGATGCATTATAGCCTAATCCGATTTTATCAATGCTTGCTCTTTGACTAATTAGCATCTTATTTAAAGCATGCTTGCCCTCAAACATTTTTTCCATTGTACTCAAATGAATCTCACTTTCATACCTCAAACAACAATTCTCACTAGCAACTACTTTATGCATGGTCATAAGAATATCATATTCAAGTTGCAATGCAATGTTGTTTTCAAGCGTGACATTATACTCATTTATGCATTCCCTAAAATCTCGTTTAACACGCTTATATTTGAGACTTAACAAATCATTCTCCTCAATCATGTCATCAAATTCATCTTGCATTTTGTAGTGAGAAGATTTTGTACATACCTCCATATCATCTTCGATGGCCATGAAACAAGAATATTCCTTTTCAAGATCATCATCACTTATGGCTATAAAATCAAGATCCTTGTCATCATCATGGTCACATTTATGAATCATTTCCAACTTTGTCCATGCTTCATGAGCGGATTGAATACCTTGAATCTTAGCTCTCTCATTTAGAGGTAGAGCACTATTCAAGATATCAAGAGCTTTTCCATTTATAGCAAATAACAACTCTTCTTCTTGAGTTGGATTATCATAGTCAATAGAAGCTATTGAACCCTTAGTGACCTCTTTCCAAATCCGGTAGCCACAACCCCGAAGATGAGTCTCCATGTTTGATTTCCATAGAGAGTAATTCTTTGGGTCAAACATAGGCACTTTGGTATGAATATTTGATACGGAGGGTATCAAAGTCTCTTGTCTTCTTCTTCTTGTTCTAAAAGACTCACCACTCAAAAATTCCCAATCATAAGGTGTTTCTTCCATACTTGATAGGATCAAGCCTTGCTATTTGACTACCCAACAATCAAGGTTAGGCTCTGATACCAATTGTTAGGTCCGTGAAACACACTAGAAGGGGGGGTTGAATAGTGTGTTAATCTAAGTATGGTTCTTTTTCGATTCTTTTTGCAATGAGAGTAACTAAACCAATACTTGATGTGTTCTTTGAAAGAAATGACTTGCGGAAATGAAAGAACACCAAATTTATAGATGTTCAAGTCAAAGACTCTACTCCTCTACCTTCTTGCTTTGAACAAGAAGGATTTTTAACAAGGGGATTGTTATTTCTCTTTGGGGAAACAACAATCAAATAAAAATACAAGAACAAGCTAAGTTTAGCAAACCTAGCTCAAAAACACGAAAAACTCAACCTCCTTGAAGCCTAGCCTCCTTAAGATCTTCTTTGCACCAAAGAAACCTTCTATGTAGTATGATGTAGCTCCTACACCATCAACTAGCTCTTGGAAGCTTGAGTTTCAACAATGAACACTCAACCTCCTTGAAGCCTAGCCTCCTTAAGATCTTCTCTTCACCAAAGAAACCTTCTATGGAGAATGATGTTGCTCCAACACCATCAACTAGCTCTTGGAAGCTTGAGTTTCGCCCAACAAGAAGCTCCCTTGCTTCTTGACCAACAATCTAGATCTTGCTCCTCACAATCCTCACTTAGAAGAAGACCTCTTCTCCTTTACAATCACACACTCTCAACAATAAAGTAATTTTACAATAATTTTGAGAGCAAAATACAAATGAAGACTTGAGAGCTTGAGGTAGAAAGTTAGTCTTCAAAAATGGAGTCTTCAAAGCCTTATAACTTCAAACTTCAAAATTCCATCCGTTGAGAAGAGAGAGAGAAGATGGAAAATGACATCCTCTCATATGTTGACACATCACCACCTTGAGAAAGACTTCTTGGGATTAAGTCAAGACTTCTTGAGGAAGTCTTGTGCATAAAGCTTAAAATAGTAAGATATTCTCACCAACCAAGGATTTGTAATTCAAAAAGTAGCCACAAAAGTCATGATAGCATAGGGAATACAAAAAGTGCTTTTTGTCAAACATAAAGTACAGGAGAGAGAGAAAGTTACTTCAGTTCTTCGCGCATCCGTCTTCGTGAATGTAGCGCTCAATAGAGCGTTCAAAACTTTAATAACCTCATTTGTCTTTCCTGATAGAGCGCTATTTGCCTAGTTTGAAACTTTCTGTCCTGAAGGCTTAATATCATAATTTAAAGCTGAAGCGCTCGATAAAGCGTTTGAAACTCTATAAACAAGTTAGTTTTATTTCTATGATCTGTTAGAGCGCTATTAGGCTCAGTTTGAAACTTTCTGTCCTCAGAAGTAGCGCTCCATAGAGCGTTTGATTTCTCAAGCTCCTTAAACAAGTTAGTTTTATTTCTCTAACATGTTAGAGCGCTATTAGGCTCAGTTTGAAACTTTCTGTCCAAAGACATATTTTCTTATTACAACATCGAGCGCTCTATAAAGCGTTTGATTACTCAGCAGAGCATTTCCTTAGAAGTATTTTCTTAAGGAGTAACATGCCTAATTTGCATGTGAAGTTCCAAAAACTTTTGATTTTGAAATTTCTCTTTTTGTGCAAATCATCAAAACCAATTTTGACACCAACAATCCCGTCTTAAAATATAAATCAATTTTAAATTTTAAATACAATATAATTCACACTATATTAAAAATGTCGATCACGTGAATTGATCAAAAGGAATAGCATATAGGGTTTCACGACCGTTCATATGTGAAAAGATCCACAAAGCAACATGTATAATGTCTTTTGGTTCATCACCAAGAGGCTTTGAAAGCATAAACCCTACTATTAGACATGCAACCTCAAAATCCAAAATCAAAGAGATCTTCAGACCCTAGATCTTCCAGCTCCATCAACATAGCAGAAAACTCTTCATTGTTAATAAAATCAGCTTCTGTCTCTTCCGCCGTCGGACTTTCCAGAAAAACCTCGCCGCTGCCCTCCGCCCCTTCTTCTATCTTACCCTTCAAGTTTTGGTTTGCCTCATCAGCATGGTTCTGATATTCTTGCTCCTGCACCTGCTGTGGGATTATCATAGCTGTGTTTCCTTCCACGGTATCGCCTGTTTCACAAGACAAAAAATTATGTTATTTCATTATATTATGTACCCTTAATACCTTATATTCCATCAACAACCATCATACCCATTATATGACACCGACAGTAAAAATTATCGCTAGTGTATGGGAAGGGTGAGAGCGAAATACCTTATATTCCCAAAAGCCGATTAAGACTATGGGACGAAGGAGCAGATTTTGTAACACACTAGGGTTTTGCAATGCTAAATGAGGCTAATTATACTAAATACGAACGTCTTCGCTTTTCTTCAGTCATCCAAAAACCAGTTAACTTAAGTTGACTTTAGATACTTATGTTTATACTAACATTATATATATATATATATATTCTTTTCCTTTTTGTGTTTTGAACATGGTATGTGATGTTGCATAAAGTATCAAATGAAGATTTGAGACTAAAAAGTTGATCCAGTTACCTGCATGTTGTTGTGGTGGTGGTATCCCATAGGCCACAGGTTGCTGAATTTGCTCTCCACCATATTCAGATGCAACTAGTTGCATATTCTGTTCAGGGATAGAGAATTGATTGAAGTTGGTGAAGTTGGAAGGAGATTGAGGGAGACCGGCTGGGGTTGTATTAGTGTTTCCTTGCTCCTGTTGAGGGCTTATCAGGTTGGCATCTGCTTGCATGGTAGGATCTGTTTCACAAGGCCAAGGTTAGGTTACTTTGTTGCATTATGGCAAGGAACCATACACAATTTTAATTGCTAAGAGTCTCTAAAATTGACTTTGTGAATAAAAGATAGATAAATAGATGAAACAAAACAATCAACTTCCAATTACAAAATTCTTTTCCTTTTTGTGTTTTCAATATGGTAGGTGATGTTGCATAAAGATTGAAATGAAGATTTGAAACTAAAAAGTTGTTCCAGTTGCCTGCATGTTGTTGTGGTGGTGGTGTCACATAGGCCACAGGTTGCTGAATTTGCTCTCCACCATATTCAGATGCAACTAATTGCATATTCTCAGATGCAACTAATTGCATATTCTGTTCAGTTGGTAAGGGCATAGAGAATTGATTGAAGTTGGAAGGAGATTGAGGGAGACCAGCTGGGGTTATATTTGTGTTTCCTTGCTCCTGTTGAGGGCTTATCAGGTTGGCATCTGCTTGCATGGTAGGATCTGTTTCACAAGGCCAAGATTACGTTATTTTGTTGTATTATGTGTATGTGTGTGCATCGAAAATCTTGATAGTAACTGGAAATTTCTGAAGTATCGAGAAAAAGATTTGAGAGCAAAGTATGTGTAGTACCAGTTACATTGATGCCATGTTGGGTAGTGGATAGATTTTGCTGGTAAAATGCTTCAGGATTGCTTGCATATTGACCTGGTGCTAGCATCTGATTTGGTTGCTGAAATTGCCATCCTCCATATTGAGGTGCATTGAATTGCTGCACATTCATTTGTGCTGGCAAGGGTGTTGTAAATTGATTCAAATAATTTGGAGTCGCTTGTGGGTAGAAATTGGTGAAGTTTGGATAATATTGATGGACACCAGCAAAGGCATTGTAAGTGTTTTGCTGTTGGGCTATCCATGCTGCTTGCATTCTCCCATCTACAAACAAAGATTATGCTATTTTGTTGTATCATGGTGAGGAGCCATCATAAGATTTTCATGCATGGATACGTCATTTTGAAACATTATGTAGAATTGCTTAAAATGCTATTGTCCACATCCAGACTAACTACAAACAACAATAACATTACCCGTTGCCTTAGAGACTCCGTCTATGACGAGGTATGGAAGAGTCGAATGTACACAACTATATCCAGGTATTAAAAACACACAGACGTTAGTTTTCGTGGTATCGATACTAGCTACAAACGTTTTGCAAATTCTATAATGGCTTCAAGTAACTGTTGGTTTTCTTGGTAGTTTCTTTTATCTAATGATAAATAAAAAAAGATAGACAAGGCAATATATTTATGTATGTGTATGAACGTGTGGATATATCAATATTGAAAATCTTGATAATAAAGGGAAATGTCTGAATATCCAAAAGAAGATTTGAGACAAAAGGGATACTGTATAAAGCTGTGTAGTACCTATGACGTTCATGCCATATGGTGAGCTCATCGACCCGGTATAAAGTTGTGTAGAACCTATGACGTTCATGCCATGTGGTGAGTTTATCGACCTGGTTTTTCATTCGTTGAAAAGAGATCAATTAGCACAGTTTAGTATACCAGTCGAGCCCAATTAGTTTTTAAATAATAGTATAAAAATATTGTAACATAATTCATCTGATATAGTAAAGATCATTGGAATCTAGTTCCTTATAATAAAGGATCTGGTAGTTTTGTTCTTCACAATTTCATGTGCTTGAAAGAATATAAAATTATTGTATTACCTTGAAGGTGTATGATAAGGATAAGGAGCCACGTCATCACTCCAAGAGCTTTTATCCCACCTGCATTTGACCAAGTTTTGAGATATATCTTATGAAAATCTTTCAAGAAAGGGAACGTTAAGCCCTTAGTTAATTTCTAAGTGCACTTAGAATTAGCAATATCATTTAATAATAACAATAACAACAACCAAGAACAACAACAACACAAGTGATATTGACATCAATAAGATGTGTTTGATTCTGAGAATATTGTCTCACATCGGACACTTTAAGATAAAATACATGTGTTATATAAAGATGTGGTATCACTACCTATTGTCTTAAGGTTTTGAGTGGATATGGACCTCATTTCATGTAATCCTAAGTTTCAACATGGTATCAGATTCAGTTTAAAATTAGACTCACACCTTCTCTGGCCCATTATTGGCCATTTATTATCTCCCATCACCTAAATCCAAAAGTTCAAGTCTGGCTTGTGATTTGTGATTGAGGGCAGGTTCTAAGACGCGTGTATATGTCAAGCCACGTTGCCACGTGAGAGTGAGTGTTGAGAATATTGTCCCACATCGGACACTTTGAGATAAAATACATGGGTTATATGAGGATGAAGTACCACCACCCATTGTCTTAAAATTTTGAGTGGATATGAGCATCATATCATGTAAACCCAAGTTTCAACATTTGAATGCTTCTTATTTATTTTATATTGTTCCCTTTAATTTACTAAATGATTAAGTTTAAGTCCCTTTGATAATTGATTATTAGCTAATTGTTTTTTACTTTCTTTTTGTATAGTTAAAATAAACACTTGCTCGGAATTGAATTAGTTAAATTAGACTCAAACTTGCGTTTGGAAAATTGATTTTAGTATATAATGAGGATAGAATAGTAAATCAGAAATGGTCAATTCTTAAATAAAAAGATATGCTCTTTACTTTAATATCTATAGTTTTTTTTTTTTTTTTTGGTTCTTATCGTCATAAAGAATACGGTTACTTTTTACTAGCCTTCACTCGTGCTCGTGATCACTGTTCCTTATAGTTTGTACGTGCAAATCTTTTGTTATATAACTTACAGTTAAGTAAAGTTGATTTATATTTTAATGTTACATAGCATTTCACTAAATATACTAAGAATTGATATCTATTAATTAATAAAGTCAACGGACGCGTAGTAGAAAAAAGGACAAACGATCTTCTGTCATGAACTAAAAAAATAAAATAAGAATTAATGCAAATGACCATGAAAGGAAAATGATTTGAAAATAAAAAGCTTCGAGTTAATGCCTATTTCTTGAAAATAGAAAGTATAGGGTAATACTGCGTACATCAAATCACAAAGCGATCTGGTCCTTCTTCGAATTATGCACAAATGTGAGAGCCTAGTGTACCTAGAACGTTCGTTTTTTATTTGTACCGTTACAAGATATAACATGCTTTTATTGTATTAAGTGGTTGACACTTTCTTTTCTTTTTTATTTTGGCATAAATTTTTTCACTGATATTTCTCTTGCTAAAATAATATGCACTTATGAGTTACCCATGTGTTCAATTCTGTCAGCAATTATAAACTATCGCAGCTAAAATTGATTATTTTTCTACAGATCTGTTTTTTTAACACTTACCTACATGCATTTGTATATAAATTTATAAATTGACAATTATAAAGGGTGATACTTTTTAATATTTAAATATTAAATAAAATTAATCATTCGAAAGAGAATAACAATCTAGATATATTTAATTACCGCCTGGGTCCACTGCGACTCCCCTCTTTCCTTGTCCGAATTGGTCCTCCGCTACCTGTGCTCCTATAACATAAAGGAAAAAAAAAATCTGTTAATTTTAAAATTAGAAAACAAAGTTATAGTGCAAACAATATAAGCTAATGAACTGACATGTACATTTACTCTTTGTTTTAGTATTACATACAACAACAACAATCATGTCTATTATATCTCAACGAGAGAAAATCTATCGCTAGAGTCTGGAGAGGTTGAGAAGTAGGCAAATAATACCTCCATTCTAAAGAAATATAGAGTTTGCTTTCATTGAGACCCGGCTCTATATATATATGTATAGATAACACAATAATAAGAATATGTACTAGTGAAGAAGTTTTAGCATTACATATGCTTTTCATTTTTCACTTTACATACTTTAGTTTTGGTGAAGTGCAGTATGAATATATTATTTTATATGTTGACGGTCGTGATCTTTCGTACTGAATTCATCATTTTCCTAATTTCATTAAACTTGACATGTTTTATGCCTTCAGATAATAAATGTGTTACAAAATTTGAGATAACTGTGTGGGCCAAATTTAAATTGATATAGAGATAAGTATCAAACTGTGTTAGTAGCTAATAAAAAATACAAAAAGGATTGGACCCTACAGTTAAGATGAACAAAGGTCTGTGGGTCCTCTTACTTTAAGTCAACGGACACGATATTCCCTTAATTTGTATGTATCACATGGGTCAACAAGTAACTACTAGTTGTTTTGGACCACGTCATGTCAGAATTAATTCTATATCTAAACTATCAAAAATTAAAGAGTCTGAATTCTCTCGAGATGAGAAAATGATTCCGCGATACGTATCAGTAAGGGAAGTAGTGAGGTTAGGTGAGAGGTAGTCAGTAAGAGAGTATAAAAATAGATAGAGAATACGTAATTGACGATGTTGTATGTAATGAGAAAAAAAAGGATGAAGAGATCTCATCTGAAACTAGACCGAACAAACAAGAGTATCCTCACACAAAAAAATGGACATGTTTTACGAGATTGTCACTCAAAAACTCTGGTCTCTCTCCAGTAGGATATAAAAAGAATCAGTTTCTTATATACTAATTGAAAAGGATTCTTACTCAAGAACCTTGATTTATCTTACTTTTTCTTTATTGAATCATCATGTTTTAGTAGAATACGAGGTTTTAATCAAATCATAAGTTTCTGAAGGAAAAAATTCTGTCAATACAATGCTAAATATCAACATACTAAAAAAAGAAAATATATCAAACAATCCATCCAACACACAAAACAAAAACAAATGAAAAAGAAAATAGGTTTTAGAGTGTATTCAAGATGTATTTGTTTATATGGTCATAATAAACCAACATAAATTCGAAAACATTAACCCATCAGTCATATCATGTGCGGCCTTAGAAATACTATATGGTTATCAGATATCTATGAAGAAACACATTGTATTACATGTATGAAAATCATAAAGAAAAAAAAAACCTAGGAAAACAAAAACAAAAAACAACCAAAAAGAGCATAAACCAGGAAAGCATGGACCATACACACACAAACACAAGAAAAAAAATATAAACTAGGAAATCATAAGTCAAGTCGTACCAAAACTGACCATTGTATCGATTTAGATTTGCCTAGACAGTGTATTAGTGAAGAACATTATTTCGAGGTTTTTAGTTTATGACTTCCGCTGACATCGATTTACGTTATTATGATGATGTGTAATTGAATTGTAACGACGCCTTGTACTCTCCTTTGCGAGATACGGCGGGTGAGTCGTTTCGAGTACCAGGACTCGGGACGGGTCACTACTAGTGCCTTGAATATTTTTTACTCTCGAATATACCATACGGCTTTTCAACAACAACAACCACACATACCAAGTATATCCTAACGACATCAAAAGCTATCGCTAGGGTCTAGGGAGGGTTAGAGCCATACAAACGACACCTCCGTCCCAAATGATAGAGAATTTGATTCCAGGGAGAGACAAATAATAAAAGACAAAGACAAACACAAAAAGGTATAAAATTATCTAAAGTATAGAGCCTATCTAATCCCCTAAATATAATCTAAGGTGCCCCTATATCCTGTCTAAACCTTATTAACCTTAATCCTATGTCTCCATGAACTTCTATCATGAACCATGTTCTCATAGAAAATGCAAATCTAGTAAGGGAAAAAAAAATTAAAATACAATAACTACCTTGCCGAATGAGATGGTGAAGAATGTGGGTTGGCCTCTACACCCTTATTGAACCCATCTGACGTATTTTCATGCACAGGTTTTTCCGAAAGAAATGTCTGAATCTCTTGATTTTCAACCGAATTTGTTCTACAAGGTATAAGCATTGTTAGGCCTTTGGTTAGAAACATGGGTTTCCATTGGGGATCAATAGCACCACTTGGAACATCAACTTTGGATTGATTTGAAGAACATTGGCCTTTTCCTTCCATGTATCTTCTTACAAATGACTAAAGAAGTTCGAAAGAATTATAAAAGTGAAAAAACACGTACGGATCAAGAGAGAAGAGGGGCAATTTATATGATGTACTGGTCGAGAGATTTGATTAGCAAATATAATTAGGAATTAATAGGTTTTAGTAACTAAGTGCTTCTTTATTATGCTGTAATAATTGTGTGTAATTACTTCACTTCTTTGTCCATATTATGGTAATAATCCAGCTTTGCTGCAATAACTTTGCTCATCATTTCATTTATGTGTTTCAGATCAACCTGATAAGTTCTTACGTCATTCATGTAGTTTTTTTTTTTTATTTTAAAGTGTCATTAATGTGGTAATGAGGATCCTGCCTTGCATTAATTGTTCAATCTTGAAAAACAAAGAAAACTAAATATCGATAAATCATATATATAATCATTGCAATACGGTTTTAAATGTGTAATTTAACGAATCCACTACTGGAGATAAACTTTAACTGCTACGATAAAACCCACTTTTATGGCAGTTTTGAAAATAATTCTACATGTATTGTTGAAATATGGATATTTTTATGAGATTTAAAGAGATGTTTGAAAATATTAAAAAGTCATTTTACACCTTGAAAATAACAAAGGGTTGAAAAGCAACATAAATCTCTTAACAGAGATCAACTTAATAAATACATCTCTCAGAAAAAAGAATTCAATCGAGTTGTGTATATCTGTGCAAGTTTAGAAGTACACGGTTAGACATCGATCTCTCATGTTGAAGACATCAATGGATCTATGTATACATCAATGTCTCAAGAGGAGATATTGATCGATCAACGGCATTCTGAGACATCAATCTCTTAGCCCGAAGATATTGATTGATCAATGTGACATTAGTCTCTAAAAATGGGACACAATTAATTGTTGTAGCCTAGAATTCAATTTTTTGTAGCCATTGCAACAAAATCCAAGGAAGATTAAAAAAGTTTTCTCTCTCTAATCTTACCCAAATTGATAGTTGACTTTCATCCAATATTTACAATGCTTTATTGATTGTTGTAAACATGTCTACAATTCTATATGGTGGATATTGATCATCAAATTCAACTACAGGGTGTTTGAGGACTATTTAGACATCTTTAAGGCAATAATCGGAATTCAAGACTTTATGTAGGATGCAAAAACATGGCTCACACTCTCTATATATTGAAAAATTTGAGATGATATTTACACATTTTCATCATCTTCAAGCTTCATCCCCATTATAAAACGCTCTCAAAGGTGTAAAAGTGTTTAAAGCTTATTAAGCTCTTGTTGCATGTTTTTATTATTGTATTGTGCGAATAGAAGTCCACCACAAGAGGAACTAAACATATTTGATCTCTTGTTTGTGATTTAGACTCATTCGAAAGTGTAATTCATTTTTTTAAAAAAAAACCCATTTGGTGAAAATTCTTCGATAGTTGAAGTTATGAAGAAGCAATAAGTGTTTCTTACTTATAGCTGATGTTGTTAATGTTGCACAGGTTGTTTTTATAATAAGTTAATGTTGTTATAGTTGTTGCTTGTACTAATTGTTAGCACAAGTGTTGATGTGGTTGTTTCTTGCACTAGTTGTTTGCAAAAGTGTTGTTGTTGTTGTTTTGTTCCTTGTTGAAGGTAATAAGAAATAGCCGTTGAAAATCCACTTTAGAAACAAAATAGTAGTGAAGAATCAAGGAGATTCAGACCACTTTAAATTGTGTATCACAAATTCATTATCTCTCATCTTCTTCATTTTTATTTTTGATATATTGGGAGCTTGTGTGAGCTCAATCGAGAAAATATCGCAAATTGTCCAACACTCTATTCATCTCTCCTCTAGAGTGATTATCACTAACTTAACATGTATCATACTTTGTTTTGTCAAACCATGGTGGATGTCACAACAAGATTCTGACAAAATTGTGATGTACCACGTTGACCTTAGACACAACACGGTTTTGAGAGAACCGTGTTGCACAACACCAAAACCGTGTTGTGCACCATAGTTCTTGTAAGAAATAATTTGCGAATGAAAGAATACTTTTCATTGATTCAGACTATCTCTGGTACATACAATTTATAGATACTCAGCTAAGTCTATCTATGGTATAAGGAAATGATTTGATATGGTTTTGATTAGTTACCATATCTTATCATGATCCCATCACAATCAAATATTCTATCTTTTACATTTCAAATTTCGTATCTTATCACTCCCCCTTAAGTTGATCATTGAGGCTCCCAATGCTCAACTTGCACAATGTTGATCCAAACACTTTGCCCGTGATAGCCTTTATGAGTGTTTCTGTCAATTGGTCTTCTAATTGCACAAACGGAATTTCTACTATGCCCCCTTCAATTTTTTCTTTAATAAATTGTCTATCTACCTCAACATGTTTGGTCTGGTAGTGTTGCATAGGATTCTCTGAAATGTTTATAGCGGCTTTGTTATCACACTTTAATTATGCTGGTTGCGCTACTGTGTATCCCAAGTCATTTAGCACTTTCTGGAGCCACATAACCTCCATAACACCTTTCGCTATACCCCTAAACCCCGCCTCTACATTGGACAGCGCAACCACCTTCTGCTTTTTTTACTTCTCCATATGACCACATTTCCTCCAACCAATGCGAAATATCTTGAGGTATACCTCCTATCATTTGGGTTACCCGCCCAATCTGCATCGATGTAGACTTTGATATTTAAGTGCCCATGTTTCTTAAACATTATCCCTCGCCCAGGTGTTCCTTTAAGATAACTCACTATACATATTACTGCCTCCAAATGTTCTTCCTGCGGTTTGTGCATAAACTGACTCACAACTCCAACAGCATAAGCGATGTCTGGCCGTGTGTGAGATAAATAAATCAGCTTTCCCACTAGTCTTCGATACTATTCTATGTCGACCATTGGAGCTTCTTCTGTGAATTTAAGCTTTTGATTGACCGTAACTAGAACTTCACAAGTCTTACACTCCAACATTCTTACTTCGGTTAGTAGATCGAGCACATACTTCTGTTGAGATATGAAATTTTTTTTCTGAGCGGTTCACCTCAATTCCCAAGAAGTGCTTCAGGTTCCCTAGACCTTTCATTTCAAACTCGGTATATAACTGCTGCTGAAGCTCTTTTATTTCATCTTGTTCACTTCCAGCAATAATCATGTCATCCACATAAATGATTAAACATGTTACAAGATTACCTCTATGTTTGATGAAAAGGGTATGATCCGCTTTACTCTGACGATATCCAATTTGTTTCGTAACATTCATAAACCTGTCGAACTAAGATCGTGGTGATTGCTTTAGACCGTACAATGCTTTTCTTAAGCGACATACTTTGTTTTCGTTGAATTCATCAGAAAAACTAGGTGGTGCTTCCATATATACTTCTTCTTTTAACTCTCTATGAAGAAATGCATTCTTGACATCATACTGAAGCAGGGGTCAGTTTTTGTTCACGACTACCAAGAAAAAGACTCTGATAGTATCAATCTTTGCTACAGGTGAAAAATTCTCGGCATAATCAATTCCATATGTCTGAGTGTAGCCTTTTACTACTAGTCGAGTCTTGTATCTTTTTAGCATTCCATCTGCCCTTCGTTTGACTGTGAAAAACCCACTTGCACCCTACAGTTTTCTTTTTCTTGGGCAAGAGGCACTTTTCCCCAGTATCGTTTTTCTTCAGGGCGTTCATTTCTTTATGCATTGCATCTCTCCACTCCATGACTTGACCAGCCTCCTTCGTAGTTTTGGTACTCTGACTTCACTGACCACAACATTTAGCCCAAGAGCCTTTTCTCCTTGAGAAGTAGTAACCGGATATCGTACCTTTCGAGGTTTGAAATCTGGAGAGTATCGTCGAGGTGGTACTCCTGTGTTGCCTCTCGGTGGTAAAACTCGTAGCTGCATTTCAGATGTGACACCAGAATTTTCTAAATTTGATAAAGGACTAACATGATAGATAGATTATTGACTATCCGGAGGAACACTTACTGAAGGAGACTCCAGGACATGTTCTGGCGCTGCTGGCTGCTCTACCTGAATCAGGGTCTGCTCGGTAGCGCCACTTGCTTGTTCTTCTTGTTCAGTCTCTGGAGTCACTAGGTTACTTAACCAGTCAAGCGACACACTTTGTTCTTTCTCCCCCTAGGCCGAAGACTGGGAAGGTGATGAAGGTGAGGAATAGAAGTAATCTGATTCTAAGAAAATACAATCAATGGTAACATAAATACGATGAGTATATGGATTGTAATAGAGGTAGCCTTTCTGGTTAGTGGAGTACCTAATGAAGACATATTTGTGAGCACATGGATCAAGTTTGGTTCGATGAGTTTTCGGAATATGGACAAAAATAGTACATCTAAATACTTTAGGAGGAAGTTTAAGTATGGAGGGAACAAATACCTGGGTGGACAACATGTGGAAGGTGTTTGTTTGTCCAAGATTTTTGTATGAAGACGATTGATAAGATATGCCGAAGTAGAGACTGCTTCGGGCCAGAGAAAGAGGGGAATCCAGATTCTAGAATCATAGCCCTGGTCATTTCAAGAAGGACGCAATTTTTCCGTTCTGCAACCCCTTTTTGTTAGGGGGTATCGGGACAAGATGTCTGATGTATGATACCATGAGTTTTAAAGATCGTAGCTATGTATTCATTCCCATTATCAGAGCGAAGTACACGAATATGGGTCAGAAACTGTGTTTGGAACATATTAAAGAAATCACAAATACAGGCAATGACATTCGACTTTTTTTTAGGAAATAAACTCAAGTCATACGTGAATAATCATCAATGAATGTAATAAAATAACGAAAGCCTTGGGTAGTAGGGACCTGGGAAGGACACCAAACAAAAGAGTGTACTAAAGAAAAAACAGTATTAACACGAGTGTTTGTAGGCCGATACGTACTTTTATGCTGTCTTGCACGTATACATGTTTCACAGGACAAATCTGGAGTAGATTGATTAAATAAAGTAGGGAAGAGAGTCTTGAGATACCCAAAGGACGGGTGGCCTAATCGACGGTGCCATAACCATAGTTGCCGTTGGATCGTACGATGAGCAAGCATGGACCGACCCGTTTGAGAGACCTTGTCCAAGTAATACAAGCCGCCACGCTCAGTGCCACGCCCAAATATCGCCTTCAAGTGAATGTCCTGCAGTAAGAAAAAACGAGGTAGATTAGGACAACACAATCTAATTCAAAAGTAATGTGACTCACAGAAAGTAATTTTGAGGAGAGATTAGGAACATAAAGACAATTATGTAAGGTAAAATTAGGCAAAAAAGAAATAGATCCGGTGCCCTATGCGGAGAGAAGTTTACCATTGGCGGTTTCAATCTGGTGTTTATGAGGGTTGGTGAGATGGGAGAAACCAGAGGGATCGTAGGACATGGTGTCGGTAGCCCCACAGTCTAAAATCTAACCGGAGTGTTTTTGAGAGTCATTCGGATGGATTTTTTTGGCTAGGTTGGTTGGGTTTAAAGCCATGGGTTAGGGTTGAGGGCAGCGGGTTGAGGGCTTAATTTCTGGAAGGAGCAAGGGCATAAATGTCTTTTTATAGTGTTTTTGCTTGAGGTTAATTTGGAAAGGTAAGAGGGACATTTTGGGTAAATGTACAGGGTAGGGCTGGCTATTAAAGTCCAGCCCCTGCCCCCTTTCTCCAAAATGTTCCCTGCCTGCCTCCTTTTCTCTAGATGCTTTCTTGCTGTCTCCTTCTTCTTCATTTACCTACGTCTTTTGATTTTCTTTACCTGCGATACTACTGCCTTCTGTGGGGTTGCTGCTGGCTCCTTCTGGGATGCCACCAAGAACTCCTCTACTGCTGATGGCGGTGGCACCTTTTCTTGGGTTTGGAGATTTCTTCTCCGGCTGTCTGTGGCCTTGAGCTTCTCACCACTCCGGGTACCCCACCTGTTGAAAACAGATCTCTCTGGTGTGCTTCTTCATTCCACAAAGAGTACACCGGAGCTTTGACTTCTCTTCTTTTCACTTTCATGCAATGATGGTGAGGAGCATGGTGGTGCTGTCTGCGTCTTGTCCAGTCTACCCTGAGCCTTCAATCCCATTCCAGTACCCAATGATGATTTTGAATTTGAGGGTATGCCTCGTACTGCATACGCCATTTCCATCATAGGTAGTGGCTCGCGTTTTAAGAGGTCACGCTTGACACTCTCAAACTTGTCATCTATTGTGGTCAATAATTGGAAAATGCATTGTTCTTGAATCTTTTGGTTGTAGATGACTATATCTATGGGATCTTTCATGGGATTTGGATCACTGTCGTCAATTGCCATCCACACCACCTAGAGACAATTCCAGCAATCCTCCAGGCTTCCTCCATTCTGTCTGATAGTATTTGCCTTCCGGTGTAGGCCAAATACTTGGAGTGCATCTCCCCTGCCCCGTATGTAGTGGCAAGGCCATCCCGGAGAGTCTTAGCTATTGGATACTATGAAACATTGTTCACAAGCCATGGTTCAGTGTTCTGCATCAGCCAAGTGAACGCCAAATGGTCATGTTGTTCCCACTGAGCATAGCTAGGTTCTGCTGCCGGTGGTGGTGGGAGAACGCCTGTGAGGTGTTGCCTTTTTATGAGAGTAGCCCAAAGAGGGTAGTTCTCACCGTTGAGCTTAAAGCGAAGAGATAGATCTTATGCGTTGGCAACTGTTGTACTCAAACTGTTCTTTAAAAGGTTGACTAGTTGGATAGCCAACTTGTCACCTTTAAGTCCAGATGTGTCTGCGTCTGTCATGGTTCTGTTTCTGGCTGAAGCTGAAGGGTTTGAGAAAGGTATGTCACGATGAATTAACACTCTGTTTCTGAGTTACTTTTGGAGACAGTGATGAAATCACAATCTTTCTGAGTTCACCACTCGTTAATTGGTTTGATCAAAGAAAAGAGGGGAAGAACAGTGATGAAAAACGTTGGTTTTTTCTGAGTCCACAGATCAGAAACCTGCTCTGATACCATGTAAGCAATAATTTGCGAATGAAAGAATACTTTCATTGATTCAGATATCTCCGGTACATACGATTTATAGATACTCAGCTAAGTCTATCTATGGTAAAAGGAAATGATTTGATATGATTTTGATATAATTTTGATTAGTTACCGTATCTGATCATGATCTCTTCACAATCAAATATTCTATCTTTTACATTTCAAATTTTGTATCTTATCAGTTCCGTCAACACCATGTTGTGGTACACCATGATCGCTATAAAAACCTTTAAAACTTTTCAGAAACAAACTTCAAGATGTTCTATAACAATGGTATGTGTATGCGTTTTATAAAATGAAACTGTCACGTCTCATCGTAAAACAAAATAAAAGACTAGTATAGAGACAAAGTATCCTGTACATAAGGCAGCAGTCCACCAAATAACATTTTATTTTGGTTTCAAAAGACATCTAGCTTGGGTGTTGACTTGCATAGGACCCTTGTAGTTTCTTTCTTTCTTAAACTGAAGGAATCACCTCCACACAAAAAAAAAAAAGAAAAAAAAACATCAAAATTTCAAATAAGAAAAAAAAGGAACAAAAATATTTACAACATTAAAACATTCAAAAAATTTTAAGGCTTGAGAAAGTAACTGCAACTGAGGTTTGCAGTTGATGGAGTGACGTGATTGAAGAACATGAGACATGGTTGGTCTTTTCTCAGGGTTGACACCAGTGCATTGCAGAGCAATCTCCAAAGCTCTTAGCATTGCTTGATGAAATTTTTGTGGGATCTTTTGATCAAGAACTTGCATTGCCCCATTTGTAACGTTGACCTTTCTTCTTAGCCACTTCACCACATCAAATGAGTCTGTTGATGTTGCTTCCTCGGCTTGTCGGCCCGTCACAAGCTCTAACAAGACAATCCCAAATCTGTAGGTGTCCATAACCTCTTCACCTTTTTTGTATATGCATATTCTGGTATACAGATTGCATATATAAGAATAAATGAAACACAAAAGATATCATACACAGACAATTAGGCCAACCTATAGAAATACTGGAATATTATTAAGTACCAACCAAATTGATTAGATGGTGGTTAAAGTAACTGCCAAATAAATCAGCGAAATCACTTGGCAATCTAGTTGCAGAAGTGTATGTATGATGATACATAACCAGAGACAATCTGTTTAACTTCGGCTTACATGAGGTGAGACATATATCCACATTCAAAACCTTAAGGCAATATGTGATGGTATCTCATTCTCATATAACCCATGTATTTTATCTCAAAGTGTCGATGTGGGACAATGTTATCAACATCCGCCCTCGCGTGGCAACGTGGCTCGATATACACACGCGTCTTATAACCATCCGCCTTAGAACCCACCCCCAATCACAAACCACAAGTCAAACATGATTGACTTGGTGAAGGGAGACAATAAATGACCAATCATATGCCAGACAAGGTGTTTGTCTACATTTTAAACATGCTCTGATACCATGTTGAAACTTGGGCTTAGATGAGGTGAGACTTATATCCGCTCAAAACCTCAAGGCAATGAGTGATGGTACCTCATCCTCATATAACCCATGTATTTCATCTCAAAGTGTTCGATGTGGGATAATATTCCCAATCACCATGATAAGATGAATATTGTTTAGCCTTGCAATACAAGCAATGAACTTGCAATGGATTATTTAGAGATCTATTTCGTTAGCTTTTCCTTAAACACATCCAACAACAACAAACATCCGTAGATGGAAATTTATGCAAACCAAAAGAAAGGTCTTGACTTCAAGAACTGCCACATAAACAGTGGAAAGAGTACTTTTAGCCAAAGTTCATATTTCATTCCATATAAATGACTCAACTGAAGTTTTTTAGCTCGAAGCTGCAGCGGGCATAATCCCAATGAAGATGCAAATAAATATTATCTAAGAAAACATGGAACTTTTGTCGAGTGACTTCAGATGTTGTACCTGGTGCCAAGTAACAATGAGATTTGGATTCTGATAAAGTTGACAAGAATGAAGCTTCTGCAAGTATGCGATCCAGAGAGAAGTCAGTAAGCTTTGGTTCAAAATCTGCCTCAAGAAGAATATTTCTGGACTTGACATTTCTATGAAGCAAATGAGGAACATAATCTCTATGAAGATATGCAAGTCCTTGAGCTACTCCAATGCCGATCCTCAACCGCGTACCCCATGGCAACTCAAACTCTGGTTTGTCAATCACATCACCAAGACTGCCCCTTATTACATGTTCATGGATCAACAAGATAGAATCATTGCTATAGCAGAAACCTAGTATCTTGACAATGTTCTTGTGCCTGATTTTTGCTAGAGTCTTAACCTCTGCCTTCAATGATTTCATAGATTGGTTTCCATAAGTAATCAGCTTCTTCACTGCAACATTCTCCCCACTTAGTAATTCTATAATGTAGACACTTCCAAATATACCATCCTTCCCCCTACGAGCCTTGTCGCTCATTGACTTCAATAAATCATGCTCATTAACTGTAGAAATAACCTCAGCAAAGGTGTGCCAAGAAGAGTTCAATAAGGCCGACCTGAAGAAGGCCGATCTGGACAAAGACATAAATAATGCTGAAGAATGAAGTCATGCCGAACTGAGCTGAAGGAGGCTGACTTAAACAAGAGAGTGTTGATCTGAGTCAACGAGGCGAAGCACAATTGAAGCAACAATGCATTAGGCAGAGCTGCTACACTTAGGCATGTAAATATTTGCTTTTTTTACTGTACATAGCAGAGCTTCATTAGTAACTAGCCGTTACCCACAGCGTTGTAATTAACTGTAGACTAACAGTGACTGCTGTCCAAGTCAAAAAGTAGCCATTGGGAATAGATTTCTCTCCCTATAAAAAAAAACACAACGTTGTAAAATTATTTTTAACTTGAATGAAAATTAATTCCTTCAACCTCAACATTAACTCTTAGAGGATAAAAGAACACCGAATGCCAAGTATCTGTTTTAGGCTTTTGATGCGATGAATGAACCGTTGCATGTACTGTAATGCCACCAACAACTATTGTAGCAACTATAGCTATACATATCAGGGCAATAGCAAATTTTGGAAGACTAGAAAATTTGTTCCTGGTTTCACAAGGACTGGGAAATCCTGGGCCACAGACACCAGGATTTCCATCCAAGAATAAAGCAGGAAGACCAGATATTCGCGAAGATGGAACCGGACCAAAGAGATGATTAAAGAAAATATTAAAGAGGGCAAGTTTCAAATTTCAAGTCCTTTGTGAAAATTTGGAGCTTGCCCTTCTTTAATATTTCCTTAATCATCTCTTTGGTCCGGACCAGAAGGACTTAAAAGTTTGAAGCTTGTCCTCTTTAATATTTCCTTTAATCATCTCTTCTGGTAATAGATCTAGTTCCATTTTTAATGGAGTCAAATACATACTATTCCTTGACTTTGGAATAGATGAAATAAAGCAAAATGACTCACTAAATTAGCTGTGCTTCTTATATTGTGAAGTAACAGTTGATCGACATATAGCTTGACGCATCATTATGGGTCATCGGAAAAGAACAACTGTGTGTTTCTAACACATGAGTATGGCTGCGTACATCCGACCCTCCATACCCCGTCAATAGGCGCGAGTCTCTAAGACAATGGGGGTAATGTTTGTTGTTGTTGTTGTTGTTGCTGTAATAGACCAGCGAGATTATTATGGGAAAGATCAAGGTAGGTTAACACAGGCCAATCAGCGAGTGACTTGGCTATTTTTCCTGCAAAATTGTTATCAGCTAGAGATAATGACACTAATTTCCTACAAGCTTTCAGCTCAGGAATTTCCCTAGAAGGTGATTATGGGAGAGATGTTAGGTCCCTTAGAACACACTAAAAGAGGGGTTGAATAGTGTGTTCACCAAGTATGTATATTTTCTTGGATAATTTTCGTTTTTTGAGTGCAACCAATACTTGGTGTATTCTTGAAAAGAATAAAGATTTTGTGGAAGCTTAAATAACACAAAGATGTATAGAGGTTCAAGTCAAAATGACTCTACCCTTCTACCTTCTTGATTTTTCACAAAAAGGATTTTTGAAAAAGGTATTGTATTTCTATGGGGAAACAACAATCAAAGAAACTAACTCCAACAATAAGTAGGCCACACGCCTAGACCACAACTAAGAACCCCTTGAAGTCTAGCTCCAAAGATCTTCTTTGCCCTCAAAGAATCTTGTAGGAAGTATAAGTACACCACAACACTATCAACTAACCCTTCAAGGTCTAGATTTCTCAAATAAGAAGCACCCTTGCTTCTTGACCAACAATCTATTCCACCTCTCACAATCTTTACTCACCAAGAAGACGACTCTTCTTCTTTTCTTCTTACCAACACAACTCTCAACAATTAAAGTAAATATACAATGTTTACAACTATTTTGAGAGCTTGAACTTGAGAGAAAACTTGAGAGCTTGAAAGTGTAGAAAGTTGGATGAAAGAGATGAGACCCTTCTTTTATTTCCTTTTGAAAATCTTCCCGTTTGAATTCATCTCAGACCCAATAATGGAGCTTGTCTCCTTGTGAGGGCATGTCTTCTTCATTGGAGATCTCCCTTTTGGCTTGTAGCAAAATCTTGGAGAAGTTTTATGTTAGAAGCTAGAAAAGGAAATATTACTTCTTCAAGAATGAGAGAGACCCTGTGAAAATATCACTAAAAGAGGAGGGTACAAAGAGTCAAATAACGTTATAAAGTAAAGCATAAGACATTTGTAACATTGGTCACATGAAGCGCATAATCTGTTTAAAGAACAGGCGTTCAATGTAACATGGAGCACTTTATGTGAAATTGAACAGGCGTTCGATATAACATAATGTGCCTTATGTGGGCAATTGAAGGCGTTCGAAGTCACATGAAGTGCCTAAATTCAGCCTTCATGCTTGTTCGAAGTAGTTCTGACTTTTATCAGAAAGTAGCTTGATTTACGTTCCCATTTTGGGGAGAAAGTACTTTTGACTTAGTGGTACACATGAAGCGCCTAATGTAGGCGTTCAAAGTGTACTCTCTTTTTCCCAAGACACATGAAGCGCCTAATGTAGACGTTCGAAGTGTTTGGGCGTCTAAACACTTCACATGAAGCGCCTAATGTAGGCGTTCGACATGTACTGGATTCCAACCAAGGCACATGAAGCTCCTAATGTAAGCATTCGAAGTATACTGACCTTCAACCACTTCACATGAGGCGTCTAATCAGTCGTTCCAAGTACCAATTGTGCAAATCATCAAAACTTAACATGTTCTAACATTCTCCCTCTTTTTGATGATTTCACAATGTGCATAACTTTTTCAAGGTTAGCTCCCCCTTTACCTATGCTCCCCCTCACTTGGTGCAAATGAAATAACTTGGAATCGATAAGTCAAAAATGATGACACAAGTAACAATTAACATAAGAAACATCATTTAGAAAATAACAAAATACCAAGTCTATTTATTTCCCAAGGTAGATATTTTCACAAACAAAAAAAGATACACAAAAGTTACACATTTTTACCACTAGCACCTCCACTTGGAGGTGTGAATCCACCAAAATCAAATCCTCCACTGGCTGCAAAATCAGGGAATCCACCCATGAACCCTTCAACACCGACAGAGCCGCCAGCCGCACTTACACCACCACCACTTTCTCCTCCTAAATCATCAAAACCAGGGAAGAGCCGACAGATTGATCTGCATGAAAGCATATTTAAATGTTGTCATGCGAAATTCATTTCGCGCATGCCGAGCTTCATGCTCAGTATCACGAAACTGCAATTGTTGAACAGTCCGTTCAAGTGTGGCTATTCGTGATAGCAACTCAGACGAATTGCTACCACTTGTATCTTCTTGAGGTCCTTCATCAACTTCATCAGCAATGTCAAGAATGGTAGTGGCTTTCCGACGTAGAGAATCAATGGCTTGAGCAATGTTGTAGTTATCAGGAATGGCTATACCTTTTGACTTTAAGAGAATAGTAACAATATTGGCAAAAGGTAAAGCTTTGAAACCTTTCTGGAGAGCAGCAAACATGACTTCTACAATGATCCATGCAAGATTTAGCTGGGTCTCATGTTTGATGTGGTAAGTAACATAAAAATCCATGTTGCTTGGATTTCTAGTAGACTTACCATTTACGAAGTGACCACAACCAGCAAAATGCGGTCCAACAAAGGCATATTTTGAGTCTTTCTTGAGGGAAAATATCCCAGATCGAATTGAACGTCCTGCTCACGAACTCCATATTTACTATTCTAGTCAAATACGGAGAAATCACTCAGCCCTTAGTTTCTTAATCTAAGAACTTCACAGATTTCTGGTATAGAAAAACTGAGGGGTGTACCATCAACAACAGTGTGCAAGGAGAATGGTTGAGACTCATATTGTGGGGTGACCCACATGTTGGCATAGAATAGCCTGGTGTGTTCTTGAGAGAACTTTTGCATATCAATTCTGGACCAGAGAGGTCCATCCTTGATGTTCCAACAAGGAGATGATCTGGTCTACATTGCGAGTCTCAGTTAAATCACTGAGGCGAAGCAATTTGAGTGGAATGACAGGACGGTTATTGCTGCTCCATTCTTCATAGAGCAGATTTGAGTAAAGGGACACATTAACACCTTTATCGTCATAATGAGGTGGTTTTTGGATATCGGAATCAAACTTCTTTATCCAAGTAAAATTTTCTTTGGAGATCTTTTCACAAATAGAGATTATTTTGTGCGGTTCTGCAACGCCCGCAGTTTGTTTGCGTTTTTGGCTTCGGGGGCGTTTAGATGGACCTGCGGATGCCATTAGAAAGAGTTTGATTGAAGGTTGGAGAAGAGAGGAACTTGGGTGAATATAGTGGATTGAGTGAGATGAGGTGGAAAATAAGGATGGAATTTAAAGGAGGAAAGGGAAGAAGAGTTTTTGGGCGTTCCTGTGGGCTCTGCGCGTGGGCCTCCGTTGTGGCCTCCTGGCGGCAGCTGCCCGGTTGCCGCCGCGGCCGCCGCTTCGCTGTTGGGGCTGGGACTGGGGCACGTGGGGACCGGCGTTGGAAAGAGCATGTCGGCAGGAATTGATGTCTATTGATTGACGCGAAAAGCTGAGAGACGGCTGAGTTGACAGTGAAGATTAGGGTTTAGGCGCCTAAAGTGACATTGAACAACCTCATAAAATAAGATGAAGCGCCTGAAGTCACTTGGAACGGTTGTAGATGAATGGATTAAGCGCTTAATGTCACTTCGAACAAGTGAACTACTTTGGATAAAGCGCTCAAACCAGCTTCGAACGCTTGTGTAAAGGAACATAGGGCGCCGATGTCACTTCAAACAAGTGACATCCTTAGCATCAGGCACTTAATGTTACATTGAACGCCTGAACTAACTGTGATGAAGCACTTATGTATACTGATTTTGAAAATTTTGAAAATTTTCTTGCTCAAAACTCAAGATGGGTTATTATCAACCCATGTTGAGCAACCCCAACCTACTTCTTATTGATGCAAATACATCACTAGGTAAAGGTTTCGTGAATATGTCTGCTAATTGGTCACGTAGGAACAAATTCCACACTAACCAAGTTCTTTTGTACACAGTCACAGATAAAATATCTCACTTCAATGTTTAGTCCGACTATGTTGGCGGGATTTTGTGCAATATTGATAGTAGACGTGTTATCACACAAAATAGACACTTTGGAGAAGTGAATGTTATAATCATTTAAAGTGTTTGTCATCCATAACAATTGTGCACAACAAGAGGCGGCTGACACATATTCGGATTCCGCCGTAGAAAGAGAAACACTGTTTTGTTTCTTAGAAAACAAAAAACAAGACAATCTCCAAGAAACTGACAAGTCCGGATGTGCTCTTTCTATCAACAAGACTCCCCGCATAATCGGATCACAATATCCTCTTAAATCAAAACATGCATTCTTGATAAATAGCCCAAATTTCAAGTACATCTAAGGTATCTATGAATACGTTTACCGCAATTAGATGCATTTCCCTAGATCACTTTGAAATCTAGCACATAAACATACTGCATGTAAAATATCGGTCTACTCAGTTAAGTAAAGTAGACTACCTATATGCCACGATACAAGGTTACCTCGACATGCTTTCTTTCTCATCTTGTCAAGCTTGGCACTTGTGCTCATTGGTGTGTTTACTTCTCTTCCTTCACCAAAATTGTACTTCTTGAGCAAGTCCTTTGTGTATTTGGTTTGGAAATGTACACGCCATCTTCGGTTTGCTTGATTTGTAATCCAAGAAGTAATTTAGTTCTCCCATCATGCTCATCTCGAATTCACCTTGCATTAAACTAGCAAATTGCTCACAAAGACAATTGTTAGTAGCACCAAAAATAATATCATCAACATATACTTGTACAATTAATTTCTACCTTGTTCTTTTATGAACAAAGTAGTGTCAACTTTACCTTGAGAATCCATTATTAAGAAAAAGTACTTAACCTCTCGTACCAAGCTCTTGGAGCTTGTTTGAGGCCATAAAGAGCCTTTTTAAGTTTGAAAACATGATGTGGTGAATCATGACATTCAAACCCGGGAGGTTGTGCAACATACTTCTTCTTGAATAACACCATTCAAGAAGGCATTTAACATCCATTTGGTAAAGTTAAAATCTCTATACAAGCATATGCTAATAACATTCTAATAGCTCAAGCCGTGCTACGGGTGCAAATGTCTCATCAAAATCGATACCTTCTTCTTGACGGTATCCTTGAGCAACTAATCTAGCCTTGTTTCTAGTGACATTCCCTTATCATCCATCTTGTTACGAAATACCTATTTCGTACCAATAATAGGATGATCATGTGGTTTGGGAACCAACTCCCAAACATCACTTCTCTCAAATTGGTTTCTCTTCTTGCATAGCCAAGATCCAATTTTCATCCAGAAGTGCGTCTTTGACATTTTTAGGCTCTATAAGAGAGACAAATGCATTCTCTCTATATTGCCTTCGTGTGGTGACCCCTATTTAAATCACCTATGACCAACTCGTGTGGGTGAGAACTTTTATGCTTAAATGATCTAGGAAGGTTGAAGACATCTCCTTCAACCTCCTCATGATCACTTTCCGGAAGTGACGAAACTTCATCACTTAAATGATTCATTTTCCGAACATGCGATGTATTTTCTACATTTTGTGTATCAACGCTATGAGTATGAGAAATATTTCTATTTGACTCACTAAGTTCATGCACACAGGTGGAGGAGTACCTTCAATAGGTTCTACTCTCAATCAATGAAATGTTTCCATTTGGAGACATCAACAATCTCTTGTTGATGAGCAACCATAGGAATATCCTCAAGAATTTCTTCTTGAGGAGTCACATCTTCATTTTCTTCACAATCCTCATTAAGTTTAGGTTCGTCATTAAGTGACTCATTAAACTTAACATGGATTGATTCTTCCACCTTTTGACTCTTTTGTTGAAAACACGAAATGCTTTACTATTTGAGGCATAACCTAAAAAGATACCTTCATCCGCTTTGAGGTCAAGTTTGTCCAAAGTGTCCTTGGTATTAAGTATGAAACACTTGCAACCAAACACTTTGAAATACCCAATGTTGGGAACTTTACCATTCCAAAGCTCATAAGGTGTCACATTTAGGTATGGTCTCAAATATACACGATTAATCACATGGCAAGCGGCATTTACCGCTTCGGCCCAAAAATTTGGGCAAGCCAACTCATTTAACATCGCTCTACATTTCTTGTAGAGTTCTATTCTTTCGTTCGGCCACACCATTTTTTGTGGAGTTCTAGGTGCCGAAAGGTCATGTGAGTATCCTTTGGATTCACAAAACCTTTCGAAATCACCATCAAACTCACCACCGCGATCACTACGGATGGTTTTAATGGTGTCACCCACGTGATTTTCAATCGTCTACTTAAATTCATAAACTCATACATGCATCATTTTTCTTAGCAAGAAACATCACCATGTATAACGAGTATAGTCATCTACTACCACGAAGGTATAATGTTTACCACCCAAACTTTTTGTTCCAACATCCCCATACAAATCCATATCTAGTAATTGTAGGGGTTTGGAGGTGGATATGTTTGTCTTTGGTTAAAGCTTGTTTTCACAAGCTTTGCCTTTTGACAAGTGTCACATAAGTCATGGTTTTCGAAACTCATTTTTGGAAGGCCTCGGACTTTATTGTTTTCGCAAATAAATTTAAATTTTGAAACAACATGTCCGAGACGTCTATGCCATAGTTCGTCAAATCATTTTTAGCAACTAGGCAAGATACATTTTGAGAAAAAATCATTGATGCTAAGTTTGTAAATATTTTTGAAACGCAAAGCCTCAAATAAGATATATTATCCTTTTTCACAAACACTTTGTTTTCAAAAACGTTACCTTATAATTAGCATCACATAGTGACTGACACTTATCAAGTTAAACTTTAATCCTACTACATATAAGACATCACTAAGAAGAAGGAATTGTTACCCACAATACCGTGTCCTTTGATTTGGCGTTTGCTACCTCCAAAGTGGACAACTCCTCCATCTTGCATAGTGAGTCTATGGAAGAGACTTTTGTCTCCCGTCATATGGTTAGAACACCCACTGTCCATGACCTATTTGACCTTCTTGTCTACGCTTTCTCCATTGAGTGTTAGGGCCTGCAAAAGAACCATATGATATTGGTACCTTTTTGATTTGGGTCCTTGAAGGTTAGTTACCTTCATTTCGCCTTTCAGCACCCACACAAGATGTTTATTATTTTTAGCTCTACATACTTTTTCTACATGATCTTTCCTGTTGCAATAAAAACATGTAGAAGTATGTTTGTGAGAATGTGTATGCTTGTGCGTTCACATTTTGTGATTCCTTTTTAGGAACGACCTTCTTTGGAATCAAGGAAGGTTTTTGTTTCATGACTTGAACCAAAGGTTTTGACACCTTTGGTGCGTTTGTATTTCCTTTAGGCATGTGTCATTGTTTCTTCAATGAGTTGCGGATGAGGTCATTCTTCTCTTGTGCATCAAGATGAATCTTATAAGTGATGAGATTCCCATAGATCTCATACAAGGTGGTGGTTTCCAAGTCCTTGGACTCTTCAATGGCCGTTACTTTTGCGTTCCACTCTCTTCTTAAGCTATTTAGGAAGCTATGGTTGAGATCCTCTTGTTCAATCTTCTTGCCAACCGCCGTGAGTAAGTTCACAAGCTTGGTATACCTTTGGATAGATTCCTCTATATTCTCGCCTTTGGGGACATTGAAATTGTAAAATCATTTTATAACTTGTCTCCTTTTGGCCTTCCTCACTTGAGATGTTCCTTCATGGATCATCTCCAAATTTGTCCAAGCTTTATGGGAGGATTGGACTCCTTGTATTTGAGCTCTCTCGTTTGGGGTAAGAGAGCTATTCAAAATAGCAAAAGCTTTGCTATTTATGGCAAATTGCAACTCCTCTTCCGGAGTAGGATCATCAACATAAAAAGGAATGGTGGAACCTTTTGATACTTCTCTCCAACTACGATACCCACAAGAACGTAAATATGTTTCCATGTTGGACTTGCATAGTGGGTAGTTGAGAGGATCAAATATCAGAACTTTGACATGGACACTAGAAATGGAAGGGAAAAGTGTCTCTTGTCTCCTTTTCTTGAGATATCACCACTAGGGGAACTAGCATCATCATAACTAAAGGGATCCATACTTTAAGATCAAATCTTGCTATTTGAACTCAAATACTAACGATTTCGCTATGATACAATTGTTAGGTCCCTTAGAACACACTAGAAGGGGGGTTGAATAGTGTGTTCACCAAGTATGGATATTTTCTTAGATAATTTTCGTTTTTGAGTGCAACCAATACTTGGGTGTGTTCTTGAAAAGAATAAAGATTTTACGGAAGCTTAAAGACACAAAGATGTATAGAGATTCAAGTCAAAATGACTATACTCCTCTACCTTCTAGATTTTTCACAAGAAAATTTTGAAAGGGGGATTGTTATTTCTATGGGGAAACAACAATCAAAGAAACTAAATCCAACAAATAACTAGGCCACACGCCTAGACCACAACCAAGAAATCTAACCCCTTGAAGTTTAGCCTCCAAGATCTTCTTTGCCCTCAAAGAATCTTTTAGGGAGTATAGTGCACCACAACACTAACAACTAACCCTTCAAGGTCTAGATTTCTCAAACAAGAAGCACCCTTGCTTCTTGACCAACAATCTACTTCACCTCTCACAATCTTTACTCACCAATAAGAAGACTTTTCTTCTTCTTACAAACATAACTCTCAACAATAAAGTAAAATATTCAATGTCTACAACTATTTTGAGAGCTTGAACTTTGAGAGAATACTTGAGAGCTTGAAAGTGTAGAAAGTTGGATGAAAGAGATGAAGACCCTTCTTTTATTTCCTTTAAAAATCTTCCCGTTTGAATTCATCTCAGACCTAATAATGGTCTTTGTCTTCTTGTGACGACATGTCTTCTTCATTGGAGATCTCCCTTTTGGCTTGTAGCAACATCTTGGAGAAGTTTTTTTGTTGAAAGCTGGAACAGGCTTTCAATGTGACATGGAACGCTTTATGTGAAATTGAACAGGCGTTCAATATAATATAAGCGCCTTATGTGGGCAATTGAAGGCGTTCGAAGTCACATGAAGCGCCTAAATTCAGCCTTCATGCTTGTTCGAAGTAGTTCTGACTTTTATCAGAAAGTAGCTTGATGTACGTGCCCATTTTGGGGGGAAAGTACTTTTGACTTAGTGGTACACATAAAGCTCCTAATGTAGGCGTTCAAAGTGTACTGCCTTTTTCCAAGACACATGAAGTGCCTAATGTAGGCGTTCGAAGTATTCGGGCGTCCAGACACTTCACATGAAGCGCCTAATGTAGGCGTTCGAAGTGTACTAGATTTCAACCAAGGCACATGAAGCGCCTAATGTAAGTGTTTGAAGTATATTGACCTTCAACCACTTCACATGAGGCGCCTAATCATTCGTTACAAGTACCAATTGTGCAAATCGTCAAAACTTAACATGTTCTAACAAGAGATTCATGCTGCTCATCACAGGTGAATCACAAAAATTTTGAGGAAACTCACCATACAAAATATTATATGATGCAGAAAATCAATACAAGCTGCTAACTGATCCAAGACCCTCAGGAATTTGGCTAACAAAGCTATTATTATCGATCTGAACTTGCTCCAATTGAACGGCTTTCGATACGAAATCAAGTATCTGACCAGAAAAATGTTGGGTTTGGTGGAACTGAAGTCAGCCGAGCTGAAGAGTCTGAGCTCAAGTCAGCCGAGCAGAAGAGGCCAATGACTTAAGAGTTGCGAGCTAATGCCAGAAGAAGAAGTGTTGAGCTGGACAGATGCAGCACCGAGCAGTGCTGCAGCCTCGGAAATGTACCAGAGAATCGCAGGATTGGATATCTCTTGGTTAATGACTTGATTGATACGAATCTTGTTTAGATGGAAAGTTCCATGATTATCTTTTTGTATAAAGAATATCCATTAGAATCCTATTTATGGTATGATTGTGATGAATAAGGAATATCCCTTAAATTATGCCGATCTCTTTCCCATAAATTCCCTAGTTAGGCGTAGTGAATTGTAACCGATATTGAGTTGGTGATAGTGAATTTTTTTGCCTGCTGCCGCCGTGGTTTTTTCTTCCCCTTGAGGGTTTTCCCACGTTAAATCTTGTGTTCTTCGTATATTGTCTTTTCTTGTTCATTATTCATTACTTTTGTGCGTTCTTGTGATTGTCATTGTGGTTGTTCTTTGCTGGTTCCACAATCTGTCCCCAACAATTAGTATCAGAGACGAGGGTTCTCTGTTCAAGTGGGAGCAATGGCCGATGATAGAAAATCAAGAATTGAGATTGATGGATCAAACTTCGGTTTCTGGAAAATGCAGGTTGAAAATTGTCTATACTAAAGAGATCTATATCTGCCTCTGGAAGGGAAAGAGGTGAAGCCTACTGATATGATGGATCGAGAATGGGAGATTCTGGATCGTAAAGCACTCGGTGCCATCAGGTTATCTCTGACCCAAACCGTTGCATTCAATATCTCAAAAGTGAAGACCTCAAAGGATGTCATGAATGCATTGACAAGAATGTATAAGAAGCCCTCTGCCTCTAACAAGGTGCATGATGAAGAGGCTCTTCAACATGAAAAAGACGGAAAATAAAACGATGCAGGAACACTTGGGTGAATTTAACACGATCACTAGTCAACTTGAATCGGCTGGGATCGTCTTCGACGGTGAAGTTCTGGCCTTGGTGATACTATCAACTCTGCCGACAGTTGGGATGGAGTTGTTATGGCTGTGAGCAACTCATTCGGAGAAGGTACATTGAAGTTTGACAACGTGGTAGATATGCTACTTGATGAAGATTCAAGGAGGAGAAATAGTGGCACCCCTAAAATTTCTGGAGCCGCGTGGAATACAGAATAGCGCGACAGATCTGCCAAGAGAGGTAATGATAAAGGTGGGAGATCGCAGTCCAGGAAAAGCAAGTCAAAGGGCTCAAATCTGACCTGCTAGAATAGCAAGAAGAAGGTCACCTTAAACGCGATTGTTGATTCAAGAAGAAGGCTGATCAGACAGACAAGTGTAGGGATGAGATCCATGTCTCTCAAGCGTTCCGGTATGATAGTGATGGACTGATTCTGAGCTGTTAGAGCCGAGTCGACGCTCTCTAGATTTTTGATACTGGGCCTCTTTTCATGCCACATCCGACAGAGGATACTTTACAAGCGACAAAACTAGAAACTTTGGGAAAGTATATCTCAGGGATGATGACTCCTGTGATATCATTGGCAAAGGGGATATTATACTAACTCTACCAGATGAAAGGCAGCTGAAGCTACTTCAAGAAAGACATGTACCTCGGCTAACCAATAACTTGATTTCAATAACACAGCTGACTGATGATTCTGACTTCAAAGGAAGATTCAGCAAAACACACTAGAAGTTGGTCAAAGGGTCCTTAATTGTAGAAAGGGTTTGAGAGAATGAACCCTCTATAAGTTCTCAAACCAAAGCTTAGCAAATATGGTCAGCTCAGCAAGTGATGCCGAGCTGTGGCATCAGTGGCTTGGACACATGAGTGTCAAAGGAATGAAGGTAATGGCATCTAAAGGGAAGCTGAAAGGTCTATCCAACATTGATATATCATTGTGTAAATCTTGTGTGCTGGGAAAACAAAAAGCAGTCAGTTTTAGAACATACAAGAGAAACCCTAGAGCCGAGAAGTTGGAACTTGTACACACGGATGTATGGGGGCCCTCAGATCTGCCATCTCTAAACGGTTCACGCTGTTATGTTACCTTCATTGATGACTCAATGAAGAAGCTGTGGGCATATTTTCTAAAACACAAGTCTGACGTATTCAATGTCTTCAAGAGATGTAAAAGTCTTGTTGAGAATGAGACTTGGCTGATGCTAAAGTGCTTGAGGTCGGACAATGGTGGATAATACTGCAGCAAAGAGTTTGAGGACTATTGTGCTGACAATGGAATTAGAAGAGAAAGAACAGAGCCGAAGACACCTCAACATAATGGTGTCGCTGAAAGGATGAACAGAACGATCCGTGAAAGGGCAAGGAGTATGAGGATACATGCTGATCTCCCGAAATCCTTTTGGGCTGAGGCGGTGAACACCGTTGTCTATCTGATCAACAGAGGACAATCTACTACCATTGACTGTAAACTTCCTGAAGAAGACTGGACTGATAAGAAGATCTCACTTGCCTATGTCAGAATATTTGGTTGCACTTCCTATGCCCTGCTGAAGCCAAATGAAAGGTCAAAACTTGACTCCAAGTCCAAGGTATGTTCTCTAATTGGCTATGGAGGTGATAGTTTTGGATATAAACTGTGAGATCATGTAGGGAGGAAGGTAATCAAGAGTAAAGATGTGGTTTTCAATGAAAACATACTTTATAAAGACAGAGTAAAGAAGGAGAAGCAGCCTGTGGAGCCTAAGTATTTTGAGCAAAGTGACGGTGTAAATGCCGAGCCGAGCAGACCAGCTGACTAGACTGCCGAGGTGCCGACCCAGAAACATGAACCTCATGAAGAGCAAGTCACACCACCCATTGCTGTTCGGAGAGGGAGGAGAACCATCACTGCACCTGCCAGGTTCTCACCTTCACTTTATTGTTTGCTTCTTACTGATTGCGATGAGCTGAGCTGTTATGAAGAAGCAATGAGTTCTGACAAAAGTGAAGACTGGAGGTCAGTCATGGAGGATGAGATGAACTCTCTGCAGAGCAATCTGACCGGGGATCTTGTAAATATGCCACCAGGGAAAAGGTTATCCAGAACAAACGGGTGTACAGGTTGAAGCAAGAAGCCGACGGCACTCAAAGGTATAAGGCAAGGCTTGTTGTGAAAGGGTTCCAACAGAAAGATGAGGTTGACTTCACCGAGATCTTTTCACCTGTGGTTAAACTGTCAACTATCAGAACAGTTCTGAATATTACAGTTAAAGAAGATCTGCACTTAGAACAGCTTGACGTGAAAACTGCCTTTTTTCATGGAGATCTAGAAGAAGATATCTACATGATGCTGCCACAGGGCTATGAGATACCTGGTAAAGAAGATCTGGTATGCAAGTTACAAAAGAGCTTGTACAGACTGAAGCAAGCTCCAAGGCAATGGTACAAGAAGTTTGACAACTTCATGGCAGAGGTCAGCTACAAACGCTGCCATGGGGACCACTGCTGTTACTTCAAGAAATTTGAAGGTTTGTACATTATCCTCCTACTTTATGTTGATGACATGTTAATAGCAGGAGGAAGCACTGCTAAAATCAAGAAGCTGAAGGAACAATTAGCTGAAAAATTCTCCATGAAGGACCTCGGTTCGGTAAAGAAGATACTCAGACTCAGTATTGAAAGAGACATGAAGAATCAAGTGCTGAGACTAAGCCAAAGAGATTACATTTCCAAAGTACTGAAGAGATTCGATATGGAGAATACAAAACCGGTATCTACACCTCTAGTAGGACAGTTCATGAATTTTTCAAAGAAGCAATGTCCTAAGACGAAGGATGAACTTGAACGAATGAAGAAGGTTCCCTATGCCTCAGCAGTAGGGAGTTTGATGTATGCTATAATGTGCACCAGACCAGACATTGCCCATGCACTGGGAGTTGTGAGCAGATTCATGTCAAATCCTGGTCCTGATCATTGGGCTGCAGTGAAGTGGATACTAAGGTACTTAGTGGAAATGCAAGACTTGACACTGCAGTTCGGCAACAATGATCTGAACCTGCTCGGATTTGTAGACTCTTATATGGCTGGAGAGGTTGATGAATGCAAAAGTACTACAGGGTATGTTTTCAAGATGGGCAGTGCTGCAATCACTTAGGTATCAAGATTGCAGAAGATTGTGGCATTGTCAACAACTGAAGCTGAGTATGTGGCATCAGTTGAAGCTACCAAGGAACTGGTGTGGTTGAAGAGTTTGTTGAATGAGCTGAAGCACCCTCAGGTCGGCTACAAATTATTCAGTGATAGTCAGAGTGCGATACACTTGGCTAGAAACTCTGCTTATCATGCAAGGAGGAAGCATATTGATATCAGATATCATTATATAAGAGAGATGCTTGAGGCAAAACATGATGACGAAGACTGTTCCGAGAGAGAAGCTTGAGTTCTGCAAGGCTTCTCTTGGTCTTGTTACTTGATGAAAGTGCTAAAGTGGTGGCAGTCCGAAGAAGGAGAAATTCATGATGCGTCTAAGTTAAAGTCAGTTCCAAGTAGGAGATTTTTTTTGGGTTTGGTGGAACTGAAGTCAGCCGAGCTCAAGTCAGCCGAGCAGAAGAGCCCGAGCTCAATGACTTAAGAGTTGCGAGCTGATGCCAGAAGCAGAAGTGCCGAGCTGGACAGATGCAGCGCCGAGCAGAGCTGCAGCCTCGGCAATGTACCAGAGAATCGCGGGATTAGATATCTCTTGGTTAATGACTTGATTAATACGAATCTTGTTTAGATGGAAACTTCCATGTTTATCTTCTTGTATAAAGAATATCCATTATAATCCTATTCATGGTATGATTGTGGTGAATAAGGAATATCCCTTAAATGATGCCAATCTCTTTCCCATAAATTCCCTAGTTAGGCGCAGTGAATTGTAACCGAAATTGAGTTTGTGATAATGAATTTTTTGGCCTGCCGCCGCCGTGGGTTTTTCTTCCACTTGAGGGTTTTCCCACGTTAAATCTTGTGTTCTTCGTATATTGTCTTTTCTTATTCATTATTCATTACTTTTGTGCGTTCTTGTGATTGTCGTTGTGGTTGTTTATTGCTGATTCCGCAATCCGTCCCTAACAAAAAATTGTTGTTTTCGCCTCTGATAACTTTTATTTTAGGAAATTCCCACAACAAAGGAGGGAAGTTCCCATTATACATCATGTTCTGAACCAGAAACTTCTCAAGGTCGATCGGTACATTCTTTTATAGAGTCATCAGAAATTGATCCATTCAAGAAATTAGTATGCAATCCAAGATTTGAGAGCCCTTTAGCCTGGCAAACATGATTTTGAAATGACCCAGAAAGCTGGTTTTGTGACACATCAAAAGACACCAAATTTGGAGGAAACAAGTTAGTTCTAGGCAACTCCCCTGTAAGATTATTTCCTGAAAGGTCCAACAGAGATAAACTCTTTAAACCCTCAAAAATCCCTTTTGGTATTTCTCCATAAAACCTGAATTTTGCAACAGAAGCATCTTCAACTTATTAAGCTGTCCGATATCACCAGGTATCTCACTAACTAAATAAGGATTTTTAGACATGTCAATTACCAGAATCTCACTAAAGCTCCCAAGAATAGCTGGAACATTACCTGAGAGCAAGTTACTACCAAAGTTAAGAACTTGAAGACTCCTTTTGTAAAAGTTCACGTTATCTCTTTCTTTCATACAGTAACTTCTGTTTTTCTACAATAACTTGATTTGATCCCTAACAGCTATAAAGATAACGACTAGTTACATGCTCTGCTCGGACATATGTACAGTTAATATCCTAAGCTGCCATATTTACATGTAAATGACTAAGTGTTACAGCTTGACTTCAGTTTTCTTACCTGACTGGTTGTGTTTTCACCTTGTTACCTCAGTTCTGTATACCTTTATTCTTGCTCATCTTTCTCGTTCTTCTTTCACCTCATTTTAGTTAAATATAATGTTGGTTTTATAAATATTGCGTAGCTTTTGGTATGGTTTTTCTGGAGGGACATCCATTTAGACGGACCAAAGAACCCCTTGTTCTCAAATGCCCAATGATGAGGCCTGAATCGTTCACCGAGTGGATCAGAGATGACCTGAGAAGTGTGCCGTTAATCTTCTGTCTGAATCCATCTATGGAACCTGAGAAAGAAGAAAAATGTTAAGGGTCCCAGGGCGCTGCCCCGGAAAAAACCCTCCGACGCTTAAGTCAGTTATGTGTGTTTCGCCTTATGCAATTTATGCTGGAATAGAGGTTTAGATAAAATCTGGGAAAAATCTCATTTTGTGAGATTGTGTTATGGACGAGATGAAGTTCTGGAAGTAATGCTCCAGTTGTTCTCCAAGAATTCGGATCCCCTTCCTCGTCTGGGGTAGAGGGGTATTTATACTTGAGATTGTGGAGGTCTGGACCCCTGCCTGGTTGATGAGACGAGTGATGTGGCTGAGATGGGGGTCTAATCCGTTGTAGAGATGCAGTGCGATGGGACTAAAGCCTGAGACCGTAGTTGTTGTGTAGGTCGGCTTGTAATGATGTCCTTGTCCTGGACCAATCATCACTTGCCATTTGGAAAGTTATTCTGCAGAGTCGCTTAGTGGGTCCCAGCAGACGATAGAGAATATCTTCTCTTGATCTTATCCGATAGTTTAGCGTGGGAGAGCCAATATGCAGCCGAGACTGAGATGAATTGTTCTGCCGAGGTTGACGATGACTTTGCCGAGCAGAGATACAAAATACTGTGATACCATATGAGGCTTCATTCTAACCATTCTTGATCTGTCTTGGTCATGTTGGGCAAGTGCCGCCCTGACTCAAATATGCGGCCGAGATAGGATGGCTGAGCAGCAGTGCTTTTGTACCGACCTGCAGGACTTAACACTTTATGTACAAAATCTGCTGTTAACTGTTGTTGACTAACGAGTAATTATTTTTGGTTCACCACCCAGCATTCCATGAAAGTGTGATTTTAGGATATCTAGTACATCATATAAAGAATATAATCGCTCTCAAAACCAAGTACTCCATGTCTTAAAGACGTGTTTTCCTCATTGAAGACAATAGAAAAGCAAAAAAAGGCTACATCAGCTATCAATTTGGAGCCACAACTGTACTTCCAACTGATTAACAAAAAACCTAAGAGTGATAAAAAAGTTCCCAACAGTTTGAACGCTGCCTCCATTGTCTATTCTCAACAATTTGGTGTGTGGTGTCAACCTTATGACGACTTTTATTTCGTAAAAACAAGTTGAATTCGAGGAACACCAGTAGCTTGGGATTCAACTTTATGTTTATATTTGGTTTGGGGTCGGTTTGAGTTTGACGTGAGTCTCAAAGTATGATTCGGATATTCATAGTTTTATTAAGGCTCTTTCCGATAATTTTTTAGAAATTATTGTACAAATAAATTACTTTAATGATTTTCATATAATTTCTTGAATAATGAATCAAATATGTAACGTAAAATTAAATCATCAACAAACAAGCCAACTTGTGAGCTCATGAACGGAAAATATATCGTATGAATTTGGGTTGTTTAAGCCCCATCTTCTACTCAACAAATTGAAATCAATGCCTAAACGAGTCGGATCCAAATAACTAGTTCAATGCTCTAGACCACCTATTTGAGTAGGCAATTTCTTGGTCAAATTTGGCAAAATTACCTTTTTTTTTAATCTAATGCTTTTGACTGTAATTATATTCATTGATCATGAAAAAAATAATGAATCACTTGTTCAATCTTAGTCTCTTCATTCAACATGTTTGCGTTTTCTCAAGGATTTTGTGAAAATACAGTCCGAACACATCACCTTAAAGAGCTTCAAAATGATGCACGGATGCAGAAAAATTTGGATCTAATAGTCAGTAGAAATAAATTACAGATTAATCAGTGATGTAACATCTTCTGTCACATTTCATGTACACTATTGCTTTATGAAATTGGTCCAGTGTGCTTCTGCTACAGAAAAAGGGTTGGGAGTTCCGGGGGTGGGGGTTGGGGGGGGGGGGAAGGTGTAGGAGCTGTAGATGAAGTAATATGTGGACATAATATTAATATGAGCTGTAATACAAAGTCCTGTCTTTATTTGCAAAACTCCATAGGAGACTTAAGTATATCATAGTTTTCTAATTCTCTCTTTTTCTGAGAACTTGGTAAAACCAAAAAAACAAGTCCTGTCTTTATTTTGCAAGTAGAGTTCGTTGTGTAAGATCAAATTACATTGAAGCAAATTGAAGAATACATGTATTTTCCAAGAAATTGAAGCCAAGTCTCTGGTCTTAGATGTCATTGCTTCATTGACACTTACCGTTTATTTTGTAGTTATTCAACAACAACAACATTACCCTATTGCCTTAGGGACTCCCGCCTATGACAGAGTATCGGAGGAGTCGGATGAATGCAACCATAACCATGTGTTAGAAACACACAGGGGTTGTTTTCCAAATGATCTATAATGATGCGTCAAGCTATATGTCGATCAACTGCTACTGCACAATATAAGAAGCGCGGCTAATTTAGTGAGTCATTTTGCTTTATTCCATCATATTCAAAGTCAAGGAACAATATGTCCTTAACTTTATTAGAAACTATTTTGTAGTTATTCATAAGGTAAAAAAATTGTAGCAGAGGGTGGAGAAACCTTCGAGAGGAAAAGGACTGTTATCAAGTGCAGTACCCCCAAAGCAAAGGGAGACAAGAAAATGACACAATTGAATAATGTATGCTACTTCTATAAATAATTCACTCATAAATATGAGGCTGATATCAAATTGAAAGCTATGCATTCATTGCTGTCACTTTATACTCCTGACAAAGAGGTTGTTATTTCTTCTTGCTTTCTTTTTCTAGGGAATTCAATCAACTTCATTGTATGGCTTTTGATGAAATGTTGATATTCATCATATATTATTTGTCAAAAAAATTTTCAACGTAGGCTTCTTAGATGCTACCGGTGAGATAGTTGATCCTACATACTTCCGAAAACTAGTTGGAAATACATATGATGTTGGATTTATCGGTCGTTTCATGGAGTCACTGCGTCAATCACGCTTACAATTGTTCAAGGTTGAAGAAAAACGATTTTCCTTTCTTCACTAATGATATCGATTTACAGCATATGCGCTATTTATCCTTGATACTACATAATTTACATGGAAATGAATCAATAAACTGAATACACTAACTAAGGTAATGATTTGATCACACTAGCTAAGGTAAGTCTTAATTATTTTACATATGGTAGTTTCCTATTTACAGAAAAAATGATTAACTCCAAATTATTCTCAACACTCCTCCTCAAGTTGAACAGTAGGATCTCTAACGTTCAATTTGTGTATAATACCATTAAAGGCTCGCCCATTGACTGCTTTCGTGAGTATGTCTGCCAGATGATCCTCAGAGCAAATGAACGGTAGAGCAACAACCCCACTATCAAGTTTTTCCTTGATAAAATGACGGTCAATCTCGATATGTTTTGTTTTGTCGTGTTGGACATGGTTTTCTGAGATACTGATCGAGGCCTTGTTATCACAATGTAAACACGTCGGACCTTTTGTTGGAAAAGCAAGCTCTGTCATGAGCTTTTGTAACCATAGGACTTCAGTAATGCCTTTGACGATTCCTCGCAACTCTGCTTCTGCACTAGACAGCGATACCACAGATTGTTTTTTGCTTCGCCAAGTAACCAAATTTCCACCTACTAACGTAAGATATCCAGAAGTTGATCGTCTGTCTACTACGTTTTCTGTCCAGTCTGCATCAGTATAGGCTTCAATATTGAGGTGTCCGTGGTTTCGAAACACAATGTTGTGTCCAGGTGTACCTTTGAGATGCCTCAAGATTCTGAAAACCGCTTCAAGGTGATGTTCTTGTGGATTATGCATGAATTGACTTACTACACCGATAGAGTAGGCAATATCTGGTCGTGTGTGGGACAGATATATCAGCTTTCCAATCAACCTCTGGTACTTTTCTCGTTCCACTAGTGGTGCTCCCTGAATCACTTCTAGCTTTTGATTTGGAACCATCGGAGTATCCGCGGGTTTCCCATCCAGCAGTCTTACTTCAGTAAGCAGATCAAGAATACACTTGCGTTGAGAAATGTAGATACCCATAGGAGACCGCAACACTTCGATTCTCAAAAAATATTTTAGTCCTCCAAGGTCCTTCATCTCGAATTGAGTAACAAGTGATTCCTAAGGCGAGAAATTTCGTTAGTATCATTTCCAATAATAATCATGTCATCAACGTAAATAATAAGGCACGTAATACTACTTCCATGTTTTCTGAAGAAGAGAGTATGATCGGAATTGCTTTGTTTGTATCCATCCTTTTTCATGACAGTAGTGAACTGACCAAACCATGCTTTGGGTGACTGTTTGAGCCCATATAACGCCTTTTTCAGCCGGCATACCTGTTCTGGTTCAAATTCCTAGGTAAAACCTGGTGGTGGTTCCATGTGCACTTCTTCCTTCAGATCTCCATGTAGAAACGCATTCTTTACATCAAACTGTTGTAAGCGCCAGTTTTCATTTACAGCAATAGATGGCGTCTATTCATGCCACAGGAGAGGTCTCTAAGTAGTCGATGTCGTATGTCTGTGTATACCCTTTTGCGACCAGCCTGGCTTTATGTCTCTCGATACTTCCATCTGCTTTGTATTTAACAGTAAACACCCACCTGCATCCAACAGTTTTCTTACCATGTGGTAGCTGACATTTCTCCGATGTCTGATTCTTCTTCAATGCCTCCATTTCTACATCCATGGCTTTATTCCACTGTGGCTGTCTGAGCGCCTCATCGACGGTGTGAGGCATTTTCTCAGAACATAGTGTCACAAAGAAACTGTGTGCTGGTCCTGACATATCTTCCCATGGCCTCCTGACCGGGTACTTGGAGGCTTGAGCAACTTTGTAGGGGAGTACCGCTCAGGTGGTACCCCTCTGTTTTCCCTGTGTGGTAGCAGTCGTCCCTGATTCTCTGCAAAGAGGTTAGTACAGTCCATGGGAGAATTTTGAGGAATGGGAGAGGGAAGATCAATAGCAGGCGTAGATGAATCAGTGATGTCAATAAGGGAGTCAGACTCATTAATGGGAAAAACATACTCGGACTTAGGGACATCAACCTGTATACTGTCACTTACCTGTTGAGAGTCAAACGGCCGGGAAGTATCATTGGTGGGTCTGACCATGATGTCCTTATTATCATAGGGTACCGCTGAACTGTCGGCGTCATCTACTTGCCATGTTGGTTCAGTCGTCAACCAGAATGTTCTGGACAGCCAATCGAGAGTATCATCACTAGTTATCTACCCCTGAGACTGAGATTGGGTAGCAAAAAAGGGTTTGGTCTCAATAAAGACACAATTCATAGTGGTATGGATTCGGTGAGTTCGAGGATTGTAACACCGATATCCTTTTTGGGTAGACGCATAACTAACAAAAGCACATTTCTCAGCACAGGGGTCAAGTTGGTCTCGGTGGGTTCGTGGGATATGGACAAAAACGGTGCAACTAAAGACCTTTGGGGGTAATGTTAGGATGGATGGAATGATAGTTTGGGTCGCCAACATTTGGAGTTGTGTTTGATGATGTAGGATGGATGTAGGGAGTCGGTTAATTATATAGGTAGTAGTAGACACGGCCTCCGGCCAAAAACCACGAGGAACATTAGTACCAAGCATCATAGCTCGTGTCATTTCAAAGAGAGTGCGGTTTTTTCGTTCTGCGATGCCATTTTGTTCGAGAGTGCCAAGACACGAGGTTTGATGAATTATGTCATTATCAGAGAAGAAACTTTTAAGTGCCCCTTCAAAAAATTCTCCACCATTGTCTGACCGAAGGATTTATATGGAAGCATGAAACTGTGTAGTAATCATCTTATGGAATTCTATGAATTTTGTACTAACATCAGATTTGTGTTTAAGGATATATAGCCATGTCATCTGAGAAAAATCATCAACAAAAATGACAAAATATTTGTAACCAAGGGAAGTAGGGTGGGGAGAAGGACTCCACACATCTGAATGTATTAACGAAAATTTTTTTCCACACGAGTATTATTAGACCGATATGTTGCTCGAGGCTATTTGGTCCGGAGGCAAGTGTTACATGCTAACTGGTGTAAATTATTGTTTTGAGTGGAAAAGGGGTCTGGAAAAAGAAATTTAAGATAACTAAATAACGAGTGCCCTAACCGGCGATGCCAGAGCCACAACTGACGAGTAACTGATCCGATGGCAAGATTAGACTGGCCCTCTTGTTCTACTGTATCTACGTAATAGAGTCCACTAGCCTCAGTACCACGTCCAATGATGCTCCCCGTATGAATGTCCTACAATAGGCAAAACGAAGGATACAGGAGAACGACAGAGTCTAATTCTTTAGTGATTTGGCTAACGGATAATAATTTTGTGGAGAGAGATGGAACAAACAATCAGTGGGGTAAGGTTATTTTAGGGGTAATAGCAATGGTCCCCCATCGCTGAACAGGAATAATCTCTCCACTAGCGGTTTCAACATAAGTTCTTAAGGATTAGATTGACTAATAAAATCAGTAGGGTCAAAGTTCATAGTGCCTCAGGCCCCACAATCAATAATCCACCGGGAGTTAGGCTAAGGAGAGGATCGTCCAGTGTTACCGCGGGAGTTAATTTGTATGGGTGATTTAGGTTTATGGGTCAAAGTGGAATGATTGACAGTTTAGGGCTGATTTGGACAGTGGTGGATTTTTGGGGGACACAGGATGTAATTTCGGCTAGAGTAGGGGTGAAACTGTCTGTTTTAAAAATTGGAGCGTTTTGGGTACTGCTGGAATCTTTAGGGACACATGGTGCAATTTCGACTTGGGGAGGGGTGTAAGCGTTGATTTTGAAAGCTGAGGGGGTTTTATGCATAATATCAGACATATGGACTGTATTGCCCTTAGTAGAAAATACAAGGACTACAGGGGAAATATCAGGGTATAAAAGTGAAAGGGGGCTAGGGTTTCCCTCGAGCCCCTTTTTACCTGCCGCCGTCTGTGAGGAGCCTCCTGAAGGTTCTTCCTTCGTCTGCTGCTGCGCTCTTTCTGATAGGGCTTTGCCGCCGTCTTCTCTTTCAGAGTTGATGATGGCTGCCTCAGTATCAGTGGATCCAATGGCGGTGCCTCCAAATCTGGTGTTGGTGATTCTCTTCCCTTCCCACCAGTCCGGATACCCGTGTAACTGAAAGCATCTCTCTTTTGTGTGACCTTTCTTTTTGCAATGGTTACGCAGTAACTGACTTTTGTCCACCTTCCCTTCCCGCGATGATGTATTTGAGCAGGTTAGGTTTCCTTGTTTCTCCATCTGTGGTGACTTGGTTCTGCCTCTGCCCATGGCTGGAGCTCGTCCTGCTAGTCCCTGCCCCACTTCAACTCCCAATGATGAGTTTTTCTCTGAGCGATGATGACCTCTGAGTACACTGTTCCGGGCCTCTGCTCGAATTTCTGAAAACGCTGCTTCTACTGAGAGTAAAGGTGTCCACTTGACTATCTCCTTCTTCTCTTGCTCAAACTGATCTTCAATGGCTAGAAGAAACTGATAGAGGCGAAACTCTTGGGTTTTTTGATTATACAGTCCGATGTCTTCTGGGCATCGCATCGGATTTGGATCTTTGGTGTCTATTGACACCCATACTGCCTGGAGTTTGTTCCAGCAATCTTCAACAGTACCATCCCCTTGTCGGATGATACTTGCTTGTTTATATAGATCAATGATCTGGAGTCCATCTCCACCCATTCCATAAGTAAGAGCTAGGCCATCCCAGAGGGCCTTAGCCGTGGGATACCTAGTAATGTTACTAATCATGGTAGGTTCCACGTTTTGTAATATCCAGGTAAAGACTTTATTATCATCTTGTTCCCACCTACTGTAATATGGGTCATTTGGTGGTGGAGGTGGTGGGTTTACCAGTGAGATGTGCAACCTTGTCTTGGCCAAGTATGGCCATGTAGATAACAGTGGACCATAAAGAGTAGTTGCCACTGTTCAGCTTGACTGATATGTGTAATATTTTAGGTATGGGCATAATTTGCTGAGGTGGTGGTACGGGATACCAAAGGCTTTCCCGGAGGATTTGAGCAACTTGTAATGCTAATTTCCCGGGAACAGTGTTGGGAGTGGATGATGATTCTGGGTTGGTAGAGGAGGCCTCTGGTTTTCCAGTTTCTGACATTGTGGGGTGATGATTCTGCAGGTTACGATGGAACAGAGATGTGTGAGCAACACGGTCTTCGGACTGTGAGGTTTGCAGCAAAAGCCAACTGTCTGGGAAAAGGTATTAGGCAAAAGGCCAACAGGTTGAGAAAGGTATTTAGGCGATGATGAAGTTCTTTCTGAGCCTACTCTCAGAAACTTCAAATTATTTTACAGAGAGGAAGTGTCCTCCTCTGATACCATGTTCTAGGTTGAAGAAAAACGATTTTCCTTTCTTCACTGATAATTTCGATTTACAGCATATGTCTTATTTATCCTTGATACTACATAATTTACATGGAAATGAATCAATCAACTGATTACACTAACTAAGGTAATGATTTGATCACACTAGCTAAGGTATGTCTTAATTATTTTACATATGGTAGTTTCCTATTTACAGAAAGAATGATTAACTCCTAATTATTCTCAACAACAATCAGCTAAACGGATTTTGATATATCAAAGGTACAAAAATCCATGGTATATTCTATTCTTGTGCTAATGATATTTCTCTTCTGGGGTACACTGACAATGACTTTGTGACACCATAGAAAGAAAAAGCACATCAGGTTATACATTTTTCTTGGGATCCGGTGTGTTCTCATGGTCTTCAAAGAAACAACAAGTCGTGGCTTTATCTACAGCTGAAGCAGAGTATATAGCAACATCAAATAGTGCTACACAAGTGCTATGGCTTAGACGAATTCTTGGATTTCTACATCATGAACAAGATGAACCAACAAATATTTATTGCGATAACAAATCAGCAATTGAGTTATCAAAAAAATCCAGTATTTCATGGACGAAGCAAACACATCGATATCAAGTTTCACTTCATTCGTGACCTAGTTCGTGAAAAAGAGATTGTCATTGGCTATTGTCCAACTGAAGAACAAGTTGCAGATATTTTTACAAACTCACTGAAGACGGAGTCATTTTTCAAATTGAAGAAAATTCTTGGAATGATCAAGTTTGAAGATTTTGCTTTAAGGGGGGCAATGTAGAATTAAATCAAATGGAAACACACACTAGTCAACAATGTGTGAAAATAATTTTTATTTTTCAAGTGGTAGGTAGCAATTTCAACTTTGCATATTTTGTTCACATAGCTTTTACATGTAAACATGTGTAATATTTGCCTATAAATAGGCTAGTTTCTTCAACATTGTAACATACCTCCAAACATAATTCTAAGACTTCAAAACAGGAGCATTGTGTATTGAGTAAAGCTTTGTGTTCTTCTATTCTTTTTTCTTTCAATTTCTTAGATATTTATCAATTTAAATTCCTTCAAAAATCTTACCAAGCATCGAAATAAAGGAACGAGATCCCCTAACCCCCAAGTCCCTCACCCCCTCCAGACCGCCCGACACGTGGCACACAGGGGGGGTGGTGAGGCTGGATGTGGGTGACCCTCACCCAGCCTCACCACCCCCCCTTGTGTGACACGTGTCACCGGGTCCTTAAAGACCCCCCTTAAAGGGGGGGTCAGGTGATTCCAGTCCCGAAATAAATGCACCAGGTGAAATGAAAAATACTTTTTTTACGCATGTATACGAAAATTTGTTGCTTATTATTCTCTAGGTCTCAAAAAATTTCCTTAATTTCTATTTTGTTTTGTCCCAAAAATATTATCAATATTCTAAAAATATGGTTTGCCTCAACAATATTATCACCAATCTGAAAACAGAAATATATTAGTAGTCAAAGTTTTCATACTATCATTCTAAATTATATGATTTTTCTAATATACTTAACGAACTAAGAGTAGAAAATGAATAACAACAATAGTATTTTGACTTCCTCAATCATGTTCTATCAAATTAAGACAATATTTTTATGAAAGAGAAAATATATATACGTTTAAAATACGTTTTTATAGTACATGTGAATACACAACACACTTTTCACCAAATATGCTCATAGAAAAGGTTTGGTAAGCCTCCTCGGTGATGGGATATTGTTACGTTAAGGGGAATATGTATAAAATAAATGCAACGATATTAGTACTCATCTTTTGACTAAATCAATGCAATAGAGACATTCTACCTAAAAAATTTGATGTAGTGAAAAGCACAATACGTAAAATTTATGGCATAATCAGACTGTTGGAATTGTGTACCCCACCTGCAACTAAATATTGTTCTCTTCATTCTTTTCGTCTCGGAAATCCTTCTCCCCTTTTTATGTGAAAATAATAGTATTACACAAAGTTAATTGTCAAAAACCTCTACGTGTCGAACTCATCAACATCCTTTTGCAATATTATAACAATAACAACATCATACGCAGTATAAACTTTTCAGTTCAGGGAATGTATAACTTGTTCGTGATATGTGATACGTGACACATAATAGTCGATAAAACATATACTCATACACTCTTTTGGATCAAATGAACTCAACGTTACTTTTATGATTTTGACCACCTAACGTGTTGCATCTTCTCCATTGTTACACTCTCAAGAAATCCTCGACATGCATGTTAGTTTTAATCTTTGTCTTCCATATCATTGTGCATCCTTTTTCAGTTTGATTAACATATTATCGATACTTCATTAAGTGAGACGAAAACTAAACATT
>AP025057.1:750261-863206 GCA_036186865.1 Eustoma russellianum | reverse complement strand
CCCCGATTGAATCAATTGATGGTTATCGTTATTACATTCTTTTCATTGATTATTACACTAAATATGTCTGGATATTTCCTATGTCTCGCAAATCTGATGTTTCAGTAATTTTTCCTAAATACAAAAGAATGGTTGAGAAGTTTTTTCATCAACCTCTTGTTACTCTATACACAGATGGGGGTACTGAATACAAAGGGCTTAAAGTATTTTTCGAGTCTGAGGGTGTCCAACATCCTGTCTCCCCTCCATATACTCCTGAACATGTTGGCTCTGCTGAACGCAAACATCGACATATAGTAGAACTGGACTCGCTCTATTACACTATTCCTCGTTACCACCCAAGTTTTGGTCGTATGCATTTCTTACAGCCGTTTATCTTATCAATCGTCTACCTACTCCACTTCTCCAAAACCAATCACCATACGAGTCCTTTTTATCTAAACCTCCTACGTATCACACTTTACGTGCCTTTAGGTGTCTCTGTTTCCCTTGGCTTCGGCCTTATGCTGAACATAAGCTCACTCCTCGTTCCAAACCGTGTGAGTTTGTTGGCTATTCTAATACACATCATGCATATAAGTGCCTTGACGTATCCACCAATAGGCTTTATCTCTCCCGGCATGTCCAGTTTCTTGAGCACCACTTTCCCTTTGCCACGCCATCATCTCCTCTTGAGCCGCCTCCATCTCCTTCTACTTGGGCTGCGTGTTCTCCTGCGCTTGCTGCTCTCCCGCCGCCTGTGGAGCTTGTGTCTGCAGCACCCTTGGTTGTGTCACCTCTTCCTTCGCCCGGAGCAGGATCTGCGCCTCCCAGGTATGGTTTGCCCTTGATTACTTCCAGCCCCCCGCCCCAACCCACGCCTTCGGCCCCCCCTTCCCCACAGTCCGCGTCACCGTCCGACCCTTCACCATCTCCGCCTAGTCATCCCATGGTTACCCGTGCTCGTAATCAAATATTTCGCCCCAAGACCTTTCCTGACTATGTTACTTTAAATCACACCACCAAACATCCGCTTCCCCCCACACTTGAACCCATTACTGTAAAACAAGACCTTCGCGACCCTAAGTGGTGTGATGCGATGGATGATGAGCTTGCTGCCCTTGCTCGCAATGGCACGTGGGCTCTAGTAGCCCTGCCTCCCGGTCATAATGCTGTTGGTTGTAAGTGGGTCTTTTGCATTAAGAGTCATCCTGATGGCTCTATTGCCCGTTATAAGGCTCGGTTAGTTGCCAAGGGGTTTCATCAACGTCCGGGTATTGATTATCATGACACATTTAGTCCGGTTGTAAAGCCCACCACGGTTCGTGTTGTACTTTCCGTTGCTCTTTGTCATGGCTGTTCCATTTCTCATTTAGATGTTAACAATGCTTTTCTTAATGGTCACTTAACAGAAGATGTTTATATGACACAACCACCAGGCTTTGTGGATCCGGTCCATCCTAATCATGTGTGTCATCTTAAGCGTGCGCTCTATGGTCTTAAGCAAGCTCCTCGAGCTTGGTATAACTAGTTGAAGCTGTTTCTTCTTCAGTATGGGTTTTCTAATTCCCAATCGGACACATCTCTTTTTATCTATCGTTGCGGTCGCACAGTTTTATATTTTCTTGTCTATGTTGATGATCTTCTTGTCACAGGAAATTGTTCTACCTCCATCCGAAAATTTGTGGACTCCCTCGGTGCACGGTTTTCACTAAAGGAGTTAGGCCCCTTGAACTACTTTCTTGGTATTGAGGCCATATTCACCTCCGCTGCTCTGTATCTGTCTCAACCCAAATATATTCGTGACCTTCTCGAAAATTTTCATTTCTCAGGTATAAAGGATGCCACGACTCCACTGGCCGACTCACTCTTGCCGACGGCACACCACCTGCGGACGCATCTCAGTACCGCAGCCTCATTGGGGGTCTGCAGTATCTCCAGCTTACCCGGCCAGATATTGCCTTTGCTGTTAATAAACTTGCACAATTTATGCATGCTCCCACACAAACGCACTGGACTGCGGCCAAACGACTACTTCCGTACCTCAAGCACACTGTGCATCACGGCATTATGCTGCGCCGCCAGCAACCATTCCACCTTCGGGCATTTTCTGATGCTGACTGGGCAGGTGATCATGATTCTTACCGTTCTACTACGGCCTTTGTACTATTTCTTGGTGGCAATCCTATATCCTGGTCCTCCAAAAAGCAACGCACTATTGCCCGATCATCCACTGAAGCAGAGTACCATGCCGTTGCCGCTGCTGCTGCCGATGTCACGTGGGTTACTAATCTTCTCTCCGAACTTGGTGTTACTCTATCTCACTCTCCAACTATTTACTGTGATAATTTAAGCGCAACTTATTTATCAGCTAATCCAGTTTTTCATAGTCGCATGAAACATCTCGTGCTAGATTATCACTTTGTGCGTGAAAAAGTAGCAAGTGGCTCACTCTCAGTTCGTCATATCTCCACGGAAAATCAACTAGCGGATGCTCTCACTAAACCACTTCCTAAAGCTCGTTTTGAACTTCTTCGATCCAAGATTGACGTTTCCGACGGAATCACCATCTTGCGGGGGCGTGTTAAGGGATAGCCCCTTCCTCCAGCCGGATGCTACGGACGTTGCTCAGACTGTTGCAACAGCCCAACAGCCCTATCTTTTATTCAAGTTATAATTTAGGATGTTAATATCTTGTGGATATTTTGTTGTAACAGATAGGTGTTTGAGTTGTATCAAACTACAAGTTGTAAAGTCCAAGAAACCCTATTAAGTAGGGCAAACCGTGTGTACACATTTTGTATGTATGAAAATACATTTTGCTCAATATCTCTTATATGCACAAAGTGTAGGGTAACACTGCGTATATCAAATCGCAAAGCGATCCGACTCCTCCCCATACTCTGTGCAAATATGAAAGCATAATGCACCGAGAATGTCTTTTATAAAGTATTAATCAACCACTAAATATAAAGACTACCATTTGACAGCCCTAAATTTTTATCTGAATTCGAACAACATGTTTCACCATAATTCAACTAAAAAAAAAAAAAATCACAATCACACACACACAAAACACTAGCGGACAAAATGTTGGTGATTGGAACATCCATCAGGCTGGTTTTAAAGCATCCTCTCTTTATTAACAGATGATGATAATTGGAGGAAGATGCCCCAAGTATAGTCCAAAGGAAGAACTTTTGGTCCCTTCCCTCTATAATATATAATTCTATACTCTTTTTAAAGTTTTCATAATCATTTGAGTCAAAGGACTCATGATCTTATTTTAACTGTTTGCGAAAGGTCCGAAGAGATACTGAATTGTTTTGTGTTCTGATGTATGTAGTTTTATCATACACTTTGTATAAGAGACTGTTTCTGTGGCTCAAATCGTGGCCTCAAGGTCACAAAATAGTAATCTCACCAATTGATTCAAAGTCCGTTCTAACAAGATACTAAGCCTCAAAATATCAATTGATGCAGTCGCATCTGAACATGCACCTCCGATTATAGACAAATAGCGTTTTCTCCTTTTTTACACCCATATATATATATATATATATATATATATATATATATATATATATATATATATATATATATATAGACATAACCATGTATACATAATTTTTTATTTTATGTGTTTATGTGTCCATACCAATATGCTCAAAATCAGTGGTAGAGCCACACTTGCATACTATGAATTTTTGTAGAAAATCTTGTTTAGTTTAGGCTTTTATTCAATAATGATATATGAATTGAAGTAATTGAAAAGAGGTCTGAGTGTCTATTCTCCAGTCTCCCAAAAGTAGAAAACCCCGTGGATTTAATTACAAAAAGAATTACAGAAAACTAAATAGAACGAAAGCTGGCACCCCACCATCCACTTTCTCCTCTTTCTTTCATTTCCTCTCCCGATTTTGGCATTTTCCACCAGTTATTTTACCCCGACCAGTGTTGACCCCAGTAGCACAGCCAGAATTCGGAACTTGGATATGCACAAATTATATTGAAATTTTCAAATCAAATTATATCTAAAATAAACTGAAATTTCAAATTGTACACATAATCTATTGTGGTATCTAAGATTTATAGATAATATTTTAACTGCTTTGTAGATAATATTCTAGAAGAGATAAAATCTATTATTTTCCTTGATTGTAGTACATGATTGTAGAGTTTGTTGTACTTACACTTGTATATATACGCCATACTGCATATACGGAAAATATATTAGAATTCACATTTCGAGAGAGTTTCGATCCAGTCGTCATATTAATCGTATTCTTCCGTTGGAAGTTTGTGTTGCTCACTCTTTGGTCTGTGTTGTTTACGGTAGTGCTATCAAAGTCGACTGCCCGCATTGATGTCGATTTTCAAATTCCTCTTTCTTCCAGTGTCTACTACAGCCAGTCGACTATACCATTTTATTTTTATTTTTTTTCTTTCGCCCATTTTTTGTTTTGTTTTTTTTTTTTTGGTTTTAGTTGTCTTCGGTGGTATTTTCCAAATCGACAGCCCACCGTCGATTGTTTCAATTCCTTTGGCTTCAAAAGTCGACTGCAGCAAGAAGTCGACTGCAGCTGTTTTTTTGTTTCCGTTCATTTGTCAAAAGTAATTCATGACAGATCAGTCGATAGCATCATTAGTTGGCCCAGTTTGTAGACCATTTGAATGGAGGTAATTTTGGTCAAAACGTTAAGATAGCAGGCAAGACAGATTCGGATACTGTTTCCTTTTCGTCTTCATCTTGGTTTTTTGATAGTGGAGCCAACACACATACTGTTAATGATCTGTCATTATTTACTACTATTGTCACTGACAAGGTTGCAGCTACAGTCCAAATCACTGATGGTATACGTGTGGCGGTGCGTGCCATAGGGATGGTCAAGATTTCGGATACCTTAGTTCTGCATGATGTTCTGGGCGTTCCCGAGTTTGCATTTAATTTGATTTTTGTCAGTCGTTTAGTGAAAGATCTGAAGTGTGTACTGAGTTTTGGCTCGGATTTTTGTGTTGTGCAGGAAATGCCATCGAGGAAGCTGATTGGAATGGGTAGGCAGCATGATGGCCTCTACCAGCTTACACAGTTTTCAGCCTCTTCTGCTCTTGCCGCAATAAAGTGTGATGATGCCATCTGGCATCGTCGAATGAGTCATCTTCCTTTTTCCAAGTTTCGTTTTATTCATTCTATTGTTGTTTCTGCTAAAGACATCTTTTGTGATGCTTGTAGTCGCGCGAAGCAAACTCGCTTACCGTTTCCTATTGGTACTAGCATCACTATGCAGACTTTTGACCTCATTCATAGTGATATTTGGGGACCTTATAAAACGCCTAGTTTGTCTGGTGCGCATTATTTCTTAACTATTGTTGATGATTACAGTCGTAATACTTGGGTTTATTTGATTCGTTCTAACTATGAAACGAGTCGTTATTTGTTGCATTTCTTTCAATGGGTTCGTACACAGTTTAACAAGTGTGTCAAACGTGTTCGTAGTGATAATGTGTTAGAGTTTTCTCATGCCACCCTGCTTAATTATTATTCTGATCACGGTATCGAAGCCCAAACTTCTTGTGTTTACACTCCGCAACAGAATGGTGTTGCTGAGCGTAAACATCGTCACATTTTAGAACTAGCACGTGCTCTTCGTTTTCATGCCCATTTACCTATCATGTTTTGGGGGAATGTATTCTTACTGCTGTTTATCTTATTAACCGTATGTCAGTTACCATCCTTCAAAATAAAATGCCCTATGAACTTCTAACGGGATGTTTGCCTACTTATTCGCATCTTCGTGTCTTTGATTGCCTACGTTATGGTTACACTTATCATGGTCATCGTGACAAATTTGCTCCGCAATCTGAACCCGGCATATTTCTTGGTTATCCCCATTCTCAGAAAGGTTATAAAATATATGATTTACCTGGTCGTAAAATCTATGTAACTCATGATGTGTCCTTCTATGAATTGTGTTTCCGTTTGCTGTCGACTCTTGTTTTGATTTATCCCGCAGTTCCCCGACGGGTATCATAGGTCCAGCTGCTGGGGTTCCAGTTGCCTCGTTGGTCGACCCGCCGTTTCCTTCGCCTGGCGAGCCTTCCCCTTCTTCGGCCGACGCTATCTCCATCTCGTCCGACATTCCTCAACCTTCGGTTGGAAAGGCCCAGCCTTCTCTTCTTTTTCAGCGGGTACGGTCCAGCCTTCCCTTTCGGAGCCTGTTTCTCAGTCTACTTCTCTCTGTCTTAAGGCCTATTGTGATGCTGACTGGGCTGGTTGTCCCATTACCCGTCGCTCCACTACAGGGTATATGATATTTCTTGGCTCATCGCTTATTTCTTGGCGGCCCAAGAAGCAGTCTGTGGTTTCTCGTTCGTCTGCTGAAGCTGAGTATCATGCCATGGCTCATGCGACAAGTGAGATAGTTTGGTTACGTTAGCTACTAGCTGATCTTGGTCTCTGGATTTCTGATCCTGTGGATCTTCATTGTGATAATCAAGTAGCATTGCACATTGTGGCTAATCATGTCTTTCACGAACACACGAAACATATCGAGATTGATTGTCATTTTGTTCGTCAGCATTACTCTGCTAGGCGTATTCTTCCTCGCAAAATATCTGCGTCTCATCAGCTTGCCGATGGGTTCACCAAGTCCCTAGGACCGACGGCTTTTCAGCGATTTTTGGGCAAGTTGGGCACTATTGATATTCATGCTCCAACTTGAGGGGAGTATTGTGATATCTAAGATTTGTAGATAATATTTTACTTACTTTGTAGATAATATTCTAGATAGAGATAGAGTCTATCTTTTTCCTTGATTGTAGTACATGATTGTAGAATTTGTTGTACTCACACTTGTATATATACGCCATACTGCGTATACAGAAAATATATCAGAATTCACATTTCTTCATAATCTAAAACAAACTCAGATTATTGTAAGTATAAATCACCTTATATATGTCCTCGTCTCAGTTTCGATTTTTTGGTTTAATTTTCTGAAATCATTCCAAAATATTATTATTATTATATTTAAAATGATATCTTTTTTATATAATTAACCAAAAAATCATTTAAAAATCGATCACCTATATTGTTTCGCAGCTTATTTTTGACATAGTTCATCCTCAAAAATGTTCTTTTGACACTTGCATTAGCCACAAGAAGAATTAGGACCAACTTTAGGAACAAATAGACTATTGATGTATTTTTGTTTTTTTTTTTCAAATAATTTCCATTGAAAGATCACAAATATCTTTTTGACCATCGAAATTCCTCGTCCTTCTTCATAACATGGATGAAATTATCAAGTTCATCATCAAGTCGTTGCAAGTCAACATTTGAAAAGTCATTAGGATAAAATTCAGAAAGTCGAAGCAATTTTGATTTGTCAAAAGAAGAGAACGTATCAAGTAGACTCAAACTAGTCATATAAAAAGGCAACTCCATGCTTATCTTATCAAATCTATTGTTGAGGTCTTCAAGTTGTAGATCAATAACTGTCAAAAAGATATCAACTTGAAAATGATGAAGATTTGTAGGTTATTGCTTGTTATGCTTCTTTCTTCCTCGAGGAACATATCCTATCCATATTAAGAACATGAACACCATTTTTACCACAAAAGAAATGATTGAGTTCAAGAAAGGCTCACACCCATCTTTTCTCATTTGTTGTAGTCGTTCTTTAGTTAACTTCACCAATGACATGGCATTAACAGTGTCTTGATCTTTCTCTTGTAAAACGTTATTCAAGTTATTAGATACACTTATTGTTTTATTTATGCAGGTACATATAGAACCGAGGGTCTCACATGAAGCAAAATTTCTATCCCTTCGGATAGAGGTATTGTTTGCCTTCCGCTCATCCTCCCTAGATCCTAACGATAGCTTTTGCTATCGTTGGGATATACTGAGTATGACTGATTGATTGATAGATACACTTAATATTGTCCACAGTAAATGCACCACAAAATAAAGTCAAATGACTCGAGCACATAACTAAAAAAAAAAAAAAACTGCTTGTGGTTGATCATCTTAGGATTAAGGCTTCAAAAACCAGAAAAAACTAGCAAAATGCTGACCTATTGCTTTAGGTCCTTCAAGGTTCGTTTTCTTTAGGTTCTTTTTTTTTTTCTTTGGTTCTTCGATTTCAAAATGACCTCAAACTGATCTGAAAGATTTTTTGCTATCAGTTTTTAGGAATTTCCCATTTCTTCTTTGGTGTGACAAAATTTAGCACCAAATGCAACGCGTGAGAACTCAAGTCTAACGCGTTATTTCGGTCTGATAGTACTTTTTGGGTCAAAAATGATTAACCTAAGTTGATTATTTAGTAGTTATGTAGCGTGTTGCTTTTTTCTAGAGCTCTTTCTGACGTGGGACGGTGTGTTACAATCTCACTTTTTATAAACAAACCAACATCTACTAGTATTTCCTATCAAGTTTTTAAACATTTCTAGACCCTATTGATAACTTTTGTCGTCGTTGAGATATACTGTGTATGGTTGTTGGTTGGTTGGTAGTCGGTTATAATACCATTCTATAACAACCAAGTTGACGGTTAATCCTGGTACAGGAACATGATGTTACAACATTTGGTGTGTGAAATAATTCGAATAATTGTGTAGCACTATCATGCTTCTACATATATGTGGAGTATTATCTACCATGTTATGAAGAACGAGAATTGAGTGGTTTCAAACAAGTGCATGAGGCAGTAATGTCATGGAATTAGTTAAAAGCTAGTGATTCGAGCCAAGGGAACAAAGCTGTCTGGGCTTGTACTCGAATATGAATACATAAGAGTAAGGATAAACATATACCTACATTCTCTTTTGCAGGGAAGCAATTGGTTCCTCTTGAAAACGCCAAAACGGCAACTGTTGTGTTATTATTATTATTTTTTTTATGTATACCGACATGCATACACAAATATCCTTGAAACCATAAACATATTCCCCTGAAAGATGACAATATTTAGAAATTTTCTTGGGATTTTAAGCAACTTTATGAGAGAAACAAAAATATCTATCCATTGAGTTGACTTCTCTGCATATATGTAAATGTATATATATGTGGAGTATTAAAAGCGCACATATATACACAAAACCACATGTACTAGTAGACTCTATTTAAATTTTTTTGTAGATTTGTTGAGTAATGCAACTTCTGATTTTTTTTTTTTTCGTTATGGCATACATCAACCCAACAGGCGGGGGGGGGGGGGGGAGTTTGAGGCTCTCATGTTGGGGAGTCAACAAAACTACCAACAAAATTTGTTTAGCATAATGGGGGGATGATACAATTGTAGAAATATGAAATGATTTGATGTAGTTAAAAGATGTTTGAAAAACAGTTAAAAAGGTATTTCATATTTTGGAAATAAAACAAAATGAGAAAAACACACTCTGAGACATAGATCTCTTACATAGATCAATCTATGTATACTTAAAGTCTCTAAAAATCGATCTACGTATACTTAACTCTCTAAAATGAGACGGAAATCGATCTATGTAAGGACTGTACAAAGATGAAAACACACTGTCCAACGTCGATCTCTCATGTTGGAAAACATCGATCAATCGATGTGACATCAATCTCTAAAATAAAAGACATCGATCAATCTGTTGGGATATGAAGAGTTTTGATGAAATTAAAAGGTGATTTGGAAAAGACAAAAATGAATCTAACACTTGGAATATAAAGTAAAACACACTGTGAGACATCGATCTCTAAACTGAAGGACATCGATCGATCGATGTATACATTAGTCTCTTGAATAAGAGACATCGATCGATCGATGTATGACAGAACCAATCCAGGAACATTCTGTGAGACATCGATCTCTGAAGTAATACACATCGATCGATCGATGTGTACATCGATCTCTAAAAGAACATACATCGATCGATCGATGTATAAGAGATCAAAACCTGGAACTTTCTGTGAGACATCGATCTCTAAGCTACAAGACATCGATCGATCGATGTATACTTCAGTCTCTCAAATTAGAGACATCGATCGATCGATGTGTTACAGAATTCAAAATTTTTTGAACGTTGGAACAAAATCCAAGGGAGATTTTTAATGTTTTCTCTTTCCAATCTTGCTCAAAATTCTTGTGGACTTTAACCTAACCTATTACATGCTTCCTTGACTATTGTATACATGTCTAAGATTCTCTAGGGTGGCTATCCAAGATCAAATCACTCCATAGGGTGGCTAAAGACTATTTGGGCACTATCTTGACATTTTTGAAGATGAAGACTTGGTGGAAGACCTCAAAAACGTGGTGAACTTCTTCTATAAATGGAGGAGGCTTGGATGAAGCAAATACACACTTTCAACATCATCTAGCTTCATTTTACATTGTTGTACATTTCTCTCATACTTGTAAAATTGTTTAAAGCTTGTCTAGCTTTCTTTGATCTTCATTGTTTGTATATTGAGAGAAAGAGAGTCAAGCACAAGAGGAACCACAATTACTTGATCTCTAGCTTGTGCTTAGACTTGTGAGAAAGTGTGAACCTTACCATATTTCTTCAACCCACTGTGAGAAGTTCTTGAGGGAACTTTTGTTGAAGTTGTGAGGAAGCAAGAAGTTGTTCTTGCTAATAGCTGTAGTTGCTGTGGTTGCACAAGTGTGTTGTGCAAGTAGTTGTTGTTGTTGTGGCTTACACTAAAGTGTTAGTGTAAGTGTTGTTGTGGTTGTTCTTATTGTTCATAATAAGAAGAGTAGTTGTTGAAAATCCACTTTGGAAACAAAGTGGTAGTGGAGTAGAATCATTTACGATTCGAACCACTCTATATCCGGTGTACTCATTCACTACTTCTCATCTCCATTCTTGCTCTGATTTTGAATATCCTTTTTGAGTTGAGACAAACGAGAAAATTCCGCAAAAAGAGCCAAACACTCTATTCACCCCCCCTCTAGAGTGTATTTCGGACCTAACAATTGGTATCAGAGCCTAACCTTGATTGCTTGGCCTATCTTTGCAAGTAGCAAGGTTAAAGATCATGGCAATGACAACCTCAACCTCAACCTCTTCATCTTCCAAGCCTACTGCACTATTTTCCGGATCAAACACTAAAGCTCCTATGTTTGATGCCCAAAACTACTCTTTATGGAAATTTCGAATGATCAATCATTTGAAAGGCTGTGGATTTGATATATGGAGAGCTGTTGTCAAAGGAATTGAAGTTCCTATGATTGCCAACTCAAAAGGAGAATCAATGTTCAAAGATGAGGATGACTACACCGACGAAGAGAAGGTAAATTTCGCCATCAATGGCAAAGCTTTTGACATTCTCTCAAGTGCTCTTACCACCACTGAGCTCACTAGACTTCAAGGTCTTGAAACAGCCCATGAGGCATGGAAAAGGCTTGAAATGATACATGAAGGAACTGAGCAAGTAAGAATGGCCAAAAGACTCATGCTCATGAAGGAGTATGAAATGTTCGGAATGAAAAGCGGTGAGAAGATTGAGGAGACAATCGATCGATTCACACGAATAGTGAATCAACTCTCCATGGTTGACAAGAAAATCTCAAATGAAGATCTTGTCTCAAAACTTCTCAACTCTTTGCCAAGAGAATGGACACCCAAAGTCACCGCCATCACCGAATCAAAGAATCTCAAGACTCTCACTCTTGATGAGCTATCCGGTAATCTTCTTACTCATGAAATTCTTATTGATGAACAAAATAGGATGAATCCCATCAAGCCTACACAAACATCACACAAGGGATTGGTGGTAGAGTCCGATGATTCGGATGAGGAAGTTGCCCTTCTAGTAAGAAAATTTAGAAGAATGGCAACTAGAAACAAAGCTCAAGCAAGAAAGTTTTTCAAGAAACCATCTAAAGAAAAGGAAGCAAGTGAAAATTGCTATAGATGTTGTCGACCCGGCCACTTCATTGCCGATTGCCATGTAAAGGAGCCACAAAAGCAAGAAAAGAAGGTCTTTCCTCAAAAGAAGAAAGCCCTCAATGCGGAGGTAACCACGTGGGATGATCTCCTTTCGGAATCGGAAGGAGAAGAGAGTGAAGATCAAGGTGTTGGACTTGTGGCAATGGTTGAAAATCCAAAGGTTCAACATACTTGTCTTATGGCGATAGAAGATGACCTTGAGGTAAATTCTAATCCTTCAAATTTGCATGATGAAATAGGAGATTTGCAAGATGACTTTGAGAAATTAAATCTGAAATATAAGCATTTAAAGAAAGAATTCAAGAAATGCATTTTAGAAAATAAGAGCTTGCATGACAAAAATATTTTGATATTTCAAGAGCATGATATCATACTTACCATGCACAAAACCGTAGCTCTTGAAAATGAAGAAATTAGAAAAGAATGTGAGAAACTAAAATTAGACTTACAAATACTAACAAATGGTAAAAACAACTTAGACATACTACTTGGAAATCAAAGGATTGGAAATGATAAATCCGGTTTAGGATTTAACTCATCATCTTCTTCTATTAAACCTAAGTCCTTGAAGAAAAAGGCAAACAACAGAAAAACACAACAAAATTCATCATCTTCTAAACCAAAGCATGTACCCACTTGTTTTTATTGCAACAAACTAGGACATGTAAAGAAAGCATGTAAAGCTCGATTTGAAAGCACATATGTTTGGAAGCCTAAGGGTCGAAAAACTAACCCTAAAGGACCCAACCATCAAAGGGTACCAATGCATACATCTTTTGGTTTTGTAGGCTCTCAAGATAAATGGAGTAGCCAAAGAAGAAGGAACCAAATGGCTTATGGACAGCGGATGTTCAACTCACATGACCGGAGACAAGACGTTGTTCACCAAGCTCAAGCTCCAAGATGGTGGAACGGTGCATTTTGGCAATGGGAGAGCCAAAATCCTTGGACATGGAGAAATTGGTAATTCTTCCTTTACTATTAATAATGTACTATATGTAGAAGGGCTTAAGTATAATTTGATAAGTGTTAGCCAACTATGTGATGCTAATTTTCAAATTGAGTTTGCGAAAAGAAAATGTGTTGTGAAAAAGAACGATAAGATTGTTTTTGAAGCCATTCGTAAAAATGATGTTTACAAATTTAGCACACATGATTTGATATCACAAAATGTTTCTTGCCTAGTTGCCAAAAATGATTTGACTCAACTATGGCATAGACGACTTGGACACATTAGTTTTAAGAATTTCAAAGAGATTTGCAAAAATGAAAAAGTCCAAGGTCTTCCAAAATTAAATTTCGAAAACCATGGCTTATGTGACACTTGTCAAAAGGCAAAACTTGTTAAAACAAGTTTCAAGCCCAAAAGTGAAATCTCCACCACCAAACCCTTACAATTGCTTCATATGGATTTGTATGGGGATATTGGTACAGCAAGTCTAAGTGGAAAACATTACACCTTTGTGGTGGTAGATGACTTTTCTAGGTACACTTGGGTAATGTTCTTAGCTAAAAAGAATGATGCATGCCAAGAATTTATAAAGCTTTGTAAAAGATTAGAAAATCAAAGAGAGGACACAATTAAGGAAATTAGAAGTGATAGAGGTGGTGAGTTTGATGGAGAATTTCAAGAATTTTGTGTATCCAAGGGGTATGGACACAATTTCTCAGCTCCAAGAACTCCTCAACAAAATGGTGTTGCGGAAAGGAAGAATAGAACACTTCAAGAAATGAGTAGAGCCATGCTAAACGAATTTGAGTTACCCAAATATTTTTGGGCCGAAGCGGTAAATACCGCTTGTCATGTGATAAATAGAGTTTATTTGAGACCATTTCTCAAAAAGACTCCTTATGAGCTTTGGAAAGGTAGAGTACCAAATATTGGTTATTTCAAGGTTTCTGGTTGTAAGTGCTTTATACTTAACACCAAAGATAACTTGGATAAACTCGACTTCAAAGCGGATGAAGGAATCTTTATGGGTTATGCTCAAAATAGCAAGGCATTTAGAGTATATAATAAAAGAAGCATGAAAGTTGAAGAATCAATTCATGTAAAATTTAGTGAACTCAATGAGGACAAATCAAACATTAATGATGACGATGATGATGATGAAATAATTGAAGTAAGCCATATAGAGAAATTTGAGAATCCAAAAGGTAATATTGTTATTGACCTTAGGATTGATCCACTTGAACCTAAGGTCGAAAATGAAGAAGTAGGAGGAGATACCTCAAATTTACCGGATTCATATAAGTATAGGAAAGATCACCCTAAAGAGTTGATATTAGGTGAAACTAGCCGAGGTATAATGACAAAGAGAAAGTTCAATGAAAATGCTTTTATTTCACAAGTTGAGCCTAAAAACATAAAGGAGGCAATAAATGATGAAGATTGGGTATTTGCTATGCAAGAAGAATTAAATCAATTTGAAAGAAGTGATGTTTGGGAATTAGTTACTAAACCTAGTGATCATCCCGTAATTGGCACTAAATAGGTGTTTAGAAATAAAAGGATGATAAAGGAAACATCACTAGAAACAAAGCTAGATTAGTAGCCCAAGGCTATAGGCAAGAGGAAGGCATAGACTATGATGAAACTTTTGCCCCCGTAGCTAGGTTAGAAGCTATTAGGATGCTATTAGCATATGCATGCTATAAGGATTTCAAACTATATCAAATGGATGTGAAATCCGCATTCTTGAATGGAATAATTCAAGAAGAGGTCTATGTAGCTCAACCTCCGGGGTTTGAAAATCATGATTATCCAAATCATGTTTTTAAACTCAAAAAGGCCCTTTATGGACTTAAACAAGCTCCTAGGGCTTGGTATGATAGATTAAGTAACTTCCTACTTGAGAACGAGTTTTCAAGAGGAAAAGTCGACACTACTCTTTTTATTAAAGAACAAGGAAACCATCAATTGCTTGTTCAAATTTATGTGGATGATATTATATTCGGTGCTACTAACGATTCTCTTTGTGAGCATTTTGCAAAATTGATGGAAGGAGAATTTGAAATGAGCATGATGGGTGAACTCAACTACTTTCTTGGTCTACAAATCAAGCAAACTCAAGATGGAGTGTACATATCTCAAACAAAGTACACAAATGATTTGCTCAAAAAATACAAATTCGAGGATGGAAGAAGTGTGAGCACTCCTATGAGCACAAGTACAAAGCTTGACAAAGACGAAAAAGGAAAGCCGGTTGAGGTAACAAAATATAGGGGTATGATTGGTAGTTTACTTTATTTGACCGCTAGTAGGCCGGATATTTTGCATGCTGTGTGCTTATGTGCTAGATTTCAAAGTATGCCTAAGGAATCGCATTTAGTTGCCATTAAACGTATCTTTAGGTATTTGAAAGGAACTTTGAACTTCGGATTGTTTTATCCCAAAAATGGTTGTTTTGATCTAAGAGGGTATAGTGACTCCGACTATGCCGGAAATCTTGTTGATAGGAAAAGCACCTCCGGGACATGTCAATTCCTTGAAGACTGCTTAGTTTCTTGGTTCTCCAAGAAACAAAATAGTGTGTCACTTTCAACTGCGGAATCCGAATATATATCGGCCGCTTCATGTTGTGCATAACTACTTTGGATGACAAACACATTGAATGATTACAATGTTAAGTTTGATAAAGTTCCCATCTTATGTGATAATACCTCAGCCATAAGTATAGCACAAAACCCGGTTCATCATAGTAGAACAAAACACATTGAAGTGAGGCACCACTTCATAAGAGATTGTATTCAAAAAGGATTGGTATGTGTTGAGTTCGTTCCAACAAATGACCAACTGGCGGATATTTTTACCAAGTCACTCCCTACCGAGACCTTTGAATCAATTAGAACAAGACTAGGAATGATAAACAATGCTTAAAAATTAAGAAAATCAAATTTCAGAAAAACAGGTACATCGATCGATCGATGTACCTATCTGAGAGATCGATGTATACATCGATCTCTACATCGATCGATCGATGTAGACGAATCCAGAATTTTTGCAGTCGACTTAAACACGCAGAATTCTTCCTTCTTCACCAGAAGTACGCATTTCTAACCCTAGAAAAACTCCCTGGCGATTCCTTTTTCCTCAAAACAGATTCTTCCCTCATTTTCTTCTGAAACTCTTCAAAATCCCCATCTCTATCAACTCCATTATATCATTTTCCTTCCTTCAATTAAGTTCCAATTTTTTTAAAACCCTAGACATCAAATCCGAAAATGCCAAAATCAAAACACACATCCAAGAAGGCTAGGGCATCACAACCTGAAGAAGAAGGGTCAAGCCATGTACAACAAGGGCATTCTTCTAGGTCTCAAGCCCCCACACAACCTAGAAGTGGAGAAACTAGGCAGAGGCAAGCAGATTTCAGTCAAGCTGAAAATTTGGATCAGATTCGTAGTGGTCTTACCTATAAAAACTTCCCTTGGATCAAAAGAAATGTCAAAGGAGTTTTGGAGAAACCATTTGGAACAGGTAAATTCGGATACATTTCTCTTAGAGCTCAAGAGTTGTTTATAGAATGGGAAAGTGCTGAGAGAGCAACTATTCCATTGAAACTGTTACAATTAGAGGATATTGCATCTAACAATGAATTAAGTCAAATTGTTGATTGGATAGATGCTCAAAATTGGAGAAATCTTTGGATTGGAAGTAATATGAAGAAAATGTCTAAGAAGTATACTAGACTTTTCTATGCAAATCTGTGGATTGAGTATGTGAATGGTTTTCCTTACTCCTTGAATAGCATAATTGATGGTCAACATATTGAATGGACGTGTAGAATGATTTGTGAATACATTGGAGTTCCAGATGAAGGTTTAGAATCGTTTGAAGTTTGGTATTGGGATGAGAACAAATGGCAAGTGAGTGAAGAGCATGTTAAGAGCTTTCTAGGCTTCTATCCGACCAAAAATACTAATGACATGCCATTGGTATATAGGGTATTAACTGCCATCGTCACTTTCTGTATCAATGGGAAATCTGCAAAACTTCCTAGCAATCTTGATTTTTATATTGCCTATAGAATAGCCAATAGGGAACAATTAAATTTTGGAGAAATCTTCATTGCGAATGTTATAGAAGCCGCCACCAAAAAGACCAAAGCCCTTCCATATGCAAACCTTATCTACTATATGCTAAGAAAGTCGGGTATTGAGATTGATGATTCGGAGGTTGAGAAAATTTCTGTTAAGGACTATTACGATAAAATCAACATTCAACAAATCAACAAATCAAGAAAAGAAGCCCGAAAAGGAGTGGAACAAGAAATAGAAGAAGAGGACGATGAAGCTCAGCCACCTGCAGATGATGAGGACACAGGCCCGAGGAATACACAGTTACCCATTCCTGAATCGGAAGAAGGAACACAAAGCGGACCTAGCTCAAGTATTCCAGAACTACAACAACAAGTTGTAGAGCTTCAACACGAGGTGGGAACCTTGAAGAACAAATTTGCAAGGTTCAAAGCTAAGATGAAGGCGTGCATCCCAAGCTTGACTTACTCATCAGACGAGGATTAGGACTAGCATTTCTTCATCCCGGTGTCCCGTAGCACTTCTAGAATAAAATAACTCTTATCGCTCTTGTTGTTTAACTCAGGATGTTCTATGACTATCGTATGTTTTATGACTATCGTATATCCTTTTATGGTTTTTGATAATTTCAAAAAGGGGGAGAAATAGTTATGTTGATTGGTTGATTGGCTTAACATGTTAGTTATGTTGATATGATTGGCTTAACATGTTAGTATGTAAATTGGCATATGGTTGATGGATATATTGCTTAAATATGTTTGCTTGAAGGAGGCTTAATATGTTGGTATACTAATTTGCTTAACGGATATAGTAGTATACTTGATTGCTTATATTGGCATATGCTTGATGGATATATTAGCTAATGGATATAGTAGTATACTTGATTGCTTGACTAATATATTGGCATATGCTTGATAGATATATTGGCTTTGCTTAAATAAGTTTGCTTGCTGGATATAAAACATGATTGAGTATACATGGTATGAAATGATACATATGGGTATGTACAAGGAGATAAAAATATAATTTGGATGTATAATTAGTTGAGGGGGAGTCTTTGGACATAATAACTTATTTCATAAATTGAAGGGGAGCATAAAATGCATGGAGAAAGAGGGAGATTCGATTTTTATATGTCTTAAAATCCTTTGGTAGCTTAAACATATTTTTCAAAAACATCTTTTAATTCTGAGTTTTGAAATCATCAAAAAGGGGGAGAATGTTGGGATATGAAGAGTTTTGATGAAATTAAAAGGTGATTTGGAAAAGACAAAAATGAATCTAACACTTGGAATATAAAGTAAAACACACTGTGAGACATCGATCTCTAAACTGAAGGACATCGATCGATCGATGTATACATCAGTCTCTTGAATAAGAGACATCGATCGATCGATGTATGACAGAACCAATCCAGGAACATTCTGTGAGACATCGATCTCTGAAGTAATACACATCGATCGATCGATGTGTACATCGATCTCTAAAAGAACATACATCGATCGATCGATGTATAAGAGATCAAAACCTGGAACTTTCTGTGAGACATCGATCTCTAAGCTACAAGACATCGATCGATCGATGTATACTTCAGTCTCTCAAATTAGAGACATCGATCGATCGATGTGTTACAGAATTCAAAATTTTTTGAACGTTAGAACAAAATCCAAGGGAGATTTTTAATGTTTTCTCTTTCCAATCTTGCTCAAAATTCTTGTGGACTTTAACCTAACCTATTACATGCTTCCTTGACTATTGTATACATGTCTAAGATTCTCTAGGGTGGCTATCCAAGATCAAATCACTCCATAGGGTGGCTAAAGACTATTTGGGCACTATCTTGACATTTTTGAAGATGAAGACTTGGTGGAAGACCTCAAAAACGTGGTGAACTTCTTCTATAAATGGAGGAGGCTTGGATGAAGCAAATACACACTTTCAACATCATCTAGCTTCATTTTACATTGTTGTACATTTCTCTCATACTTGTAAAATTGTTTAAAGCTTGTCTAGCTTTCTTTGATCTTCATTGTTTGTATATTGAGAGAAAGAGAGTCAAGCACAAGAGGAACCACAATTACTTGATCTCTAGCTTGTGCTTAGACTTGTGAGAAAGTGTGAACCTTACCATATTTCTTTAACCCACTGTGAGAAGTTCTTGAGGGAACTTTTGTTGAAGTTGTGAGGAAGCAAGAAGTTGTTCTTGCTAATAGCTGTAGTTGCTGTGGTTGCACAAGTGTGTTGTGCAAGTAGTTGTTGTTGTTGTGGCTTACACTAAAGTATTAGTGTAAGTGTTGTTGTGGTTGTTCTTATTGTTCATAATAAGAAGAGTAGTTGTTGAAAATCCACTTTGGAAACAAAGTGGTAGTGGAGTAGAATCATTTACGATTCGAGCCACTCTATATCCGGTGTACTCATTCACTACTTGTCATCTCCATTCTTGCTCTGATTTTGAATATCCTTTTTGAGTTGAGACAAACGAGAAAATTCCGCAAAAAGAGCCAAACACTCTATTCACCCCCCTCTAGAGTGTATTTCGGACCTAACACAATCGATGTAGTTAAGGTTTAAAATTGAAACTACAGAGTCCAACACCAATCTCTGAGGTTGAATCAACTTCTTATTTCTTTGTTCATTATGGCATACATCAATTTAAATCTCATAAAACCTTATAAACAGATAGGGTTGTTGAACGAACCGAATAATTCACGAACTGTTCGAGTTCGGTTTGTATTTGGTTCGTATTTGTTCGATAATTATTTGTTAATGAGCCGAATTCAAATAGGTATTCGGATTCGTTTAGTTAAATGAGCGTTTATTTAAACAGTTATAAGGTTATTGAGTCAAACTCGAACCAACTTTAAAGTTGTTTAGCTAAACGAACCGAGCCGAATCATTCGTTTAGCTAAACGAATTCAAATTTGAAAAAATAGTATTCGGTTCGGTTTGGTAACACCCGTGTAAACGGGGAAGTGTGAGGCTCTCGTGTTGGGGATTCAACACTTATACCAACAAAATTTGTTTAGGATAATTCAAGGGGAAGAAAAATGATACAATGAAAGATGAACTATGGATTCACATGTAATGTATTCCATGTCATTGTCCCGTCATATAGTATAGAGTTAGAAGTACGAACGAACAGTTATGGTCAAGAACATGCGGGCAGAGGTCATTGAATCCTTTTGGTGGTCTGTAGGAGTTAGAGTTCATCCTGCATGCAGACAAACTTTATTGCTGGGGCAAAGTCCTTGAAAGAAGTTGCATACCTTTTTGTTCCTTTGGCTTCATAGTATTCCCCACTGGAGTTAATGTTCTTGAGAACTATTATTGTCTTTTTGTAATAAATGGACAAATATTTGAAAGTAGGATATAAAATCTGCCATAAAGTTGTGTAAAATTATTGACATGTCCACTCAAACTACAGTGTTCGTCAGATGGGAAGATCTGGTGCCCATCCACGCGTAAATCAAAAACCGAATAACAAATAAGCTATGTCAGACGGTATACATCAACTCAATTCAGCATAAGTAGCTATGGCTCCACAGTTTTTTCCAGATCTTCCTTTCGCTCTCTCACAGTTTCCATGCTTTTTAACACTAAAATTTAGTGGGAAAGCAATTAAAATGACAAATTTTATTATGCTCCATCCTGCACATAATCGATATAAAGTATCGACCGTTGCTAATGGAAACATTGATGATTACTTTGAGTATCATATTGTTTTAATTTTTTGTATTTATTAAAATAAGATAAGTTCAAGAAGATAGATCATCAAAAGCTAAAGAAAATTTATAATATGTGTCAAATCATATCTTTATTTCATTGTAAATAACTTAACTAGTGTTTACGTGTACAATTATAATCATTTCTTTAATAATGTAAAAGAGCTCTAGTTTTTGTCTGATTTAAGTAAAAGAGCTCATCGACTCAAGTAAAAGAAATCATATCTATCACTTGTGAATGAGTTTCCTAGATCAATGCTAACATTGTTAACGCCTTACCAATTTAGTAGACTGCTGAGATCATGATTTACATTTTCTACGTTGTTTTATTAGGCTGAGATAACAAAAACTCCAAGACTAAAAATTTGGCCTTTTTGCTTTAGAAGAAATCATATCTATCACTTCACCAAATAGTTGAGACACTATTGTAGGTTGCCCTACAGTGAAACTTTAGTGCAATGGAAATTTTGTGCTGTGTACCTTTCCTAAAGGACGTCTACCGGTCGAACAAAAGAAAAGAGCACATATGTGAATGTAACTTTCAATTATCTAAAATGTTCTTAATGCATGATCCTTTTTTTTTTGTTTTTTGCTATATCATTATCCTATGCATATGAGTTATGTTAAAAAAGAATATTTCTTTATAGTATGATCTCAATTCTACCTTTGAGGCCAAAATGATCTTGAGTCAAGGGTTGACGTTAAGGGTTTCGGAAGAAAACTTGTTTTAAAATTTATTACCAAATCTAAAGTTGGAGTCTGCATAATTGTGGAAAGCTTTAAACCTTCTGGTAGGAAGGAAATGCAAAGTATTTAAATAAAATACTTTGATAGATTATTATATATTAAAAAAATTTAGTTTTTTTGACACCTGAATTAATCTGATAAACGAGATGATGACTCGTTACGATTAAGCCAATGTTAACATGTCAAAAAATTTAGTGCACTTATATTTAATACGAAAATTATTAAAGTTGCGATTAACCAAAAAAAAAAAAGATCTCAAACGCTGAGTAGGTTTTCTCTTCTCTAAACAAAAAAAGCAACGAGTACCTTTCTGTTAGGTCCCTTAGAACACACTAGAAGGGGGGTTGAATAGTGTGTTCACCAAGTATGGATATTTTATGGATATTTTTCGTTTTGGAGTACAACCAATACTTGGATGTGCTCTTTAGAAAGAATAAAAACTTGCAAGAAAGTAAAGAACACAAGTATGTATAGAGGTTCAAGTCAAATGACTCTACTCCTCTACCTTCTTGATTTTTCACAAGAAGGATTTTGAAAAGGGGATTGTTATTTCAATGGGGGAAATAGAAATCAAAAACAAAATCCAAACAATGGAAAAACTAGGCAACACACCTAGACCACAACCGAGAGATCTAACCATTTGAAGTCTAGCCTCCAAAGATCTTCTTTGCCCTCAAAGAAATCTTGCAGGGAGAATAGTGCATCACAACACTATCAACTAACCCTTCAAATTCTAGAAAGCTCAAACAAGAAGCACTCTTGCTCCTTGACCAATAGTCTATACAATCTCTCACAATATTTACTCACCAAGAAGAAGACTCTTCTTCTTCTTACAGAAAACACTCTCAACAATAAAGTAAAATATACAATGTTTACAACTATCTTGAGAGCTTGAGCTTGAGAGAAAATCTGAGAGCATAAAATGTAGAAAGTTGGATAAGAAGAGAAGAAACTCTTCTTTTATCACTCTTTTGAATTCTTCCTGTTTGAAACCCTCTGCAGTGCCAATAATGGGTTTTGGCATCTTGTGATGGTACTTCATCATCATTTGAGATCTTCCCTTGGCATGTAGCAAAACTTTTGGAGAGACTTCAAAAAGAAAGCCAAGAATGGAAATCTGGCATTATCAGGTTTGAAGGAGAACCTGTGAAAAATAGCACTAAAAGAAGAGGGTACAAAGAGTCAACTGATGTTAGAAGTGAATCAAAAAGACCTTTGTAACGTTAGTCACATGAAGCGCCTAATGTGTTTAATGAACAGGCGTTCGAAGTGACATCGAGCGCTTAATGTGAAAGAGAACTGGCGTTCGAAGTCACATTAAGCGCCTTATGTGGGCAGCTGAAGGCGTTCGAAGTCACATGAAGCACCTAATGTTACCCTTCATGCTTGTTCGAACTAAATCTGACATTTTCTCAAAAAAAGTACATGGGTGTACGTGCCCATTTTGGGGAAAAGTACTTTTGACTTGGTGGACCACTTGAAGCGCCTAATGTAGGCGTTCGAAGTGTTCGCACTTTTCATCAGAACACATGAAGCGCCTAATGTAGGCGTTCGAAGTGTTCTGACTTCCATACACTTCACATGAAGCGCCTAATGTAGGCGTTCGAAGTGTACGCACATCCAGACACTTCACATTAGGCGCCTAATGTAGGCTTTCGAAGTGTACTGGATCCACCAAGGCACATTAAGCGCCTAATGTGAGCGTTCGAAGTATACTGACTTCCAACACACAACATGAAGCGCCTAATCTACCGTTCAAAGTGCCAAATTGTGCAAATCATCAAAACTCTAACATATTCTAGCATTCTCCCTCTTTTTGATGATTTCACAAAATGCATAATTTTTAAAGGTAACTCCCCCTTAACATATGCTCCCCCTCACAAAATGCAATTTTTACTTTTAAGAAGAGAACCATAAAATTCCACAAATAATGATGCAAAAGACATTTTCATAAAGCTTGAGTTTAAAATAATAAAGAAGGATTCTAAATGAATATACAAGAAAATGATAAGTTGCTAGTCATTAAAAGATAATGTCAATCCATCAGAAATTCTAAAAGATCCTACAATCCACTACCACTTCCACCAGGCTGAAAATCCCCGAAACTGAAACGACTTGATGCATAATCTACAATCCACCCATTTGCTGACCACTCCCGCCAGCTTGCCCGCTTCCACCAGCACCAGCACCAACAGCATCTGCATCTCCAGCAGCAGCATTTCCAGCATGTTCTCCCCCTAAATCATCAAAATCAGGAGGAAGGTAGGCCCATGGAAATTCACGGAGAAAAGCTGCCTTGAGAGCATTGAACCGATATTCATGACGCGCATCTTTGAGTTGAAGCTGCTGAACAGACTGTTCCAAAGACTGAATTTATGAGCACGCAGCTGTTCCTCGGTACTTGATCTTACACCTTCCTGAGGCTCTGCTTCCGCCTCATCAGCAAGGTCAGGAATGGTAGTGGCTTTCCGTTTTTGTGAATCAACGGTTTAGGCGATATTGTAGTGATCATAGACATCATTTTTTGCAACTTGGGTCAGTTCATCATCAGAAATTTCAATACCTTTTGACTTTAACAATATTGTGATAATATTTGCAAAAGGTAAGGCTTTGGACCCTTTTCGGAGAGCTACAAACATGACTTCTAAAAAGATCCAGGCAAGATTCAACTGGGTCTGATGTTTGATACAGTAAGTAACATATAAATCCATGTTGCTGGGATTTCTAGTAGACTTACCATTTACACAATAGGTGACCACATCCAGCAGAATGCGATCCACCAAGGGCATGTTTTGAGTCTTCTTTAAGGGAAAATACCCTAGATCGAATTTAACGTCCTGCTCACGGACGCCGTATTTGTTACTCCAGTCAAATACAGAGAAGTCGCTTAATCCCTCATTTCGAATTCTCAGAACTTCACAGATCTCAGAGACAGTGAAGCTGAGAGGAGTACCGTCAATGACAGTGTGAAGGGAGAAAGATTAAGACTTAGATTGGGGAGTTACCCACATATTGGCATAAAACAGCCTGGTGTGCTCGCGAGAAAATTTTTTTATATCAAGTCTGGACCAAAGAGAGATCCATCCTTGATGTTCCAGCAAGGGGACGATTTCAAAGGCATTGCTAGTCTCAGGGAGATTACTGAGATTAAGCAATTTCAGTGGAATGATGGGACGATTGTTTGTGACCCATTCTTCAAACAGCATATTGGAGTACAGAGAAGCATGTACTCCTTTGTCCATGTGACGTGGTGGTTTCTTTATTTCTGGGTCAAATTTCTTTAACCAAGGAAAATTTTCCTTGGAGAGGTTTTCGCGAATGGAGATGAGATGTTGAGGTTCAACAACCCCAGCGGTTTGCTTTCGCTTGTGGCTGCAGGGGCGTTTGAAGGGACCTGCAGAAGCCATTTGAGTGGAATGTGAGTAAGGTTTTGAGAGGAGAAGGAAATGGAGAAGGTGTGCTGGACGTTTGGATGTGAGAAGAAGAAAAAATTGGAGTTATAAAGGACTGAAGGAAGATGAAGGGAAGAGTGAAGTAATGGTGGAAAGAGAGGGATAATGGGAGAGTGGGATAGTGGGAGAGAGAAGTTTGTGAAGGAAGGGGATGAAGAGGTGAAGAGGAAAATGCCTTGGAAAATGAAGAAGAGGTCAAAACTTGGGAAGGAGAGAAAAGAGGAAAACGGTGGCAGGGTCTTGATGATCATTGAATGGCGCGAAAACTAAAGATACGGCGGAAAGGACTGTGAAGAAATAGGGTTTAGGCACCTAATGAGGCATTGAACGACTTCACAAAACAGGATGAAGCGCTTAATGTCACATTGAACGGTTGTGGAGATGCAGATTGAGCGCTTAATGTCACTTTGAACAAGTGAACTCATTTGGATGAAGCGCTTAATCCTACATCGAACGCTTGTGTAAAGGAACATAAAGCACCTGATGTCACTTTGAACGAGTGACATCCTTAGCATCAGGCGCCTGATGTGACATCGAACGCCTGAAGTAACTGAGATAAAGCGCCTTATGTATACTGACCTTGAAATTTTTTTAAAATTTTCATGCTCAAAACTCAAGATGGGTTATTATCAGCCCATGTTGAGCAACCCCAACCTACTTCTTATAGATGCAAATACATCACTAGGTAAGGGTTTCGTGAATATGTCTGCTAATTGGTCTCGTGTAGGAACAAACTCCACACTTACCAAGTTCTTTTGTACGCAATCACGGATGAAATCATACCTCACTTCAATATGCTTAGTCCGACTATGTTGGACGGGATTTTATGCAATATTTATAGCAGACGTGTTATCACACAAAATTGGCACTTTGGAGAAGTGAATGTCATAATCATTTAACGTATTAGCCATCCATAATAACTGTGCACAACAAGAGGCGGCCGATACATATTCGGATTCCGCCGTAGAAAGAGACACACTGTTTTGTTTTTTGGAAAACCAAGAAACGAGACAATCTCCAAGAAACTGACAAGTTCTGGAGGTGCTCTTCCTATCAACAAGACTCCCCGCATAATCGGAGTCTCAATATCCTCTTAAATCAAAACATGTATTCTTAGGATAAAATAAACCAAATTTCAAAGTACTTCCAAGGTATCTAAGGATGCGTTTTACCGCAATAAAATGCATCTCCCTAGGATCACTTTGAAATCTAGCACATAAACACACCCATGTAAAATATCGGGTCTACTAGCCGTCAAATAAACTAGACTACCTATAATGCCACGATGCAAGGTTACCTCGACATGCTTTCCCTTTTCATCCTTGTCAAGCTTGGCACTTATGCTCATAGGAGTGTTTACTTCTCTTCCTTCACCAAAATTGTACTTTTTGAGCAAATCCTTTGTGTATTTGGTTTGGGAAATGTACACGCCTTCTTCGGTTTGCTTGATTTGTAATCCAAGGAAATAGTTAAGTTCGCCCATCATGCTCATCTCGAATTCACCTTGCATAAGACTAGCAAATTGCTCACAAAGACAATTGTTAGTAGCACCAAAAATAATATCATCAATATATACTTGAACAATTAAATGATTTCTACCTTGTTCTTTTATGAACAAATTAGTATCAACTTTACCTCTTGAAAAGCCATTATTAAGAAGAAAAGTACTTAACCTCTCGTACCAAGCTCTAGGAACTTGTTTGAGGCCATAAAGAGCCTTTTTAAGTTTGAAGACATGATGTGGTGAATCATGACATTCAAACCCGGGAGGTTGTGCAACATACACTTCTTCTTGAATAACACCATTCAAGAAGGCGGATTTAACATCCATTTGGTAAAGTTTAAAATCCCTATAACAAACATATGCTAACAACATCCTAATCGCCTCAAGCCGTGATACGGGTGCAAATGTCTCATCAAAATCGATACCTTCTTCTTGACGGTATCCTTGAGCAACTAACCTAGCCTTGTTTCTAGTGACATTACCTTGATCATCCATCTTGTTACGAAAAACCCATTTCGTACCAATAATAGGATGATCGTGTGGTTTGGGAACTAACTCTCAAACATCACTTCTTTTAAATTGGTTTAATTCTTCTTGCATAGCCAAGATCCAATTTTCATCAAGAAGTGCATCTTTAATATTCTTAGGCTCTATAAGAGAGACAAATGCATTCTCTCTATATTGCCTTCGTGTAGTGATACCCCTATTTAAATCACCTGTGACCAACTCTTGCGGGTGAGAACTTTTGCGCTTAAATGATCTAGGAAGATTGAATACATCTCCTCCAACTTCCTCTTGATCACGTTCCGGAAGTGATGAACCTTCATCATTCACATGAATCTCATGTTCCGGAATGTGTGATGCATTATCTACATTTTGTGTATCAACAAGAGTATGAGAAATATTTCTATTTGACTCACTAAGTTCATGCACACAAGGTGGAGGAGTATCTTCAATAGGTTCTACTCTCAAGTCAATGAAGATTTTTCCATTTGGAAGATCATCAACAATCTCTTGTTGAGGAACAACCATAGGAATATCTTCAAGAATTTCTTCTTGAGGAGTCACATCTTCATTTTCTTCACAATCCTCATTAAGTTTAGGTTCGTCACTAAGTGACTCATTAAACTTAACATGGATTGATTCTTCCACCTTTTGACTCCTTTTGTTGAAAACACGAAATGCCTTACTATTTGAGGCATAACCTAAAAAGATACATTCATCTGCTTTGAAGTCAAGTTTGTCCAAGTATCCTTGGTATTAAGTATGAAACACTTGCAACCAAAGACTTTGAAATACCCAATGTTGGGAACTTTTCTATTCCAAAGCTCATAGGGTGTCTTATTTAGGTATGGTCTCAAATAGACACGACTGATCACATGGCAAGCGGCATTTACCGCTTCGGCCCAAAAATATTTGGGCAAACCAAACTCATTCAACATTGCTCTACATATTTCTTGTAGAGTTCTATTCTTTCGTTCGGCCACACCATTTTGTTGAGGAGTTCTAGGTGCCGAAAGGTCATGAGAGTATCCTTTGGATACACAAAACCTTTCGAAATCACCATCAAACTCACCACCACGATCACTACGGATGGTCTTAATGGTGTCACCCACATGATTTTTCAATCATCTACTTAAGCTCATAAACTCACTACATGCATCACTTTTCTTAGCAAGAAACATCACCCATGTATAACGAGTATAGTCATCTACTACCACGAAGGTATAATGTTTACCACCCGAATTTTTTGTTCCAACATCCCCATACAAATCCATATGAAGCAATTGTAGGGGTTTGGAGGTGGAAATATTTGTCTTGGGTTTGAAGCTTGTTTTGACAAGTGTCACATAAGTCATGGTTTTCGAAATTCATTTTTGGAAGGCCTCGGACTTTATTATTTTTGTAAATAAACTTAAATGTTTTGAAACATACGTGTCCGAGATGTCTATGCCATAGTTGCATCAAATCATTTTTAGCAACTAAGCAAGATACATTTTGGGAAACCAAATTGTTGATGCTAAGTTTGTAAATATTTTTGAAATGCAAAGCCTCAAATAAGATATTATTACCCTTTTTCACAACACACTTTGTTTTCAAAAACGTTACCTCATAATTAGCATCACATAGTTGACTGACACTTATCAAGTTAAACTTAAGACCTACAACATATAAGACATCACTAAGAGAGAAGGAATCGTTACCCACAATACCATGTCCTTTGATTTGGCCTTTGCTACCACCAAAGTGGACAACTCCTCCATCTTGTATAGTGAGTCTATGGAAGAGACGTTTGTCTCCCGTCATATGGTTGGAACACCCACTGTCCACGACCCATTTAATCTTCTTGTCTTCGCTTTCTCCATTGAGTGCTAGGGCCTACAAAAGAACCATATGAAGTTGGTACCCTTTTTATTTTGGGTCCTTGAAGGTTAGTTACCTTCATTTTGCCTTTCGGCACCCACACAAGACTTTTGTTATTTTTAGCCCTACATACTCTTTCTACATGACCTTTCCTATTACAATAAAAACATGTAGGAGTATTCTTGTGAGATTGTGCATGCTTGTGCGAATACTTGTGCGTAGGCACATATCTTGTTTCCTTTTTAGGGACAACCTTCTTTTGAATCGAAGAAATTTTTTGTTTCACGACATGAACCAAAGGTTGTGATGCCTTTGGTGCATTAGCCTTTGCCTTAGGCATGTGCCGTTGTTTTTTCAAGGAGGTTTTAGACTCCTTGACTACTTGTGCTTGTTCCGTTTTCTTTTCCTTCTTAGATGCATACATGGCACTAGGCTTGATTTTAGCTTTCACGTTTAGCCTCGATGCATCCTTAACCTCTACCTTTGTAGCACTTACCCTTGAATCATTTTTCTTCTCATCAAGAGCTTGAGCACATGATTTCATCAAATCATGTTTCTCTTCAAGTGCAATCACATGCATGGTCAAAAATATGTCATGCTCAAGTTGTAATGCAATTTGATCTTCTAACGTGTCATTATATTCATTTAAGCATGCTCTAAATTCCTTCTTGACATGTTTATATTTCAAGTCTAAGAGGTCATTTTCTTGCACTAAATCATCTTGTTCATCAATTAATCTATAGTGAGATGAAATATTGCATACTTCCATGTCATCGTCGATGGCCATGAGTGCAAAGAACTCCTTGTCAAGATCATCTTGAACCACACCAGTGAGTGCAAGATCATCATGGTCGCCATTGTCGCTCTCGGATCCGGAAAGAATGCTCTCTCAATGGGCTACTTCGCTTGCAAGGCCTTCTTCCTTTTGGTAGATGGCCTTCTTGTCCTTGAGTTGCGGATCCTTCACCTGACAATCCTTCATGAAGTGACCAAACTTCCCACACTTATAGCATTTGTTGTCTTGGTCCTTCACCTTGTCCTTGGAGAATTTATCCTTGATGAATCTTCTCACTTCATCCTCATTCTTTCGTGCAAAACGTCGGAATCTTCTAACAAGAAGTCCGACTTCATCATCCGAGTCCTCCGACTCGCAAGCAAGAGCTTTTGTAGAATGGCGAATGGGGTCGTTCTTCTCTTGCGAATCTAGATGAATCTCATAAGTGATGAGATTCCCATATAGCTCATCCAAGGTAATGGTCTCTAAATCCTTGGACTCCTCAATGGCTGTCACTTTAGCATTCCATTCTCTTCCGAAACTGTTTAGGAAGCAATGATTGAGATCCTCTTGTTCAATTTTCTTGCCAACCGCTGTGAGAAGGTTGACAAGCTTGGTGAATCTTTGGATGGACTCTTCTATTTTTTCACCTTTGGAGATAGTAAAGTTGTAGAATTGTTTGATCAACTGTCTCCTTTTTGCCTTTCTTACTTGAGATGCTCCTTCGTGGATCATCTCAAGCTTTGTCCAAGCCTCATGAGCGGATTGGACTCCTTGAATCTGAGCTCTCTCATTCGGAGTAAGAGAGCTGCTCAAAATAGCAAGAGCTTTGCTATTTATGGCAAACTGTAACTCCTCTTCAGGAGTAGGATCATCAATATCAATAGGAATAATAGAGCCTTTTGATACTTCTCTCCATATCCTGTACTCACATGAACGTAAATATGTTTCCATGTTGGACTTCCATAGTGGGTAGTTTAAAGGGTCAAACATTGGAACCTTGACAATGGACACTTGAAATAGAAGGGAGAAGTGTCTCTTGCCTCCTTCTTCTTGAGGCATCTCCACTAGGGGAACTAGCATCATCAAAAACAAAGGGATCCATACTATGAAGATCAAATCTTGCTATTTGAAATCAAAATCACAAGATGTAGCTCTGATACCAATTGTTAGGTCCCTTAGAACAAACTAGAAGGGGGGTTGAATAGTGTTCACCAAGTATGGATATTTTATGAATATTTTTATTTTGGAGTGCAACCAATACTTGGATGTGTTCTTTAGAAAGAATAAAGACTTGCAAGAAAGTAAAGAACACAAGTATGTATAGAGGTTCAAGTCAAATGACTCTACTCCCCTACCTTCTTGATTTTTCACAAGAAGGATTTTGAAAAGGGGATTGTTATTTCAATGGGGGAAACAACAATCAAAAACAAAATCCAAACAATGGAAAAACTAGGCAACACGCCTAGACCACAACCGAGAGATCTAACCCTTTGAAGTCTAGCCTCCAAAGATCTTCTTTGCCCTCAAAGAAATCTTGTAGAGAGAATAGTGCACCACAACACTATCAACTAACCTTTCAAAGTCTAGAAAGATCAAACAAGAAGCACCCTTGCTCCTTGACCAACAGTCTACACAATCTCTCACAATATTTACTCACCAAGAAGAAGACTCTTCTTCTTCTTACAGAAAACACTCTCAACAATAAAGTAAAATATACAATGTTTACAACTATCTTGAGAGCTTGAGCTTGAGAGAAAATCTGAGAGCATGAAATGTAGAAAGTTGGGGAAGAAGAGAAGAAACCCTTCTTTTATCACTCTTTTGAATTCTTCCCGTTTGAAACCCTCTGCAGTGCCAATAATGAGCTTTGGCATCTTGTGATGGTACTTCATCATCATTTGAGATCTTCCCTTAGCATGTAGCAAAACTTTTGGAGAGACTTCAAAAAGAAAGCCAAGAATGGAAATCTGGCATTATCAGGTTTGAAGGAGAACCTATGAAAAATAGCACTAAAAGAAGAGGGTACAAAGAGTCAACTGATGTTAGAAGTGAAGAAAAAAGACCTTTGTAACGTTAGTCACATGAAGCGCCTAATATGTTTAATGAACAGGCGTTCGAAGTGACATCGAGCGCTTAATGTGAAAGAGAACTGGTGTTCGAAGTCACATTAAGCGCCTTATGTGGGCAGCTGAAGGCGTTCGAAGTCACGTGAAGCACCTAATGTTACCCTTCATGCTTGTTCGAACTAAATCTGACATTTTCTCAAAAAAAGTACATGGGTGTACGTGCCCATTCTAGGGAAAAGTACTTTTGACTTGGTGGACCACTTGAAGCGACTAATGTAGGCGTTCGAAGTGTTTGCACTTTTCATCAGAACACATGAAGCGCCTAATGTAGGCGTTCGAAGCGTTCTGACTTCCATACACTTCACATGAAGCGCCTAATGTAGGCGTTCGAAGTGTACGCACATCCAGACACTTTACATGAGGCGCCTAATGTAGGCGTTCGAAGTGTACTGGATCCACCGAGGCACATTAAGCGCCTAATGTGAGCGTTCGAAGTATACTGACTTCCAACACACAACATGAAGCGCCTAATCTACCGTTCGAAGTGCCAAATTGTGCAAATCATCAAAACTCTAACATATTCTAACACTTTCTTATTAATATTTTTTGTTTAAATTGAAGGCAGTTTTTCAATTCCTAGTTAAAAACTATCTCCAAAGTTAAAGATGAATTGAAGTAAGGAGAGCCTTTTTAAATTTTGTCTAATAAAACAGATAGAGGATTGCGTTTTCAGTGCCTAGGTTTTTGTATTTGTATAGGGTCTAAGGAGATGTCAGATCGCTTCGCAATCTGATGTACACAATCTTACTTTACACTTTGTACAAGAGACTGTTTCTACAGCTCGAATACTTGACCTCAATGTTACAAAGCAGCAACCTTACCAGTTGCTCTAAGGTCTATCCTTATAGAAGATCGTAGACAAAGCCTAAAAATGCTTCCAATACGTAGTTCATTTGGTTTTAATATAACAGATTGTACTCAAAGAATGCAAGTTCGAATCCTAATAGCCACAGTATGGAAGTTTAGACTCTGACATCAGCTCTTTATATGACACCGGATTTGAACATGTATTCTTTGTAGATATCAGTGTTCCGTTTATTCTATCAAATAGATTGATAAATGTCTAATTTATATCTTTTACGAAGCTGATATAACTTATAAAACTGGTCACTAAAGACGTTGGAATACAACTTTTGTGCACCAACTCTAAAGGATTCTCAATCAAATCATTTAGCCAACTGTTCTATTTGCATGGTGGCATAGTGCATGCAGTAAACAAAAACCACGGAATTGTGGATATCATAAAGCGATGAGACTTCTTTTTCTCTAAGTACCCCTAGACTTGGATCCCTTAATTCTCTACACTTTTGCCTCTTTCTACATTTGTTCTTTTGTCTTTTGAAAAAGGGATTAGATTCTAATCATGTTTCCCCGCCTATCATTTAGACGACCAATAGAAAAATTCACCTTTTTGTTTTTGTGTATTCAGAATCTTTGTACACATTCCATAGACAATAAAAATAATAATATGTTTTTATTGTTATATTTTAAGTCAAAAAGTGCAACTTTAATAACAAATTAGAAATTGCAAGAAACTTTTTCAAGGAAAGTGAAAATACAATCATTAGATTACAGTATAGCTAACTTATCATAAAGTATATAAGCTTGATATCGATAATAAGAATTGAAAGGAGAGATCATCATAAACACTTTAGTATTATTTTTCTTTAAATGCATGATGCCGTAACGTGGTGATGAATAAACCACTATTGATCTACTATATATGAAGAAACCTATTGATACATGACATTTACATAGATAAACACCACCATGTGGCAGAATTCCACTTGAACTAGGCCTGATTTGCTAACCATTTGAACTAGGTCTGATTTGGTAGATAGATAGTTAATATAGTAAAATTTAGCTATATAGTTAGTGTAAACCCAGACAGCATTGAATTCACAAATTTTCCTTACAAAGTCTTGTGCAACATATACAAAAAAAAAAAGGTTGAACCCTAACCAGTAAGGTCTCTGCTATCCCCGATCTTACAGGGTGTGTAGGGATGTAAATCAGGTTATCAAGACCCACAAGTAGAAGTGTTGGGATTGATGGAACTGAAGTGTCGAGCTGAATGTGAGGCCGAGCTCAAGGACTTGGAGTTGCAAGCTGATGCCAGAAGCAGAAGTGTCGAACTGGACAGATGTAGCGCCGAGCAGAGATGCAGCCTCGGCCATATACCAGAGAATCATGGGACTGGATATATCTTGATTGAAGACTTGATTGATACGAATCTTGTTTAGATGGAAACTTCCATGTTTATCTTTGGTATAAAGAATATCCTGTAGAATCCCATTTATGGTATGATTGTGATGTAAAAGGATAATTCCAAATTTCATGCTAATCCTTTTATATCCCTATAAAAGATCCCGATTAGACGCTGCCTTTGTAACTGAAATCAAGTTGGTGATAGTGAATTTCTTGGCTTGCCGCCGCTGTGGTTTTTTCTTCCCCTTGAGGGTTTTCCCACGTTAAATTCTTGTGTTCTTCGTATATTGTCTTTCTTTGTTAATTATTCATTACTTTTGTACATTCTTGTGATTGTCGTTGTGGTTGTTCTTCACTGATTCCGCGATCCGTTCCCTAACAACTGGTATCAGAGCGAGGTTCTCTGTTCGAGTGGGAGCAATGGCCCAAATCAAGGATTGAGAGATTTGATGGATCAAACTTTGGTTTTGAAAAGATGCAGGTTGAAGATTATTTATACCAAAGAGATCTATATCTGCCTCTTGAAGGGAAAGAGGTGAAGCCGACTGACATGACGGATCGAGAATGGGAGATTCTTGATCGCAAAGCACTCGGTGCCATTAGGCTGTCTCTAACCCAAACCTTGCATTCAATATCTCAAAGGAGAAAACCATAAAGGATGTGATGAATGCGTTAACAAGGATGTATGAGAAGCCCTCTGCCTCTAGCAAGGTGCATCTGATGAAGAGACTTTTCAACATGAAAAAGACAGAAAATAAAACGATGCAGGAACACCTGGGTGAATTTAACACGATCACTAGTCAACTTGAGTCGGTTGGGATCGTCTTTGACGATGAAGTTCTGGCCTTGGTGATACTGCCAAGTCTGCCTGACAGTTGGGATGGAGTTGTTATGGCTGTGAGCAACTCATCCGGAGAAGGTACGTTGAAGTTTAAAAACGTGGTAGATGTGCTACTTGATGAAGATTCAACGAGGAGAAATAGTGGCACCCCTGAGAAATCTAGAGCTGCGCTGAACACAGAAGAGCGTGGCAGATCTGCCAAGAGAGGTAATGACAGAGGCGGGAGATCGCAGTCCAGGAAGAGCAAGTCAAAGGGCTCAAATCTGACCTGCTGGAATTGCAAAAAGAAGGGTCATCTTAAGCGAGATTGCAGAGTCAAGAAGAATGCTGATCAGACGGACAAGTATGGGGATGAGATCCATGTCTCTCAAGCGTTCGGGTCTGATAGTGATGGGCTGATTCTGAGCTATGAGAGCCGAGCCGACGCTCTCTGGATCTTCGATACTGGGGCCTCCTTACATGCAACATCCGACAGAGGATACTTTACAAACTACAAAAGTGGAAACTTTGGGAAAGTATATCTCGGGGATGACGACTCCTGTGATATCATTGGCAAGGGGGATATTACACTCACTCTACCAGATGGAAGGCAGCTGAAGCTGCTTCAAGCAAGACATGTACCTCGGCTGACCAAGAACTTGATTTCAATTACACAGCTGGCTGATGATTCTGATTTTGAAGGAAGGTTCGGCAAAACACATTGGAAGTTAGTCAAAGGTTCTTTGATTATAGCCCAGGATTTGAGAGAAGGAACCCTCTATAAGTTCTCAAACAAAAGCTCAGCAAACGTGGTCAGCTCGGCAAGTGATGCTGAGCTGTGGTATCAGAGGCTTGGACATATGAGTGTCAAAGGAATGAAAGTAATGGCGTCTAAAGGGAAGCTGGAAGGTCTATCCAACATTGATATACCATTGTGTGAATCTTGTGTGACGGGGAAGCAAAAAGCTATCAGTTTCTCAACGCACAAGAAAAGTCTCAGAGCAGAGAAGCTGGAACTTGTACACACGGATGTTTGGGGGCATTCGGATGTACCCTCACTGAATGGCTCACGCTATTATGTTACTTCCATGAATGACTCAACGAGGAGCTGTGGGTGTACTTTCTGAAACACAAGTCTGACGTATTCAATATCTTCAAGAGATGGAGAAGTCTTATTGAAAATGAAAAAGGGCTGAAGCTGAAGAGCTTGAGATCAGACAACGGTGGAGAGTACTGCAACAAAGAGTTTGAGGACTATTGTACTGAGAGCAGAATCAAGAGAGAAAAGACAGTGCCCAAGACACTTCAACATAATGGTGTCGCGGAAAAGATGAACAGAACGATTTGTGAAAGGGAAAGAAGTATGAGAATACATGCAGATTTGCCGAAATCTTTCTAGGCCGACGCAGTGAACACCGCTATCTATCTAATCAACAGAGGATCATCTAATGCTATTGACTGCAAACTTCCTGAAGAAGAGTGGACTGGCAAGGAAATTTCACTTGTCCATGTTAGAGTGTTTGGTTGCACTGCCTATGCACTGCTGAAGGCAGACGAGAGATCAAAACTCGACCTCAAGTCTAAGGTATGTTCTCTAATTGGCTACGGAGGGGATAGTTTTGGATATAGACTATGGGATCATGTAGGGAAGAAGGTGATCAGGAGTAAAGATGTGGTTTTCAACGAAAACATACTTTACAAGGATAGAGTAAAGAAGGAGAAGCAGCCTGTGGAGCCTAAGTACTTTGAGCAAAGTGACGGTGTTCATGCCGAGCCGAGCAGATCTGCTGACCAGACTGCCGAGGTGCCGACCTCGGATCATGAAACTCATGAAGAGCAAGTCACACCACACATTACTGTTCGGAGAGAGAGGAGAACCATTACTGCACCTTCCAGGTTCTCACCTTTACTTTACTATTTGCTCCTTACTGATTGTGATGAGCCGAGCTACTATGAAGAAGCAATGAGTTCTGACAAAAGTGAAGAATGGAGGTCAGCCATGGAAGATGAGATGAACTCTCTGCAGAGCAATCTGACCGGGGATCTTGTAAATATGCCACCAGGGAAAAAGGTTATCCAGAACAAATGGGTGTACAGGTTGAAGCAAGAAGCTGACGGCACTCAGAGGTATAAGGCAAGGCTTGTTGTGAAAGGGTTCCAACAGAAAACTGGGGTTGACTTCACCAAGATCTTTTCACCTGTGGTTAAGCTGTCAACTATGAGAACAGTTCTGAGCATTACAGCTGTAGAAGATCTGCACTTAGAACAGCTTGACCTGAAAACTGCCTTTCTTCATGGAGATCTAGAAGAAGATATCTACATGATGCAGCCACAGGGCTATGAGATACCTGGAAAAGAAGACTTGGTATGCAGGTTATAGAAGAGCTTGTATGGTCTGAAACAAGCTCCGAGGCAGTGGTATAAGAAGTTTGACAACTTTATGGCAGAGGGCGGCTACAAGCGCTGTCATGGGGATCACTGCTACTACTTCAAGTGATTTGAAGGTTCGTACATTATTCTCCTACTATATGTTGATGACATGTTAATAGCAGTAGGAAGCACTGATGAGATCAAGAAGCTGAAGGAACAGTTGGCTAAGAAGTTCTCCATGAAGGATCTCGGCCCGGCGAAGAAGATACTGGGTCTCAGCATTGAAAGAGACACGAAGAATCAAGTGTTCAGGCTGAGCCAAAGAGATTACATCTCCAAGGTACTAAATAGATTCAATATGGAGAATGCAAAACCGATGTCTACACCTCTAGTAGGACAGTTCAAGAATTTGTCAAAGCAACAATGTCCTAAGACAAAGGATGAACTTGAACAGATGAAGAATGTTCTTTATGCCTCAGCAGTAGGGAGCTTGATGTATGCTATGGTGTGCACCAGACCAGACATAGCCCATGCAGTGGGAGTTGTAAGCAGATTCATGTCAAATCCTGATCCTGATCATTGGGCTGCAGTGAAGTGGATACTAAGGTAGTTAGTGGGAACGCAAGACTTGACACTGCAGTTTGGCAACGATAATCTGAACCTGCTCAGCTTTGTAGACTCTGATATGGCTGGAGATGTTGATGAATGCAAGAGTACTACAGGGTATATTTTCAAGTTGGGCAGTGCTGCGATCACTTGGTATCAAGATTGCAGAAGATTGTGGCATTGTCAACAACTGAAGCTGAGTATGTGGCAGCAGTTGAAGCTACCAAGGAACTGGTATGGCTGAAGAGTTTGCTGAATGAGCTGAAGCACCCTCAGGTCGGCTACAAATTATTTAGTGATAGTCAGAGTACGATACACTTGGCTAGAAACTCTGCTTATCATGCAAGGACGAAGCATATTGACATCAGATATCATTATATAGGAGATATGCTTGAGGCAAAACAGTTCAACTTGGAGAAGATTCATACAAGCCAAAATGCAGCATACATGATGACAAAGATTGTTCCGAAAGAGAAGCTTGAGCTCTGCAAGACTTCTCTTAGTCTTGTTACTTGATGAAAGTGCTGAAATGGCGGCAGTCCAGAGAAGAAGAAATTCAAAATGCGTCTAAGTTAAAGTCAGTTCCAAGTGGGAGATTTTGTTGGGATTGATGAAACTGAAGTGCCGATCTGAATGTGAGGCCGAGCTCAGGAGGCCGAGCTCAAGGACTTGGAGTTGCGAGCTGATGCCAGAAGCAGAAGTGTCAAACTAGACAGATGCAGCGCCGAGCAGAGATGCAGCCTCAGCCATATACCAGAGAATCACGGGACTGGATATACCTTGATTGAAGACTTGATTGATACGAATCTTGTTTAGATGGAAACTTCCATGTTTATCTTTGGTATGAAGAATATCCTGTAAAGTCCCATTTATGGTATGATTGTGATGTAAAAGGATAATTCCAAATTTCATGCTAATCCTTTTACATCCCTATAAAAGATCCCGATTAGACGCTGCCTTTGTAACTGAAATCAAGTTGGTGATAGTGAATTTCTTGGCTTGCCGCCGCTGTGGGTTTTTCTTCCCCTTGAGGCTTTTCCCACGTTAAAATCTTGTGTTCTTCGTATATTGTCTTTCTTTGTTAATTATTCATTACTTTTGTGCATTCTTGTGATTGTCATTGTGGTTGTTCTTCACTGATTCTGTGATCCGTTCCCTAACAAGAAGTTTGTCATAGCACAGGGATAGTACAAAGAGCCCACTTGCACCAAAAGAACAACCGACGGGCTGGCCTGTCAGCCTATTAAGTCATTCCATGGGCCAATAGTGCTCCCACACTATACAACTAGCCTGAAGAGTGTTCAAACATTCTTGCATTCGGCAAGGTTCGAACCCTGACGTTCCTTTCAAAACTCCTTACCTAGAACTATTGAGATATGTCCCGGAGATCTTATGTAATTTTCTTTTCTTGAAATTCTTTTCTTGAAAGTGCATAAACATACTTGAAGGGTTCTCACTCTTCCAACCTCAAATAACTTCGTAGAAAATATAAATCAAAAAATTCAATGGTTAGCTAGATGAAATGGTCATATATAAAAATGTCCACAAGATATTACTGTAAACTGAGTCAGAATCTTGCTTTTAACAATTCAGATGAATGAGCCACGATTTATTGCCTCTAAAATTGACATTGGTAAATCCATGAAAACGACAATTTGAACAGTTAGTTTTATCCAATTTCTCACCATAAATCTACTTTTTTGCCCTTGAAAAACCAAGTCTCTCCCAACTGAATGGGTTTAAATTTTAAAGTACCCATGGTAATGTTCTTTCCTTTCCTTTGTGCCCCAACCATGTCTGAGATACTTTTTAGCCTAACTTTCCCTTTGTTTTTGGGGGCTCTGTTTCCCATATAAATTATTCATGATGCCATCAAGACGACTGAATAGTAACAGTACCATCATCTTTCCTATGTACCATGCCTAATGTTTGTGAATCGGTCATTTTTGTATAGAGGTATTGACTGATACTCTTCGAACATCTTAAAAATATTGTTATATTTTTTATTTTAGTTTGTTTTTAAAAAAATATTGTCTATTTTTCAAATGATAGTAATATATTATTAAATCGTCGAGCAAAGATAAAATAACTCGTATAAATTCGAATCTCTTATTTGTCTCTATGGATTGGGTGATGCAAACCAATAAGATAATTGTTAAGAACCCCTGGAGAAAAACAATATCACTCGTCTAACATGTTCGACACAATATAGAGAGTGGGAAAAAATCTAGAAAGTCTGATTTTTCTCCAGGTTAGTGGAACTAAAATTCAGAAGAGAAAAAAATAGGACAAAAGACAGAAAAATACATTTGTAGAAACTAAATTCCATCCGAGCTAGGAGAACTGCCGAGCTGAGGTGGTGTCGGTCGGCTAAGCGGACCTTCAAGATAGAGTGGCCGTGCAGAGCTGAAGTGTAGCTGAGGCGAATCACGGAACAAAGAAAAGGTCAAGTGTGGCTGAGCTGAACTGAAGAAGCTAAAGAGCTGAGGTGAAGCACAGAACTAAAGTATGCATGGAGACAATGCTGAGCTGAGGTGACGAAACGAAGCATCTGTTGAGGTCGACCTACCATACTTAATCTAAATATTACTAGGATTATTTTTCTGAGCAGAGATGCCTTTGGTAACTAGCCGTTACCACAGCCGTCAGAATTTACAGTAGGTTGACTACGACAGCTGAAAGCGACAGCTGCAGGAAGTCAAATAGCCTTTAGAGTAGCCGTTGAAAATATTTTTCAACCCTATAAAAGGGGAGCAAACTTGTAAATTAACACTTAATTTGAATGGAAGTTGTAATTCCTTCAATACCAATCATCTTCTTCAATATTTCGACATGGTATCAGAGCTACTCTGATTCAACAATACCTACAATCTGATACTCTGTTTCTGCATCTACAAACTCTTCTCTGGAAAAGTCTACTTCCGAATTCACAGAGGTCACCTCTACCTCCGATTCTTCGGGAGTAGCGCGTGTTCCTCCTCCACTTACTAATGATTCTTCTGTATCTATTACCAGCCATAAACTAAATAGAGATAACTACCTCTCATGGTCTCGAGGGGTAGAGATGTACATTACTGGTAAGGGTAAAGAAGAATACTTATATGGAACAGTTCATGTTCCATCAGAAACAGATGCAAACTTCCGACTGTGGAAGTCGGAGAACAACATGATAATGTCCTGGCTGATACGTTCTATGCAGCTAGACATTTCTGATGATTTTATGATGTATAATATTGTAGCAGAGATCTGGGCTACAGTCAAGGAGATGTATTCTAAACATGACAATATCTTAAAATTATATGAAATTGAGGCTCATCTTCATGAGCTGAAACAAAAGAATCTTGATGTCCACAAATACTACACCTAACTAACGAAAGCGTGGCAGCATATTGATATGTTCGAAGCACATCAGTGGTCATGTACTACTGATGCTGCACTATTCAAAGAAATAACAGAAAGGAAGAGAGTATTTCGTTTCCTTACTGGACTGAACCCAGAATTTGACACTGCACAAAGTTGAATTCTGAGTGCAAAATCACTGCCATCTCTAAAGGCTGCCTTCGCAGAAATCAAACACGAAGAAATCTGGAAGAAGGTAATGATGGGAGGACCTTCATCTTCTGAAATGGAGTCCTCTGCATTGCACATTGAACAGCCAGCAGAAGCTTCTAGACTGGCTGTTAAACGACACTTTGCCTCTACTGGAGGAAAATGTGCAAATATTGTAAAATATAAGGTCATACAGTCGATGACTGTTGTAAACTGCAGGCAAAGCTGGTTAGAGAAGGAAAACCTCCTTTAAAGCCCAGCAATGAACCATGGAGACTACAGCAGAGAACACATACTACGTGGCAAAATGCTGCACACCAGGTAAGTAGCACTAATCAACCAGAAGTAGCTCGGCTTCAGGAGCAGACGCTGAGGTCATAACAAAAGATCAGATTGCCACTCTGATAAACTTGCTAAGCAGACAAGGTGGCCGAGCTGACCTGCACCAGGCCACTATGGCAGGTCACTACCAACCAAGCTCCAGTTGCTCATGGATCGTTGACTTTGGGGTAGCTGATCATATAACCTATAACGGTACTCTTCTGAACTTCTACATTATTATTTTTCGAACCAAAGAAAGTTAAAATTGCAAATGGAGTTACCCTAAATGTCATTGGAATAGGCTCAACTATAATTAATAACAGGATCATACTAAGAGGTGTTCTTCGTGTCCCTAGTCTAAGATTTAATCTGCTATCTATTAGTAAACTTACTAAGGACAATGATTGCTTAGCCTACTTCTCATCCACGGAATGTTGTTTTCAGAAAAACAAAGTGAAGGAGATGATTGGCAGTGCTAGGAATATAGCAGACCTATATATACTGGAGTCAGAGAACATGGCCCTCGTAAGCTCAGCAGAGCTGACAAGTGACCGAGACACTAGTTTTTTGCACCCTAGAACTTCATGTATAGGGAAAATTTTATTATAGCATAACAGAATGGGTCATCCCAATTTTGTATATTTGAAACGTTTAGTGCCAAAGCTGTTTGGTTCAACTGATCTAAAGGATATAAAGTGTGAGACTTGTCAACTAGCTAAGCAGACTAAACAGAATTACCCTGCTAAAATATACAAGTCTTCAACTCCTTTTAACCTAGTCCACTCTGATATATAGGGACCATCTAAGATAAATAACATCAATGGAGCAAGATAGTTCATAACATTTGTTGATAATCATACTAGAGTAACTTGGGTGCACGTGTTGAAAAATAAAAGTGAGGTCGGACAAGTCTTAAAAAGATACATATCACTGGTTAAGAATCAGTTCGGCTGTGTGATGAAAACAATTAGGTCAGACAACAGAGCAGAATATTTAGATCGAAATCTTCAAACCTTTGTGAATGATAACGGTATCTATCACCAAACCTCTTGTACCTATACACCTCAACAGAATAGAGTAGCTGAAAGGAAAAATAGGCATCTACTCAAAGTAACTCGAGCCCTTATGTTTAGCATGAATAATCATTAGCAATACTGGGGTGAGGCCATTCTCACTGCTACCTCTCTTATAAATAGGATGTCATCTAGAGTATTGGGATTTAAGACTATTAGAGAGATACTCCGAAGTCATTACCCATATACTAAGCTACTCTCTGAGCTGCCCTTCAAAATTTTTGAGTGTATAGCATATGTCCATACCCAATCAAGCATTAGAGGAAAATTAGACCCTAGGTCTATAAAGTGCATCTTCCTAGGATATTCAGGATCACAAAAGGGCTACAAGTGTTATTGTCCAACCAGTAGAAAAATGTTTGTAACACTTGACATTATTTTTGATGAAAGAAACGCAATTCACATATCATCAACTGAGGTAAATAATCCTAAAACAGCTGAGTACTGGACAATAATTGACAGTGTGGAGAAAACAAACTCTAGTGTAGAACTACCAGGTCAGCCGAGCTCAGTAGCATAGCAGAGCTGCTCACCCCAGCTCGGCAGCCAATCTCCTCAAGTCGGCAATACTAATTCTCAGTCTTTACCTAATTTTCCTATAGTCTCCCAGTTTAAGGAAGATCTAGAAAACAGTAGTCGAGCTGAGACAATATCACCAACAGCAGAAGATCCAGATTGGATAATGAAATCCAAATAGATAATAGGCCAATTGCATTGAGAAAAGAAAAACGAGAGTGCACAAAGAATCCGATAAGTACTAAATACACAATAGAGGAGTACATTTCCTACATCAGGTTGAATCCTAACTTTAGAACCTTTGTTTGCTCAATTGATGATAGGATTATTCCAAAAACATAGGAGAAGCACTAAGCCGACCTAAATGGCTAAAAGCTGTAAACGAAGAAATGAGTACTCTAATAAGGAATCAAACGTGGGAACTAGCTCCTATCTCAGCATACATAAAACCAGTAGGATGCAGGTGGGTCTTCACCGTTAAGTACAATAATGACGAAACCATAAATAAATATAAAGCAAGATTAGTAGCCAAAGGCTTCACACAAACATATGAAGTAGATTATTTAGAAACGTTTGCTCCTGTAGCTAAACTTAATACTATTCGGGATATTTTCTCGATTGCATTCAACAAGGACTGGAAGTTTTATCAGTTAGATGTCAAGAATGCCTTTCTACATAGTGATCTAGCTGAGAAAGTATACATGAGTATTCCACCAGGATTTAATAATGAAGCAAATAAGAATAAAGTATGCAAGCTTAAGAAGTCATTATATGGGCTGAAGCAATCACCTCGGGCTTGGTTCAAAACTTTCACTAAGGCGGTAACCGACCTAAAATTTACCCAAAGTCACAGTGATCACCGCTGTTTACCAAAATTTCACCTAAGGGGGAGTTAGCCATACTAATAATATACGTAGATGATATCATGATCACTGGGAATGATAACCTCGATATAAGCGATATCAAAACAAAAATGTCTGAACAATTTGAAATGAAGGACCTCGGGGAGTTAAGATATTTCCTGGAATGGAAATTGCCAGGAATAAAGAAGGAATGATTATTTCACAAAGAAAATATATTGTTGATCTCCTTAAAGAAACTGGTCTGCTCTGATACAGACCAGCAAACACTCCAGTAGAACCTGGATATAAGCTAAGGGAGCAGTGGGATGCTGCTCCAACCGATAAACTTAGCTATCAAAGACTAGTTGGAAAATTAATCTATCTTTCACACCTAGACCGGATATCTGCTATGCTGTCAGTTTTGTATCACAATGTATGCATAATCCTACTAATGAGCATCTCCAAGCTGCTCTTAGAATCCTCAGGTACCTCAAGAATGCACCTGGTCAAGGACTAAGCTTCAATAAGAGCACAGATCGCAGCATCAAAATTTTTACGGATGCAGACTTGGCCGGATCGAAATCTGACATGAGATCAACTACAAGCTATGGAACATTTCTCTAGTGTATATTAGTTACATGGAGAAGCAAGAAACAACCTGTAGTATCAAGGAGCAGCGCAGAAGCATAGCTGAGAGCCCTTGCCTTAGGAATATGCGAAGGAGTTTGGGTCAAAAGAGTACTCGAAGATCTCCACATAACAGTAGTTTTGCCAATCCAAATCTACTATGACAGTGTGTCAGCAATAAGTATGCCGAAGAATCCAGTTCAGCACGACAAATGAAAACATGTAGAAATCGACAGACATTTCATTCGTGAAAAAATAGAAGACAACAAGATCAGACTAGTACACATTTCTACCATAGACCAAGTAGCTGACCTGCTCACAAAACCAGTCTCAACCCGTATCTTTCAACACTTGATGTCCAAGCTTGGGTGTATGAATATATACGGCTAAGCTTGAGGGGGAATGTAAAAACTAAGTTCCAGCTGAGCTGGGAGAACTGCCGAGCTGAAGTGGTGTCAGGTCGGCTAAGCAGACCTTCAAGACAGAGTGGTCGTGCAGAGCTAAAGTGTAGCTGAGGCGAAGTACAGAACAAAAAAAAGATCAAGTGTGGCTTGGCTGAACTGAAGAAGCTAAAGAGATGAGGTGAAGCACAGAACTAAGGTATGCCTGGAGACAGTGCTGAGCTGAGGTGACGAAGCGAAGCATCTGCTAAGGCCGACCTACCATACTTAATGTAAATATTACTAGGATTATTTTTCTGAGCAGAGCAGAGCAGAGGTTCCTTGATAACTAGTCGTTACCACAGCCATCAGAATTTACAGTAGGTTGACTACGACAACTGAAAGCGACAGCTGTAGGAAGTCAAATAGCTATGCTGAGGTGGTGTCAGGTCGGCTAAGCAGACCTTCAAGACAGAGCGGCCGTGCAGAGCTGAAGTGTAGCTGAGGCGAAGCACGTAACAAAGAAAAGATCAAGTGTGGCTTGGCTGAACTGAAGAAGCTAAAGAGCTGAGGTGAAGCACAAAACTAAGGTATGCCTAGAGACAATGCTGAGCTGAGGTAACGAAGCGAAGCATCTGCTGAGGCCGACCTACCATACTTAATGTAAATATTACTAGGATTATTTTTCTGACCAGAGCAGAGCTGCCTTGGTAACTAGCCGTTACCACAGCCGTCAGAATTTACAGTAGGTTGACTACGAAAGCTAAAAGCGACAGCTGCAGGAAGTCAAATAGCTGCTAGATTAGCCGTTGAAAATATTTTTCAACCCTACAAAAGGGGAGCAACCTTGTAAATTAACACTTAATTTGAATGGAAGTTTTAATTTCTTCAATACCAATCATCTTCTTCAACATTTCGACAACATTAATCTGCTAATTCCAGTGACAATCCTGATAAGAATCTCTTTAATGTCAACCAATTACGATACAGAATAATCAATGACACCGAATGAAACGAGCCTAATATTTGGAGCGAGCGAAGGAGCGAGAATAGAACATCAGTTAAGAAACAGTAGTCAGATGCATACCAACGAACTGCCCTTTATTCTATTCTCGTGGCAAAAGTTCTCTTAGATTCTTAGTAGCAATCGGCGATCTTTTCATTTTATATCACCATAGTCTCCTCGATAGTTGGAAGTTCTCCAAAAGTATGAAAAGCTGAAGGACTTTGTACCATCTATTCCAGTGTGGTTGGATTCTGTTCAAGGACTTGGAGCACATCTTTTGTTCTTGTCCTGTAATTTATCCTAGACAGTATTATACGTATCTATTCGTATGTTTTGATCACCTCCTACGGACATTATATAGACAAGAATAAAAAAGGTAGATGGTTGAAGCTCTCTCCTGTTCGGCTAAATTGAAATTTAGCCAACATATAAGACTGCTGATTTTTTGATTTACATCTTTCTCGCAACTCCTTCGGACTGGGACAGTGGAGGTTTGGCTAAACTGAACTTTAGCCAATCTAAAAGACCGTTTATTTCCTGATTTACATCCTTCATGTAACTTTATCGGACTGGGGCAATTAAAGCCCAGAGCCAGAGATTTAACTTTTTGCCACTATTGAAATAGAAAAAAGACATAAAAAGTATGAGGACAGATGAGAGAGAAAAATAACTACACATCTTATATGTCTAGACTCCTCCCAAGTGATGTTCACTTAACTGAACTCGAAATGACCCTATAGTAGTATAAGGTCTCTTTCTTAAATAAATAAAAAGATAATAATTTACATAGATGGCTGCATGGAGCAAGAGTGAAACCCATCACCATGTTCAACATCAGATGCAAGTTCATCCTCTTCCTCAAAACCATTAACACCAAAACCACCATGCCCATGACCAAAAGCTCTAATATGATCTTTAAGTGACCTCTTGTGCTTAAAATCAGACCCACACATGCAATACCAAAGCTTCCCACAGTTCTTTTCATGTGTTCTCCAATCTCCTCTCACAGCAAATGGCTTGCCACATTTCCTACACATAAAGGGCTTGGTTCCATGCTTCCTTTTGTAATGTGTTTGAAGGGTTCTGAAATCTTTCAATGGCTTTGCTCTTGGATGATCAATGTTGTTCCGGCAGCCCATGGCGCAGCAGTAGCAAGGAAGCTTTAACATGCCTGTGGGTTGTGTTCCCCTTAAGGATTCTGGCCCTTTTCTGTATTGAGATCCATGCCCCCACATATGCATCTGTATGATCACCAACATGTCAACCAATTTATATTCGTCTCAAATTTTAAAATGATGCAGAATTGCTCGCTGAACATTTTAATAGTTGATTCTTATCTAATAACAAGTGTATCCTCCTATTTTAAAGAATACCATCTAGTGACGTGGCATTTTTTATTTTTTTGTTAAAATGCTAATATATTAACCAGAGAGATCAAAGCATCAAGGAGATGCAATCTGTACAATAGCCATACTCGTAGTCCAACACGTTGATCTACGTGCATTAATCAGGTATGTAGAAGCATTATAAACAATAGGTGACATGACGACATAACTCTGTATACATGCGTGCATATTCTTTTACTTGTTTATATCTCATTGCATAAGAAGTAACTCCTAGAATAACCAAAAGCTAGTGATGGACCACAATACAACTACTGTTTGCTTATGGCAGAAGAAACAGCACGAACCAGAGCACCTAGCAATTGAATGTTATAATGACAAACATTTTAACTGAGTAATCAAAAGATAATTTAGAAATTTCAAATAGTAAACTTTAAGATTTGAGTCTCATAGTCTTCTAAAGTACTTTAAGCGGGAAGACCTACTGATGTTCTCATAGACATGGCTAGTAAATAGAACTCAACTTCAAGAAAAGGAAAACATGAGAAATCTATCACGATGGACCTTTTTCCTTCAATCAAGAAAATTACCTTTGCAGCATCATCAAAGGATTTCAATCCCCCCTCCCCCAAACAAAAAAATAGAAATTTACATCAAGATAGAATTTTCCCTCTTTTTCATAAACATATAGCAGTTGATCGACACAGCTTGACGCATCATTATAGGTCATCAAGGAACAACCTCTGTCTGATTCTGACACATTGCGTACATCCGATCCACATATCTTACCATAGACGGGAGTCTATAAGACAATGGATAATGTTGTTGTTGTATATTGTAAGGTATCTTGAGACCTAACAACTAATCGGAACATTGATTCACTTTCGATTTCAAATGGTGCAATTTTCTAAGGTTTCATTTTCTATCATCAACTTGAGCAGCACAAGTATAGAGCATAAAAGCTAACCTCCCTTTAGTAAGACATTTCTCCCTCTACAACTTTTTATAAAAGATTGCCGACAAATTCTTCTATCCCACTTGTAAAATCTTCATACATATACGAAATATTTCACATATAGAATGCCCAGCAATAAGGATATTCTGGTCATTACATCCACAGATCGTTTCAACCAATTCTACAACACAAAGCTTGATATGTGACTTTATCCAGGGATTTTTCCCCTCCCATACCTAGAACTTCAAATGTCTGAGGGAGGGGTTGATAATTAAGCATAAAAGTGTGCTGGAAATTTGTGTCAACGAAAGAACCATCCCTTCAATGAGACATCAAAGCCAAACGTTAAATTGAAAAGCGAACCATCTATAGAAGGGATATTTTCTTTTATTTAGATTTGAATATTTGAGTCAGTTTTGAGCAGTTGAATCTTAAAAGTTAATATATGTAATTTAAACATACATGAGCTGGCTCAACCATTCAATCAGCTGGACTGGAAAAATATCCCCACAAATTCAATCACCTGGTGGAAGATTCACGTGTGAAACTGAAAATTACATGAGAAATGCACATAATTGCCAGAAACCCATTGGTGAAAACAGCAAAAAAAGGTTCAGTTATACACAAATGAGGCATGTGCAGATTACCAGGAAGCACAGATTACGAGGACTGCTAGAAGAAGCAGAAGGAACATTGACTGCAATGTTCAATCACACATAAATGAAGCTCACTGTCCCCTCCCCCCCCCCCCCCAACCCATCTTAATTCAGGTTAAATAAATTCTGGGACCAAATCTGACCACAAATTTGGATATCTCCACTTCAAAAGGTAAATCTTTGAACTTTTTTTTTCTTTCTCGCTCACTTTGTAATCTGTTCCTTTAACCTCAAGCTTCCATAAACACTCGCATGAAATCGTGTGAAAAAGAAATATTCTTGGGTACTCCCCTTTTCCTCGGGGTTATTATGATTTTCGTAGCTATTAGTTTCCACCTAGAGTAGCCTTTTAATCAAGTTGTATCATTCTACTATTAGAATTGGAGAAACCAACGACTCATGACTTAACCCCCGATGCACACTGATTCAACTTTGTATCTCTTAGTGGGAAGGTTCTGCAAGGTTTTTGGATAGTATACACAAGGGAAAAGTTTTAAGCTGGACCTTGAATGCAGGTACTGTTTGTCTGTCTCGTACCCTTTACAGACCTTAAAGGTAGTTTTTGATGTCGTTAGAATATACTGATTTTTGCTGTTGTTTACAGAAGGGAGAAGTACACTCTTCTAAATTCCATTTATTGAGTGCAAAGAAAGTTCCATATAGGAAATCAAGTTGGAGTATGAAGAAAATTTAGGGATACTTAGTGGGGAATTTACATTTCCTTTAAAATATTTTGTACACACGTAAGGTGAATAGAATTTCAACATCAGATCTCACTGAAAAATCATTGGATTTTACTATTAGACCAGTTTAGACGAGTTGGAATTCATACTGGGGAACTTACTTGCATGTTATTGTATCTATTGAAAGTCTTGAGGCAAACAGGACATGAGAATTGAGTAGGACCAATGAGAATCTGTGAAGGAGTAGGAATCCAATACTGCCCTTTATAAACATCGATATCTTCATCTTCATCTTTATCCACAGTCCCAGAATTATTACTAGAAGAAGACAATAAAGAAGCAAGATCAGCTGCACTAGGGTTTGGAAGCCCTATTTGCAAATCCACAGTCACATCATCATCCCCTTGATCATCATCACCAGTTGAAAAACTAGTGGAGAAGTACTTTTGGCTCGAGCCCTTTAATTCTTTGGATCTAAAACTTTGTTCTAAATCCATATCAACCCCAAAATTCACTTCTTGATCTTCAAGATCTTCATGTTTAGCTGGGCTTGAGGTAAGAAGAGGAAGGGCTTCTTTTAAAGGAGGGGAATCAGGAGGCTGGGTGATGGATATGAAATCAAAAAAGTTGTTTTGGTTGGTTTTGGTTTGGTGGAAAGAGTAGAAATTTTGGAGGAAATGATCATGTGGAGGTGGATGGATTGAAGGATTGGAGGCAGAGAAATAGTGATTGTAGAAATGGGAGTAAGGATGAGTCATGATGGGAAAGGTGGGAGGAGGAGAGGAATTGCAGGCAAAGTGATAGTCCTTTATAATAGTAGTGAGCAAAGATAGAGAGTGAGGGACTGTGGAAGAGAAGATGGTGGGCAGATAATTTGTGAAACAAACTTTTTCATGATGATGAAATATACATTTTTGTTATGCCAATGCTTTTGACCCCCCCCCCCCCCACCCCAAAAAAAAAAAACCACTACCACCATCCGGTAGCACAAAGGATTTCACTTTCGCAGCGTTTATGTAATTTTCTGTTCTTTCTTCGAATTGAGTTTTTATTTGGAAATATCCTTTTAAGGCCATGCTGAGCTGACCTTGTCCGAGCTGACTTTTCTGTTGATCCATCTGAATCTCTATCGAGTTGAGCTGACCTTGTCCGAATGGACCTTCCTGCTGACCTTCCTGAACTTCGGCCGAGCTGAGTTGACTTGATGGAGTTGACCAAACCAGACCAGACCGAGCACACTGATTGGATAGAGATTGCGGGCATATCTGATTATATCTGACTGATTCTTTATAATTATCGTATATCCTATTAGACAAAGTTGATCAAATTGCTTGATGATTTTATTCATTTACGTTTAAGCCTTTATATAGATACAATTGGCTCCCTATACTAGGAAAATATCAATCACTAACCAATCACATTTATGCTGATTGATTTTCGCTTATCTCTTTACATTTATGCTGATCTGCAATCATCCTTAATCAACGACTTTCCTTACACTCTCCCCTCAAGTTGAGTCAGTGGGTCACCAATGCTCAACTTGCCTAAGACTCCATGGAAGACTCCTGTTGAAACTACCTTGGTCAAGATGTCCGCCAACTGTTCTTCTGACGGCGTGTACCGAAAGTCAACCACCCAGTCCTCGGGTTTCTCTTTGATGAAATGTCGGTCTACCTCCACATGCTTCGTACGGTCATGTTGCACACGATTTTCAGAGATACCAATTGCAGCCTTGTTGTCGCACTTAGTTTGACAAGCTCCTTTTGGTGAGAACCCCATCTCTGTGAGCAACTTTCTTATCCACAATACTTCAGCTAGCCCTCGTGCGATCCCTCGGAACTCGGCTTCGATACTTGACAATGCTACTACCTTTTGTTTTATACTCTTCCAGATAACAAGATTCCCGCCAACCATAGTAAAGTAGCCTGTTTTGGATCTCTTGTCATTTGGGTTGCCAGCCCAGTCTGCATCAATGTACACCTGAAATTCTAGATGGCCCTTCTTCTAGAAGAGTATTCCTCGTCCTAACGACCCTTTCAAGTATTTCACTATTCCGAGAGCGGCGTCGATATGCGCCTTCTGAGGACAATGCATGAACTGGCTCACCACTCCTACCGCATAAGCTATATCTGGCCTGGTATGTGAAAGATAGATGAGCTTCCCTACCAATCTCTGGTATTGCCCTTGGTCAACACCAGTCTCCCCTTTGATTGTTTGCAAATTGTGGTTTACGACTATCGGGGTCACTGCAGGTTTGCAATCTAGTAGCCTTGTTTCCACCAAAAAAATCTTGTATATATTTTCGTTGACAGGTGAATATCCCTTTTTTTTATCTGAATACTTCAATCCCTAAGAAGTACTTGAGTTGGCCCAAATCTTTCATCTCAAACTCTCGGAATAACCTGTTTCGTAGTCGGGTCATCTCGTCATGATCATTTCCAGTAATGATTATGTCGTCCACATAGATAATAAGACATGTGATCTTCCCCCACTCCTTTTGAGAAATAGCGTATGATCTGAGTTGCTCTGCCGATACCCAGTTTCTTTCATAGCTTTGGTGAACCTGTCAAACCATGCCTTTGGCGATTGCTTGAGCCCATATAAAGCCTTCCTTAGTCTGCACCCTTCGCCCTTTTTGAACCCTGAAGTGAACCCTGGAGGGGCCTCCAATACACTTCTTCTTGCAGATCTCCATGAAGAAAAGCATTTTTCACATCAAACTGATATAATGGCCAATCCTGATTCACCGCTACTGAGAACAACACTCTAATCGTGTCTATTTTGGCTACCAAATAAAAAGTCTCTGAGTAATCTACACCATACGTATGTGTGTACCTTTTTGCCACGAGTCTTGCTTTGTATCTCTCGATAGTTCCATCTGATCGATACTTTATTGTGAACACCCATCGGCACCTCACAGGCCTCTTTCTTGGCTGGAGTTCACACTTCTCCCAGGTTCCATTTTTTTCCAATGCATCCATCTCATCTTGCATGGCTTGTCTTCATTGTGGGCATTTTTGTGCTTCCTCCACATTTCGAGGTATCTCTGTAGTTTGTACAGACGTGGCGAAACTTTTGGCTGATGTAGATAGTCTACCCTTTGCCAGATTAGACACAGAATATCTAGAATTCTGAGGTTGATACTCAGGCTTGTATCTTACCGGAGGGACTCCACAATTTCGTCTTGGTGGAAGAGTGCATAGATTTACCAATGGCTGCTCAGATATGTCAGTAGTAATATCAGCAGGCAGAACATCAAAAGATGGGGTACTAACCTCAACCGGATATTCGAATGGCGTCAATTCTGAACTTGGGGCTGAGGCCCTGGACTGTCTCCTGTGTTAGAATGCGGTCCGTCGGTTTGTCTTACTTGCTCTGTTGGGACCGGCACAGGCAGTACAGGACTAAGGAGCCAATCTAGTGAGTCATCTCGGTATGTCTCCCCCTGACGGCTAGGTTGGGTTTGGAATTAGTATTCAGTTTCTACGAAGTCGCAGTCCATAGTGGTATAGATGCGCCGGGTGACGGGATCATAACATTGGTAACTCTTTTTATTAACACCATAGCCAAGGAAGACACATTTGATGCACATGATTGGAGTTTATGGCGATGGGTTTTGGGTATATGGACATACACTGTACATCCAAAGACGTGAGGAGTGAGTGAGAGTGTATCATGGACAGTGACATGTTTAGTGAGTGTCTCAAGTGGTGTATGGAACTCAAGTATTTTCGTAGGGAGTCGATTCATGAGGTAGACCACGGTGGCAACCGCTTCAGGCCAATAAGATTTTGGGACATGAGATTCAAGGATGAGGGCTCGGGTAATTTCCAAGATGAATCGATTTTTGCGTTTAGCTACTCTATTTTGTTGTGGAGTATCTGGACAGGTGGTTTGGTGGAGTAATCCATGTGTTTGGAAAAATTGTTGCATTTGGCTGTTTACATATTCCCCTCCATTTCCGGGACGAAGAATTTGTATCTGAGCTTGGTACTAAGTTTGTACAAGTGTATCGAAAGCAGTAAACTTTTCAAATACTTCGGATTTATTTTTGAGGAAGTATATACATGTCATGCGGGTGCAGTCATCAATAAACAAGAGAAAATATGCATAACTATTTGGACTAGGTGATGGAGATGGACCCCAAATATCAGAATGTATTAATGAAAAAGGAATGTGTTTGCGTGTATTATTCAGCGAAAACATTTTTCGATGACTTTTTGCTAGTATGCATGTATCATAAGAAAATTGACAATTTTCAGGAAACAATTTAGGAAAAAGGCATTTTAGATACCCCCATGAGGGATGGCCCAGACGGCGGTGTCATAGCCATGCCTGCCTGTCAGTAGTCCCGTGAGCAAGCGCTGCCGCCCTATGTTGGTCCACTTTATCAACAAAGTAGAGTCCATTGCGCTCAGAACCACGTCCAAGAATTTTCCCCGTCTGAATATCCTGCAAAAGACAGAAAGAGGGATATATGAGTACGGTACACTATAATTCTTTGGTAACATGGCTTATAGACAATAATATATGTGACAAAGTGGGAACATAAAGACATTTAGTAAGTCGGAGAGAGGGTGACATATTGACAGTCCCGGCTCCTTCGACTGGTGATTTCCCACCATTAGCTGTTTGGATTGAAGATTTTTTTGAGTGTGCCAAAATTTGGAAATCCAATGGGTCAAAACTCATCATATCCGTTGAACCGCAATCAAAGAGCCATTGTGAATTTTTTTCCACGGACTTATGAGTACCTGCGCACATTATACTTGGGATAAAATGGGGAAGAGGGGCGGAGGGGTAGATTTGTCCATTTGGAGCAGGAAGGGTTTTATGTCCCTTCGCAGCTCCCAATTGCCCAGTCGCCCTCATTATGTCCTGTGGCTTTCTCTCTCCTATTTGTTTCTTATCATCTCCATTGCTTCCTTCTGCACCTTCTCCTGCAAAGGTGAGATCTCTGTTTTCTGGGGCTCCGCTGGTGGCCTCAGTGCTGCTTATGATGGCTCCAGCAACTCTTCTCTTGCCTCTTTTCCGACTGTCTGGCCACCAGTCGGGGTAACCGATGATTTTGAAATACCCCTCCGCAGTGTGCTTTGTCCCGCCACAGAAAGTATACCGGAGATGTGATTTGTCTTCGTCTTTGAGAAACGACTAGGCCGGAGCTCCTCCCTGCTGTGATGGCTTGCATGTCCGATTTGTGGATGTTCTTCCGTGGAACACCCCTTACGGCCAAGCCACTTCCAATTCCTGAGGGATTTTCCCCCGATGATGGTCCACAACTTCCATCTCTTCTCATAATATTCCTTATGTTGGCTTCCCAGCGGATCTGGGAATAAGCCTCTTCGACTGATGGTAAAGGCTCCTATTTCAACAAATCCATCTTCTCAGCGTCATACTCTTCATTTATGGCTTGCAAAAACTGATACAGCATGTTATGCTAATGTATCTGATTGTATTTCATCACACTCCGTCGGATTTGGCTGTCTTCTGTCAATTTCTTTCCACACTGCCTACAACTGGCTGTAAATCCATTCTAGTGACTATGTCCCTTGACGAAGGTTGTTTGCTCTGACTGTTAGGTCATAAATATGAAGGGAATCCTTCCCTGCTCCATACGTTGCTGCAATTCCTTTCCATAGACCCCACGCAGTTAGGAAGTCTATGTATTGATTCACTAAATCTGCGTCAATGTTCTCCAGTATCCACGTGATTACTGTAGAGTCGGCTTGACGTCATTTGGTTTATTTCAGATCATCTGTTGATGGGGGAGAGGCTGTGATATGTGTGAGCTTGCCTCTCCCATCAAGGGCTAATCAGTTTTCTAGCCCAAACAGAATAATTTCTGTCATTGAGCTTCTCTGTCGGGTTTGAGATCGGTCCAGAGAGAATTTCGGTGGAGTCATTTTTTGTTAGCAAATTTTTGAGGAGTTCAAGAACTTAGGTTAGACTGTATGTTTGGTTCTAACTGGTTGCTTCCTCAGTAGTGCTAAAGGTGCTGAAGAAAGGTGTTTGGTCCCCCATCCGTCCAGGTAAGGCTATGGTAGATGATGAGGACGTCGGTTTATTTGGTCAATGGCTCAGATGATGGATCTGATACCATATTAGACAAAGTTGATCAAATTGCTTGATGATTTTATTCATTCACGTTTATGCCTTTATATAGATAAGATTGACTCCCTAAACTAGAAAAATATCAATCACTAATCAATCACACTTATGATGATTGATTTTCCCTTATCTCTTTACTTTTATGCTGATTTGCAATCACCCTTAATCAACGACTTTCCTTATATATCCGTGATTGATTTGATTTGTATTTATCATTACCATACTTGTATCTATCATTACAATAATTTGTACTATCCGAATTGATACTGATTAGATTAGATTTGTTCTTTTAGGTCCAATTGTATCTCTATAAATTGATGTACTAGAATAACAGAAAAGGACAGATTTAAAGTGCAAAATATTATTTTACATGGTATCAGAGCCATAGACGGCTTTCTTTATCGAACAACCCAACACTTCTTCTCTCACTATGGTGGTCGAACCATTTCAGGATTGCTTATCACCCCTGTCCAGTTGACCGGGCTGAATTACGAAGAATGGGCATGGGCAACCCGTGGCTCCTTGCTCGCCCACCGAAAGTTTGGCTTCCTTGATGGCACTATTCGACGACCCACAGAAGGCTCCCCTGACTTGGACGATTGGGAGCCGGTTAACTCGATGATTGTTGCGTGGATCTTGAACACAATTGAACTAGGCCTCCGCTCCATTATTTTCGATGTCGAGGATGCAAAGGAGTTGTGGGATGATATCAAGCAGCGGTTCGCTGTGATGAATGCAACGAGAGTCTAACAATTGAAGAAGGCCCTCGCAAATTGTAAACAGACTGGAGATTCTGTTATGGTCTAGTACGGAAAATTGAAGAAAATATGGGACGAGTTGAAAGATTATGATGACCTTCCCATGTGTTCATATGTCTCGTGCACGTGCTTTCTTCAAAGAACTCGTGCCCGATGCAAAGAGGTGGACAAGATCCACCAATTTCTCATGGGACTGGAGGACTCAACGTATAGAATGGTACGTTTCTCTATATTGAATCAAGACCCTCTTCCTCCCTTGAATCGCGTCTACCACATGGTAGTGCAAGAATAGAGCCTTGGCTCTATTGCAAGAATGGAGGAGACCCCCACTCCAGCTGGTTTTGCAGTGACGATAGCGGCAAAACAAGGTAATGATCGCAAGTTGTTCAAAGCTAACGTGACATGCTCCCACTGTCGCAGAAAGGAACATGAGGTGCGTGCGTGTTTTCAGCTTGTAGGATATCCGGATTGGTGGGAGGATTGTCCGAAGACACTACCACGCATCAAACCCAACGCAGGTGGCACCTATGCACGGCCCAAACCAGCCTCAGCCCTCCGCACATGGCCTCGGCCCACTCAGCATCCGCGAGTAAGTCTACTGTGAGCACAGCTCCCTTGGCCGCTATGACTGAAGAGGACTTAAACACCATCCTTCAGGCGCTCAATGTCCGTAAGCAAATGTCGACTAAACGATTGAATGGTAAGTATCAAAATTCCTCTTGGATCATTGACTGAGGCGCCTCTCATAATATGACCGGTAATATGTCCCTTTTACATAATTCCTCACCTACTCTTCCGTGCAACTGTGTTGTTGACCAATGGAACTCAGATACAAGCAGTCCACGAGGGGGCGGTGCGCCTCAATACTCATCTTGTGCTTGACAAAGTATTGTTTGTGTCTCACTTGACATGCAACTTATTATCGGTGTCTCAATTATTAAATAATCGTGATTATGTTATTGAGTTTACTAAAAACGGTTGTGTGATACAAGACCGACGTACCCGAACAAGGATTAGAGTGGGTGAATTGACTGATGGGCTATACTTGATGAGGGATCCTTTCGCTGAGCTTACCCGCATTCTGGATGCTCCGCCTGCCGAGCTGACTAGCATCTTGGGGGCAGAGGCTGATCTGACTCTGTTGCGCAATCGATTGGGCCATCCGTCTAGTGGTGTTTTGTGATTGATTTGCAATTGCTTTGTAAAACTGATTTTCCTTGTGATAAAGATACTATACTCCGTGTAAAATTTGTTATTAGACGAAACAAATAAAAAGGCCCTTTGAGCTGAGTAAAACATTAGCTGAGCAGTGCTTTGATTTAGTTCATTGTGACTTGTGGGGACCTTATCGTGAGAAAACTTCATGTGGTGCGTCTTATTTTTCGATCTTTTTAGATAATTGATCGCACGCTGTCTGGGTGTCTCTTCTCCCGACCAAAGACCATGTTACCCCAGTTGTCCGTCAATTCTTTGATATGATCAAAACACAATTTGAACGGCAAATTAAAATTTTTCGCATCGATAATGGCTCTGAATTTTCTTCTCTTCGCCCATTCTTCGTAGAACATGGTGTTCTCCATCACACGTCTATTTGATGCACTCCTCAACAAAATGGTCGCGTTAAACACAAAGATCGACATATTCTCAATGTTGATCACGTCTTGCTTTTTCAAGCCAATCTTCCACTCTCCTTTTGGGACGAAGGTGTGCTCATCGCGACTTATCTCATCAATTGCACGCCCACTGTTGTGCTTGGTGGCAAGGCTCTTTATGAGATACTATTTGTAAAGCCTCCGACCTACTCACATCTTCGAGTCGTTGGGAGTTTATGTCGTGTTCATAATGATCAATAGCATGGCAGCAAATTTTAGAACAGAAGCCGCAAGTGCATCTTTGTCGGCTATCCCAGTGGTCAAAAAGGATGGCGTGAGTATGAACTTGCCACACACGAATTCGTTGTTACTCGCAACGTCACCTTTGTTGAGACGGTGTTTCCCTTTGCTGCCTCCACCTCGGCGGAGCTGCCTTCCACCTCGGCCTCTGCCCCATTGGTCACTGATGACTCATACGATGTTTTTACACTGGGTTCCGATAGTAGCTCGCCACCGAGCTCCTCATTGGCCCTGAGCAGCCTGTGCAGTTGACTCCAGCAGAGGTCACTCAGCATAAGCAGGCTGACCTGGCGTCTCAGCCCCCGACTCCAGCACTTGGTCGCGACCATCGACTGAAGAAACCTCCAGCTCGGCTTGCAGATTATGAGCTGAATCATGCTAATTATAGCCCCTCGGCTATCTCAACCACGTCATCCCCTCATTCAGGTACTTCGTACTCTATTCATAACTTTCTTAGTACTCACCGGTTTTTCGTCCACTCATCGGGCTTTTTTTGCTGCCATCACATTACATGGAGAACCCCAAATATACACTCAAGTTGTCCAGCACCCCCTAATGGCGTAAGGCCATGCAGGCGAAATTCGATCCTTGGAAGGCAACCACACTTGGAACTTTAAGACGTTACCACCAGACAAACGTGCTATTGGCTGTAAGTGGATATATAAGATCAAATACAACTTGGATGGCACTTTTGAACGCTACAAAGCACGCCTTGTTATCCATGATAATCGTTAAATTGAGGGCATTGATTACACTAAGACCTTTGCTCCAACCGCCAAAATGGTCACTATCCGTGCGCTTTTAGCGATTGCTGTCGCCCGTCAAATTTTCACATGTCACATGGACGTTCGCAATGCCTTTCTCCATGGTGACATTCACGAGGAAGTCTACATGAAGCCTCCTCTGGCCTTTGCCCCTTCTGACGCCACTAAGATTTGTCAGCTTCGCAAATCTTTATATGGGCTTAAACAGGCTCCTCGTTGTTGGTTTGCTAAGTTTTCTAATGCTCTCCAGGCCTACGGTTTTGTCCAATCTTATTCTGATTATTCTTTGTTCTGTTACATCTGCGGTGCTGTTCAACTTTATCTTCTCGTCTATGTTGATGATCTTATCATTGTTGGCAACTCTGCACCTGTTATGGATATTCTTAAGGACTATCTCAATTATTGATTCCATATGAAGGATCTCGGCCCTTTAAAGTTTTTCTTGGCCTCGAAGTGTCCAATAGCCGAGCTGGGATTTTTGTGTCCCAGTGCAAATACACGCTTGATATCATTGCAGATTGTGGACTTATGGCATCGAAGCCTTCGGTTGTCCCGCTTGAACAACAACATAAGCTGTCTCAATCATCAAGCTTACTCTTGGATGATTCGTTGCCTTATCGATGTCTTGTTGGGTGTCTGGTGTATTTGTCTGTCACCCGTCCTGGGCTTTCCTACGCCGTGTATACATTAGCTCAATTTATGCAGACTCCACGTATTGAACATTTGTATGCAGCTCTCAAGGTTGTTCGATATTTGAAAGGTCATCCACATCAAGGGATTCCTTTTCCTTCCACCAACGACCTTAACCTGACTACTCACTGTGCATCTGATTGGGCTAGTTGTCCTCTTACTCACCGATCTCATTCTGTGTATTTTATTCAGCTCGACATAGCTCCAAATTCTTAGAAGACTAAGAAACAAACTATTGTCTCCCGGTCTTCAGCCGAGGTAGAATATCGTGCGATGGCATATACTACCAATGATACAAGACCACTGATGTGTTTTAAAAGAATCAATCTGCTGTCATGCTTTTGTCAGGAGTGTATAGTATTTGTGGACAGTCAGACTGCCTTGTTTCAGCTTATGAAGATGAGCTTCAATTTCATACAGTTCTGAGATGTTATCCTGTTTGGAATACATCTCCTTCACTGTAGCCTAGATCTCTGCTGTAGTATTATACATCATGAAATCGTCAGAAATGTCTAGATGTATAGAGCGTATCAGCCAAGACATAATCATACTGTTTTTTGCCTTCATTGTCAGAAGCTTGCATAAGTTTCAAATGGGACAGGGACTGTCCCATATAAGTATTTCTCCTTGCCTTTACCAGTTATGAACATCTCTACCCTTCGAGACCACGAGAGGTAGTTGTCTCCCTTGCGTTTGTGGCTGGTGATGACAATGGAGAAATCATCAGTAAGTTGAGGAACACACACCACTCTTGATTCTTGATCAGACGTGGAGGCAGCCTCGGTATATTCAGCGGGGCTCAAGGGAGTAGTCACTTTGAAGAATTTTTAAGATTTGTAGAAAACAGAGTATAAAATTGTAGGTATTTTGAATCAAATTAGCTGTGATACTATGTTGAGAATTGAAATAATTTGCATTCATTCAAGTTAAGAATAATTTATAAGGTTGTTTCCTTTTTATAGGGAATGAATTCTAACTCTAACGGCTGTTTTTGCCACTTGGACAGTTGTTACTGTTTATCTATACTGATCTACAGTAAATTCTAACATTACTGGTAACGGCTAGTTACGAGCGCATCTCAGCTATGTACAGTAAAATTATTCTAAGTTACAATATTTACACGCCTAAGTATAGTAGATGGCCTGTTGCGTTGCTGCCTTGATCGTGCTTCATCTCGTCACCTCGGCTCAACACTTTTTTACTTTGGTTGTCTTCGTCTTCTTTCCTTCAGCACGTTTGTTTCTCTTCAGCTCAGTTCTTCCTCCTTCTGTCTTCTCCTCAGTTCAGCTATCTCTTGTCCAGGTCAGCTTGGCTGACTGACTTGGTTACTTTCCATCTTCGATCAGACATTTGTCCAGGTCAGCCTAGTTCATTTCGGTACATATTAATCCAGGTATGTCTTCTTTAGTTTTAGCTCGGCACACCTTTGTCTGGATCTGCCTTCTTCAGTTCAGCTCGCCATACCTCAGCTGAACTTATTTCTACACAAAGGTTGTTCAAAGAAGAGGCAAAATTGGAACAATAGTTGTTTAACTACGCGTCACCGATCCTTTATAAAAGTTTTGAAATTAAGGTCCAGATGGCCATATTTTTCTTCATTGTTTTTTTTTTCTTTGGCCATGATTTTGCTTCATTGTTATTTCCCGTTCGGATAATTGTCCTGCTCATATGTTAGCGTGCTTTGATTTAGTCAATTTGCCTTCGGCTAGTTGGAGATGTAGTCCTCCTTCCCCCACGTTATTTCGACTTCCATGGCGGATGTTTCTTAATAAAAATTGCCCTTTTTGTGTTCAGAAAAAATAAAATTCTACGGTGCAGATTCTTTTATTGGGTAATCAGGTTGCTATTCAAGGTGATTATAATTGTCGTTGTAATATTTAAATGAGTCTTTTGATTTAAAAGAATTTGAGTGAAATCATGATCATTCTGCATGAAAGAAATTATTGCACATTCTCAAGAAAATACAATCAACGTTCAAGAATGATGAAATAAATTCCTTCAACATTTGAAGGTGAGGCAATCAAATCCGATATCCCCAAGAACGCAAATTAAGTTGAAAAACTGCAAAATGTCTTCAGCTTTGCACTTTATATTTGTTTCATTTGGAGAAACAACTCTTGTTTTTGGTAAAGATGACCCTGAGGAACAGGTAGATTCTCTGATTACTTCAACATTGAAGGTGGATTTTTTTTTTTTCAATAATCCAAAATAAGTCTTCAAGAAATATAACAAGGCAAAATGATGCTAAAATGCTCCAAATTCGTGGAAAGGCATGACCCATTAATGTCCCCCAAATGGGTGTGCATATGCGGGGGATATGGTTGGGCAAGATTTATATAGCATGTCTAACCATTAGAATTAATTTTTCAATGAACCTTTCGACTTCGTGGTCAAATGTTTAGCCTCTAGCAAATTTGAATGTTTCAAAGCTCCAGACACCATTGGACTGTTACAATATACGCACCAAAAAGGAAAAAGGAAATCAATAATTATTGAAAAGAAATAAATCAACAATCAGATAACCTAAATTAGGACGAAATCCTTGTAATCAAATCTGTAATTTTTTTTTTTTATAACATTAGCTATAACCATGTATTATATTAGAGACAGTTATACATGGATAAAGATGAATGAAAACGACTGGTTTTCCTTCCATTTAACATGGTATTAGACCAAGTTTTTTGAATCATGCAGAAAGTTTTCTTTATCATTGTCCAAAAAACACCCACCCGAAAACCAAAAGAAAACATTAGGAAGCCTCTGTTCATACCCCTCTGAAACGAGATAAGATCACCTCACCGCAAGAGGATGCGGTAACGCGTGACCGCGCGACACGTGGCACCAGGGGGTGGTGAGGCTAGATGAGGGTGATTGACCCTCATCTAGCCTCACCACCCCCTCCTGGTGCCACGTGTCGCGTGGTCATAAAGAGGGTGAGGAAAGTTGGGGTGAGGAGATCACAACCCCTCTGAAACATTCATCCAAAAATCAAACACACTATTCCTTATCAGATCAACAAACAGAGAACCTAGGCACAGAAGCCTAAAACCAACAAAAGAAATAACCACAACGAGCCGCATGCATATTCAAGCTACATAAACCACTCAAAGAACCACCCATATGATAATGGACCAACCATAGCAAGATGGAAGCAAAGCTCAGCACCATAAAAACACAAACAATCATATTTGAACTGACATCACAGATTACAACTTTATTCAAAAATGAGTTAGGTCATCAGCCTTCTACCTAAATTTACCCTGAAAGTCTCTCAATTGGCTTCAAACTCAACCATATCTTATAAGAACACCAACCGAGATCACAGGCAAAAGAAAAACATATCTTATAAGAACACCAACCGAGATCACAGGCAAGATGGATAACAATGGGACCAAGCATATTCACGTGGATCGTTCAGAACATTAAACAACTGCTAATCAACAACGTAGCTCAGTATCCCACAGAACATAGCTACATACAACAAAAGCCGATAACAGGCTGTTTCAATTCTTAATTGTCGTCGACGAAAAGTAGAGGGGTTCGACAAGATATCTTGAATAACGACCCCTCGCCTCGGTGTTGTCTACTTATTCCAGGGCGATGAGGGAGGCCGCTGGACTCTAGATTCTGGGAGCGAAAACCAATCCAAGTCACCGGACCCTCCAACACAGGGAGAAATTAGCCTAGGCCTACAATCACGCATCAAACTCGTAGTACAAGGACGTGAACATCGCCGCTCAGAGCCCACTAGAAAGCAGTGGAATTCCTCACTGTGGGAGGATAAATCAAAGCTTTACTGCACCAATTGTAAGATGCACAAACACACAAAAGAGCAATATTTCAAAATTGTAGGTTATCTAGACTGGTAAACAGAAAATCCAAAGAAATGAAGAGGACGAGGACTTGTCTTGGCATTCTTATACACATCTTTAATAATTTCTACATATGTTACACCAACATCTTTCTTTTCAAGTACTATCCACGTGATCTCTCGTAAAACTTTATCACGTCTTTTCCAAGTCAATGAAAATCATATGAAAAAATTGCTTCTCTCGATGCCTCTCTGTTAATGTTCTCAAAAGATGAATAGCCTTCATTATTGACCTTTTCGGTATAAATCCAAAATGATTTTTCAGATACCCTAGTTAGTTTCTTTGTGAAGTTTTTTTTCAATCACGACCAGCTCAATCACTCAGCTCCTAGAGTAACAATTAAAAAAAAAGAAGCAAAAGCAAAAATATTGTTGGTCCACGGCCCAAAGGAAAAAATTGGTAATAAACAATCCATACAAATGTAATAAATCCACTTTGAGGCAAGGATTTAACAGAGAAGCAAGAGTTTAGTTGAGTTTGCTAAAAGCATATATATATTATTTCATACACAAACCAAAACAGCCTTCTATATGACTGAATTTACAAGTAAAAGACAGGAAACCTGAGCAGAGCAGAAACAAACATAACAGAGAAGCAATAGTTCAGTTGAATTTGCTAAAAGCATATATATTATTTCATTCACAAACCAAAAAAGCCTTCTATATCACTTAATTTACAAGTAAAAAGACAGGAAACCTGAGCAGAGCAGAATCAAACATAACAGCTTCTTGTTTTTTACAACCCGGTCACAAATATTCCACATCTGGGACGCCACCGAAATAGTCCGACAGATTGAGTCCAGCAAATAAGATTGTAAGATCGGGAATATTACCTGGAACCACTATGTTTGACAGTGGCTCCATGCCTACGCAAACAGTTGGTGTTTCAGAGGGCTTAACCGTCTTTGCTGATGCACTGATACCAGCCTCCTTCATCTTTTTATCTGGTTCATACTGCTATAAGTTCTCTTCCGGCCTTTTCCAGCAGTCTGCTCCATCTCAGTTGATTACAGTATCCGAGCAAAGGGACACCCTCCTCACAGGTTCGAGAATTTCTTCTGGCCTCGAGGGCTCTCAAGAAGATCAATATGGACATAGTGAACAGAGGATGGGGTGTACATAGAGGTGGGATCTCCGTGAGACCATATAGGTGTTTGAGAACAACTCCTTTTCAGAAAGAAACTAATCAGGGTGGAGTTCTTAGTGGACTCCACATCCTTTCCCAAATCCACCTGCCATTATCTTTTACTTCCCGAGTATTGCGGTTTCATAATGAGATTTTAGCGAGTAAATGACATTATGAATGACGTGAAGTAACGAAGGAAAAGAAGAATGTGAAAAACTGAACTTTCTCTTCCATTGTTGATCCACGCCATTCACATTGCGACTTCGCGTAATAATTTCACGAAGAAAAACATTATTCTTACAGTACACAAAAAATATAGGGCTAGTACTCCTCCAATAAAACAAACGAGTCCAAAATTCTAGTTAACATACAATTAGAGTAACGAACTAGAAAAACAAAAAACAAAAGAGGCCACAAGTCAAAGTTCTAGATTTACTTACTCTTGTCCTCGTCGCAGAATAAAACCAAAACAAAGAAATATACACCAACTACCTTAAGAAACCGTAACAATATGCTGCAAGAACTTGCATTAATTCCTTAGCAAATACACTCAATATCTTCATAAATACAATGTGCTCATCAACGTAGTGGTTTTGCATCTGATAAACAACCACTTTGAAATCATGCCAACGGGCATTAGTGTCTAACAATAAAGCCATGATTATAAAAAAATAGAAATCACATGAAAATCGACAATCACTACGTGATACCATAGCAGAAAATCAAGTTTCATAGAACAGGTGAATTTTGGACTGACAAAATGTGACCAATAATGTCATCATAAGAGAGACTATAGCTTAGGTCAGTATTATATCTAAGCACCTGTCACCAAAGTTTTCAGATTTAATGCTGTTTATCTTGTACACCCTCTGAAGAAGACTCCCTAGCATTGTTACGCTTTGCTGGGGTGACTTTTGCTGGCGTTGAGCGTTCTGATTGAGAAGATCGGATCAAGATTTGCATCAGAACTATTACAGCTGCCAAACCAACACCCGAAAAGGTGATGCCTTTCCATGAGGAGAAAAGGGATGACCACTGAAATAGCTTCAATACAGCCCAAGTAAGCACACAAGCCCAGGAGATAACAACCTGGTAAGAAATAAATAAACACAGCAATTAACTCAACCAACCACCATGTTAGCAAGCATGCATTTGGCCTCACGGAGAATTCTACAAAGCCGTTATGGCACTATACATGAATCATCGGATCATGCTTGATCAGGTTAGCTGCTGCATTTCAAACATGATCCAACGGTTCATAGGCAGAAGTAATGATGCCATAATGGCATCCAGAATTCCCATGAAACCATATAACCAAAAAGAATCTGCATTACTATAAGTGACTTCAATGGCCTCCCAATGTCTTTCAACAGCTCATCACCAAAGGTGTCTTCTTCCTTATGCTTGTCCAATAACTTATCCTGTCATCAGGGCATAAGGTAAGTAAATCATGCAACTAGGGTTCCAGTTCCTAAGATTTTTCATAATGAAGGCAAAGGCACACAGCTTGCTAACAAGCGCATTGAGCTAAATCTGCAACTCCTCAGATAAGCAAATAGCCAGAAAAACAGTTCAGCAGAAAGTCTAAGCTAAAAAACAACTGGTGAGGTGCACCTTTTCAACAAAGACATCTCTACACCATTGAGCAACATCATCATCTGCTTCTGGCAAATCTTTCATCAAGTGCCGCTTCATGTGGACATGCACCTGCATGACAGCGCATCATTTTTTACCAATGGGTTGACGTTTTCCCCAGCCGCAACTAAATTATTCACATCCAAAGACATTGTTTCAGATTTTGTTGTGTATAACTACCTCTAATCAGATTCTAATATTCCATTCCAACGACATACAGAATAACGGCCAGGGCACCCTTCAAATATATCATATTGCCAGGGAGGGATTGAAGTCATTTGTAACATTGTTATTAAAATCTTATCATACAGGCCGGTATGTACCTTTTTGGTATCTTATCTACCATGTTTTCCAGGCCACTTTTGTGCCGGTGAAAATAACTGTTCGTACCAGCCAGTATGCACGTTTTTGGTGCCCATTGAGGTAACTTTAAATGCCAATTTCATGCCGCTTAAATTTCTTTCTCGTAATAAACCTTCGTGTTAGGATCATATTATATTTTATTAGTGTATGGAGAAACCCCTACATTATGTTGATGTGTTTATTGTGATTCTATTTAGTTTGTGTTTAATATTTAATTAGTATTGAAGATGTTTGTTTGTTTAGTTCTTTTCTTTTTCCTTTTTTAGCACCGTATCATACCAATGAGCTTTATGGTACCTTTATTTCATTCAAATGGTATTGACAACTATGCTTCATAGATTTTATCATCTTAATTCATAATAATTATGATTTTATCTTAGACTGATGAGAGATTCATTAACACTTACTGGACCATAAGGGAAACGACCACTTTTACATGGCAATTGGACCTTTTCGTCCATTTAAACATAAACAAAGCCAATAAAGACAATGCCTAGATGAACTTGAAATTTCTGAGTTGTTCAAAATTAATAATTATTATCATTATTATCATAATAATCATAGAATAATAATATTAATAACAACAAAGGTATATTAATAATAATTCACTTTCTTGGTGGAAAAGGGAAGAAAGGGTAGTCATGTTTCCAGGGGAAAGGAAGGGTCACAATCTCAATGAAGTGTATGGTCTTCTGGTTTGGACACCTGAGGACGCAGTTGCTCATCTCTTTAATTTTGTGAGAAACTTATAGTTTGATTCAGTCATGAATGGTCATGCAATGTACAAGCCTACAAGTACATTAGCATGATAAACAAGGTAAATCAGGTGATACCTTTTGAGGATAGTAGATCGTGTAGTTATATTTTAGGGCAAAGTTGTGAACTTCTTTTGTAATGAGTAGGTGCTTGTTTGGAGGCTTTACGCAAACTATACACACACTTATCTGATCAGATCTTTAGGCTTTTGTACTCTAGTTGGTTCATATTCCTTTAGTTGCTTTGACTTTCGGGCACATAACACTTTCCATGGTACCAAAAGAAAAAAAAAGTCAATCAGGCAAATGTAAGCCAAAATAATTTCAAAAGGAAACAAAAAAAAATTACCACGGAAGGCTTCCCCTTAAATAGTCTTAGCATTGTGGGTGGCGGTGAAGATTTGGGGATAGCAACTGTCATTTCATAAATGGCTGGGACAAAAGAACGCATGTGACTTACCGCTGTAACAAAACCCTAAAAATGAAACAAGTAAATGGGTAAGTTAAAACGGCCAAAATCAATACAGTAAAACAGAACTAGAACAGCATCGGCATATTATGCCGCAATAAATTGCATATGAAAAAACCACAAAAGATACTCAAAATAAAGAATCGAGCCTCCGAGTGGGAGGTAATCTAAGTCCAGATTTTGACTCAAGTTTCTCGTTTCCCAACCTAAATTAAAACCTTTTTCCCTCAAAAACACTCAAAAAAGGCTCACTTCCTTTGTCATCTTTTATTACAATGTAGAAAATTGGAATTGCAAGAAATTATGATTTGATCACTCAGTATAAAATCAACCTATGTTAATGAGCGCGCTTTAAGCAATAGCACTCAAGTACCCTGATGGATATCTTACAATAACTATTGGTCCCCCCCCCCCCCCAAAACCCACTTTTGACATTAATGACGACTAGTCAACAAAAATCTTATACAAATAAATGACTCAAAAAGATGGTCCAAGTTCAAGCTGTAGTCACAGTAAATCATGTAATGCTTACAATCGAAAATTATAATCATATCACAAATAGATGGCTATCTAAACCACAACATGTCTAATGTGTGCTGCATTTTTCTAAACATTAGTTCTTATAGAACAGCTCAAATGGCACCTAAAAAATCCAGTTTCATCCTGTCTGAGGAAATAACTTTGACATATTCATTGATCCAGCCAAAAAGTCTTGTCCCAAACAAATGAAGTGGAACAGAAGAGCTGATAAATCCACAGGGGATAGTAAGCAACATGTGTACAGGGGAAAAAAGGCAGCCTAAAGAATTCAGGAAAGATAAAGAAAAATGTCATAGATGAGATTATCTGCACATGACCTCTCAGTCCAAGAATTTTTACCAATGAACGGCTACGAAACCCAGCACAGTTACTCCCTTCAGACAAGTTTGTTAATCTAACTTGGAAGGTCTGAGTTAATTTGATACATCATGCAATGTATTGCTAATCAATAAAACCAACACCAATTTCCAATTTTACACCTTAATTCATTACAATTAATTCATTGCCTTTATTACATGTTTATGAGGATAATTTTGAAACCAAAAATAATATAGGAGTTTTTTTTATTGGAAAGTGGACAACATTTGGGAAATATCCTAAAATGAAATACTATACTAACAAACAAGGATGAATGGAGTATAAAATATGAATCATTATTGCTTATAGCATCAAAGAGCTCTACTAGACCACAAGTACTGATTCTTAAATTACATACGATTGAGCAAAGAGCAAAGAATACCAACTGCATTTTTTAATCATTAAAATGGGCAAAAAGAAATCCAATTTACTCATATTACCTCTTTCACTTCGTTTAACTCTGCAATCTTACACTCAAAGCAGCCTGATAATTCCTTCTTAAACATATTACTGAAATACATATTCAAGTCAATTTCTGCCCCTAAACAACACATACAATTCTGGCTTCCGGTCTAAATCCCTAAGCCTTGAAAAAAAGTGCTACATCCAATCATCAGCCCTGACATTAGGTACCACACGTATATACATACATACATACATAAAGATCATGAATAAAATATTAAAACAAAATAAGGAGTGGATTAAAAACAAAAATTGGAATTAAATCAGTATCATCAATTCAAGAAGGATACTTGCACAACAAAACTCAACCTTGGTACGGGGAATCAAAACATTCCTTGGAACAGGCAACCCTGTTGAGGCTGCATACTCTTGGGCAGCCAGAAGCTTTGCCTGTGTAAAGCGAGTACCCTCAACAAAAAGCGCCAGCCAAAAGGGCTGCGGAAAGTCCTTTAGCTGTCCTAGAGCAGACTGCAGAAATAGAGTAATTAAGTCAGCTTTGAGAAAAGGCATGAAGCTGAAAGTACTGTGCAAATCTTAGTATAAAATATTTTGTTACCTTCAAAGTACTTTCGTCCTTGGCCCAACTCCTCTCAAGAAAAAGATATTCGGAGAACCACATGGACCAACCTATTACCTTCAAATATATGATAGAAAAGTTCCATTGGTGAAATATTAAACACCCATCCCCTCGCCCCCCAACAAAAAAAAAAAGGCTTCAGCAACACAGAGATGAGGACAAGTAGTTCTAAGAGTGCATTTTAAAATTATGACGAGGGGAGGGCTGCATTATCTGTTATTCTCCAAATAAATTCCCCAAAACCAATACCATAAACATCAGATGAAGATTGATGGTTAATACCAACATTAATCTTTCAACCTATTAATTATATTCCTCTTTTTTTATTTTGTAAGTACCTATTGGTTATATTTTATATGTCAACAGCCACTTACACAATTGCTTATTGCAGATGTCGATTTAGAACACATCAGCTGGAGACATCAAGCAGTAGTATTCAGCCTCTGACTAATTAGACAGGGCATATCACATTCCATACATGAAGGATATTATATCCTATGCACAAAGCATAACCGGGTTTTCTACACCTACTAAAAACAAATACTGTTGAAAGACCTCATTATACTGTTGGATTTAGAAAACAAATAAATAAACAACTATAAATAACACTTAACATAATATGAGCAAATATAAGATAAGAAGAATCAGAAATTCGTTACTCAATAAACATCAGAAAAAGACAAACTTTTGTCCTATGTCCTATAAAAATATGTAAGCTGGAATTGAACAAATGCTTACAATAGACACAAGACATGAGATTGGACACATCAACATTTTAGTGGATGGAAGAAACTTTTTCTTTTTCCCATCATCACCCATAAATTTTGTGTCCCTAAAATGGACATGCATTTTCCAACCAGGTTACCACAAAAGATCATTAGAAATTTCCACCACGAGCAGAACTTTGCAAGCTAATAAGAATATATCAAGAAGAAATTTATTCAACAAACTATCAAGTAAATAAAGACTTGAGATAAGTACATACAGGAAGAAGCTTTGATGACTTCTTCATTACTGCTAATGTGCTACCAAGGCACCCCGATCGCTGTCAAGGAAGCATTGAAAAAAAGATTGTAAGCCAGCTGACAGCAGGATGACGTAGAAAGGAGTAAGCCAATTAATACTTAACGTTTTTCTTTTTCTATTTTTTTGCTTTCTTTTTTTTTAAAAACGAGCAAGTTCGCTTATACCGCAGATTTTAAATGTCAGTTTTTATTTAATTTGCCAAGGACGCAGCTACCACTATGCACCTGGACAAGATCCTACACTCCCATTCTAATTAAGTACTTAAATCGGTAATCCGTTACTAAAAGAATTGAATGCTGGACAAATCTATAAATCAGCCACGAGACAGAATGCCACGCGACTTTCCTAGCAACATATGCCTGAGACCTAAATCAAAAACAAGGGGATGCAGAAAAAGAAAGACAGACCTGAGCCAAAACCCATCCAACAAGCCAATCAATATCGCTCTTGTGATTAGAAATGACAAGTGCGTGCTCTTTACCTGAAGACAAGGACATTATAGCTTATTTTTTCTTGAACAAATAGCACAACTTAGTGGAAGGAATGCAGCAACAAAAAGAGTGACTTACCCATTAGTTCAAAGGTTTCAGAATCTGTATAGAGCTGAATCTGCAGTAAAATTATTTATGGTGGAAAGTAAATTTCATGACAAATCATGTGTGCAGGTGGAAAGAAATTAAGTGCATATACTTGAAACCTTATGGAAAACCAAACTTGAGTCATAACAAAACAAAGCAATATACATTGAAAAGGTGCATCAGGTCACCACCTAACAAAGTTTTTTTCTAACAAAGACGTTCTAGACTGAAACAAAAATATGCGACCTTTGAAAAGCAATGCTCTGCCTCCTGGTTTATTTTTCTTTTCTACCCGCTTTCTCTCTTTCTCTTCCACCCTCAATCTATCTCTCTCTTCTTTTAACCTTAATGGTTTCAGCATAACTCAAAAGCTTTCAGAACTTTGCTATGCTTTCTAGAACCTTACTTTTGCTTCAAACAATTATCAATGCTAATCCATCCCTTTTATGTAGGCAATGCTATTAGAGAGTTAAAGAAAAGAAAGTTCCATATTAATTTCTAAGGTTGCCACTTGGCCTAGCATTTTTACTTCGAACTTTTCACAATCTTCTAATTTTACACTAAACATGTTCCGCTCATGAAAAACGCTTAAATCTGCCTTTGTATAAACTCCACCCAGGGAATGAAATTCTTTTCTTCCAAAAAAAAAAAAAAAAAAAAAAAATCTGTCGCATTCAAGCCCTGTCAGTCCCAAATAGAGCGCAAACGCCTAAGGCCTAAATTTTTTGGAGGAGGAGGGGTCACGTCATCAAATTCAAACTGTCCTTGAATTATAGAAGTCAAGCAGCATCCCACAAAGGGATTACCTATGCTGACTATCAAGCTTTGCTAAGGATCCAGTAAGAAACTTCAAACTAATTACTCCGCAAAAGGTCGCAAAGAAAACATCTTATCTTTTTGATAACATAATGGGGCAGCTATACCCTCAGCAACAAGCTACCATGTTATGTAGTACTCAGAACAAATGTCAAGACAGCCTATCCATAGAACAAGCACAAACAGACACCAAATTTAACTCGACGATCTATTTAATTCAAATCAAATAATATTAAATAAAACAAGGAAACTTCAACTAATTACTTCACAAAAGTTGCAACCAAAACACCTATCCTTTTAATCACGGAGCTTTAGTGTTCAGCGACCTATTTATAAACAAATGTGGCCGATATTAACCCTCACCAACAAGCTAATGCACTAAACACCAATGACAACAAATGTCAAGACATCTATCAATTGAACGAACACAAATTGATATCCAGTTAAGTGGGTTTATGATTATTGGAAATGAAGCAAGAAATAGTGGAATCGCACTCAATAAGATCGACAAGAATCAGTACCTTAACTCCTGCCCACCAATCTACAATCCAAACAAGCTCCAACCATAAAAGTTCAGCTAACACCCTATTAATTTTCCTGTACAACGTCCTTGATATCGGCCGTACAAGTACAAAAACCACGGCCTGCAAACAATATACCAAAAGGTGAAGGAATGAAACAAAGTTCAGCTCATCATGTCAACATAGGCCTTCAAAATAGCCACCTATTTTTCTTATTTTTGTTTAAAGCTCATAAAACCCCAAACAAAGCTCTAATCTTTTACAGTAGAAAACCTGAACAAGTATTTTACCCGAATAAATACCTGAAGAAAGCAAATAAAGAAAGGGACGAAACTAACTAGCACAGAAACCCATTTAAGACAAATGGGAAAAAGAACCCACGTGTTTATCATAATCCATAATCCAGAATAACTGCACCAAATATAAATTAAAAATTAGCTTTATAACCGCCCGGCGGGGGGAGGGGGGAGCTACATAGCAATGATTACACGTTACAAAGCCCTACTGTAATCTTTTCCTCAAAAAAGGGTCTCAAAAATAAGAAAGAAGAAAATAACCTGAAAGACATTGATGACGAGTCCAGAGATGAAGAAAAGAACGCCCAACGGCACTATAACAACTGCCGCAGAGATCTCCATTTTCACAACCCTTTTCTCTTCTCCCCCACCCACCTGTTGCCCACAATATATATAGAGATATATATACACTTGTGTGTATATGTATAGGAATATAATAATAGTAACAAAGGATCAAAGGGAAAATAATCGAATATTAAACTACAGTAATTGGCTTCACGGGAAGGGAATGAAACGGAAAAAAAGCACAATTACTGCAGCAGAAATATTATTGGGGAAGCAGCAGAGGAAGTGAGAGGAGTACTGCTTCTTGAAGATACAAATGGAGATTGTTGTAGTACCGGAAATAGGCAGGTGTGTCTGCAGGCGTGTGCGGGGGAGTGGGGGCGAGGGAGACACACAGAGGCTCACACCTCCGATATTAAATGACGTTTGCCAATTTCTAGGTGTTCGCTGATAAGTGAATTTATTATTGTTAGTCAATTCAAATAGACCTCATTTTCTTCTTCTTCTTTTTTTATTCTCACTAAAAGTTATATCATGTAAATCTCAACCGGATCTCTATCAGCTTGTCCTACGACACGATAGGAATGAAAGTCAGGTGTCCAAGACCCGCTATCACAGAGTTTGGACTGCTCAGGCAGCCACATAAATAGTTCACTGCAAGTAACTCCTTATTGCTAGTCAATTCAAATAGGCCACAGTGTTTCTTCTTCTTTTTTTCAATTCTCACTAAAAGTTATATCATAAGGTTATAACCAGAAACCTCAACCGGATCTCTATCAGCTTGTCTTATGGCACGATAGGAATGAAAGTCAGGTGTCCAAAGCCCGCTATCACAGAGTTTAGACTGCTCAGGTAGCCACAGAAGGAGTCCACTGCAAGTAACTTCAATATCATGCGCTTACCTAGAAAGAGAGTCGAAAATCTTGTTTGGAACAAGAATCGAACTCTTGTCACTCTTTCGAGTCTCCGTCACCGAAACTATTGGGTCATGTCCTGGAGACAAAATTATATTATAATGGAAATATAACGGTTTGATCCCTAACCGCAATGACCTCAACTCCCTTGCTTGTAAGGCTTATGTAAGATATAAATGGGAAAAAAAAAGTGTATATCAATGATCAATCCTTAAACGCTAGTCTTATTCGATTCAGCAAATCTGCAAAATCTGCATATGACATGCATATTACTAACTGAGACAGCCCCACGTCTAGATTTCAAAAGAATTCCTTGGTTGCTTTAGTTGCTTTAGAGTTTAGAAGACATCTTCATCTTCCCGAGTAGGTTTGGTAACCAATTTTGTCATGAATTAGTTAGAATGTCACACCGATCTATCAATCTATCGTATGTAAATATATAAGGTGTGTTGGGTTATAAATGTATTTGGATGATTTATATAAGTTAAATGTGTAAAAGATTTTAAACAACTTGCAAAACAAAAAGTCAAATTTCAGATAGTCAAGACCGACTCAAAATGGTCATGACTAAAAGTTCGGTGATCTTCAGTATACATTATACATAGTACAAAATGGCTTGATCGAACATTTGATGAAGCTTCATAAAACTTTCTGTCTAAGTGGCTGAACACAGCACCAAACTTAGAATTTGCATTCGACAACTCAAGTCACCAAGCTCGAAATGGCACCTCTGAACTCTTGGTTAGATAAATTCCAAATTCAAAATTGGCCAAAAATTCAAAGTCAATGCCTGACCGAACTCAAAACTAAACTCAGAAGTATGAGTTTGTCATTTGGAATCGTCGAACGTTTGGTAGGGAGTTTGGTAAGAATTAAAAAGTTTTAGGAGAGTAGAACGAATTTATGGCTAAACTCAGATATGAGTTTGTTGAAAGTCACCAAATGTTCAGCGTCTGAGTTCGGCGTTTTGAAATATAGCCATTACAACACTATTTTTCAACTACAAAAGATTGTATCTATCTCTTATCTAACCCATATTGTTTGCTCATTTATTGTCAATGTCTCTATTGCATTTTAAGTGTTTTCCATATCATACAAGTATTTAGGTTGCAATCTTCATGTACAATAAAGAAAAAATTTGTTAGCGATAATTGAATTATGGAAGAGCAATTAATGGAGCAAGAGAAATAGAAAAGATTGGAAATACAAATTGAACCCTCTATATATACAAGAAGTTTTGAATAAGCAATTTCATACTTTCATCTGCTTCAAGCTTCATCCCCGATATTAAAAGCTATCAAAATGTAAAAGTGCTTAAAGCTCATTAAACTCTTGCTTTTTGTTTTTACTATTGTATTGTGAGATCATTGAAGTTTAACATAATAGGAACTAAACATATTTGATCTATTGCTTGCGATTTAGACTTTTATTGAAGGTGTCATTTCACTTCTTCTTCCAAAACCCATTTGGTGAAAGTTTTTAGGTAGAACTTTGTTGAAGTTGTGAAGAAGCAAGTATAAAAGTTTTAAGGCTCTTGCTTGTAGTTGTTGTAGTTGTTGTTGCACAAGTTAATAGTGAAATAGTAGCTTTTGTTGTAGTTTTTGTTGCACAGGTTGTTTGTGCAAAAGTCGTTGTTCGTAGTTGTTGATACAATAGTTGTTGTTGCACTTGTTGTTTGTGTAAAAGTTGTTGTAGTAGCTATTATAGTCTTTGTTCTGTGTTCAAAATAATAAGAAAACTGTTTAAAATCTACTTTGGGAACAAAGTGGTAGTGAAGTAGAATTAAGGGGGTTTGAACCACTCTAAATATTGTATATTCATTCATTTTTTTCATATTCTTCTTTCTTATTTTAGATAGTATTGAAGTTAGTATGGGTTAAATCCGGAAAAATCTAAAAATTATCTAACACTTTATTCACTATCTTCTAGAGTGTTATTAATGAACCTAACAAGGTGACCTTTATTTCTATATATGAGAAAAATTTTACTAGTCGATGTATGATTAGATTGTGATGAACATTGTTCAAAGACACATGATACCTTCTATTTAAAGCGTTTATTAACTGCATTGGTTCAAAGGCTCGTCAATGATAAAAATATATTAGTCATCATATGATTTTGATCATATGATATATAAGGTGACTAATATTTGTATACACACAAGGTAAGAATGTATGTTATAATTAAGAAAAGCCTTATGTAATTATTGGTTTTTTAACGGTTAGAAATCTTAGAATTTCAATGACTTTTTGTCGTACCTCAGAAAGTTTATACAATAAACAATAAAAAAATATGTTTGACTCCTAATGTGTTAATTTTCTTCCCCACACCCAACCACCAACCTCCTTATCATTTATGTGTCCATAATGCGGTTGAAAGTAGTAATGTAGTAGTACTCTATATGACCTATAGAGCCGAGGGTTTCACTGGAAGTAAACTCTATATCTTTTGAGATAGAGGTATTTTTTTCTAGACGCCCACCTTTTTCAGATCCTAACGATAGTTTTTACTGTCGTTAGGTACTAAGGATGATTGATTGATTGATTCTAACCTTCGAAACATTTATTTGTAACATTAAGTAAATTAAAAAGAAAAGCGATACGAAATCATGATTCTAACCCGGAGATTACAGTTAAGAATTATTGTAAAGAAGACTAGGCCAAATATATAAATAGTAAATAGTTTTCAGAATGTATTGACCAATGTGTTCAGGAAAGGATTCTCTGACCGTCGAATGCCTCACCCCCTTCGCGACCCCTTGTCACGTGGCAGCAGGAGTGGTGAGGTTGGGTGGAGGTCATCCATATCCAGCTTCACCATCCTCTCCTGCTGTCACGTGACAGGTGGTCACGCAGACGGTCACGGAGAAGTGGGTCAGATGATCCCAATCGAATGTGTTGAGACTTTTTTCGTTTTCAGTCAATTAGTTGGTTAGAGCTAGGAAACAGCTGCACCTATCCAAAATTTCGTTGTACCCAAAGGCGACGAAACTAGGGAGGTTCACCAACAAGAGAAAATAACAATCATAATAATAACAACACCACACAATACCAACTTGAAGGCGGGCTTTCAATAAATAGTAAGGTTGCTATTTTGTGAATTTGAGGTCGCAGGTTCGAATCGTGGAAATAGTCTCTTACACAGATAGTGTAAGATAAGACTGCATACAATAATCGCGAAGCAATCCGATCCTTTCCCAGATCCTCCGCAAACGCAGGAGTTTAATGGATCAGAAATGCCCTTTCCACAATAACAACTATCATCATCATCATATTAATAGTTGTTCATCGTTGTCATCATCAATATAATAATAATAGTAATAACAACAAAACAATAATAATAGTAATTTCGATTTGGTATGGAAAATATTGTCCAATTTCTTTTTTTTTAAAAAACACTATCTTTATATTTATTCGGTAAAAAAGAGAAATTACAATCAGTATTCTTTTGACATGCACACTTCCACGTGGTGTCATCTTGAGAGCTTTAAGAAACTATCTTGGGATTTACACTTTTGGGGTTTTAAAGTACTGAGCAATTCTATGGCTTAGCTTTCACCATTTCTTCTGATTTTTCCCCTTTGTGTCGTCTTCTTCATTTTTTGTTCTGTTCCTTGAGTGTCTTTCTTCCCATTTTCTGTTTTCTTCTTCGTTCTCCTATATTCGGATGTAGGCTGTGCTTACATCTGTTTTTATACAGTCTTTGATGTACGGCGGTAGTTCTATGATATCTTTAAACTCGGTGAATGCTTGCTTCATCAACCCGTGTTGAGCTAGGTTGTGAGCCGCAGTGTTTGTTTCTCTTGGCCCATGGCTGATTGACCCTTTGTTTCTTCTTGTTATTTCCTCGATCCATTTTATTTGCTCCAGATTCTTCATGGATGCTTTCTGTTTTTGTCGGATTTCTACGATTCTTTTACAGTCTGTTTGAATTTCTATCCCTTGCATTTGCATGTTGAGCTTTGTGCTGTGTATGTTGTAGTAGCAGACTGCTATGAGTATCGCTTGGATTTCTGCTTGTAGTGGGTCTGTGACTGGCAGTTGGAAGCTTATTGCATGTTTGAAATTTCCTTCCTCATCTCTGATGATTGCCCCCTGCTGCTGTTTTCCTTCCAATAGCTGCGTCCGTGTTTAATTTTAATCTGCCCTTTGGGGTGCTTTCCATTTTAGTATTTTTGCTGGTTTTGACTGCATTCGTGCAATTACGCCTGCTTGTTGGAGTGCTTTGTTGTTTGTTGCCATTTTGGTCTTGGTCTTGGTCTTGCTCCAGTTGTATATGTGTGCTTTGATCTGCTCTTCTAGTGTTTAGGGTTTCCATTCTGCGTCTTCTTGTATGAGTTTGTTGTATGCTTTCCAGATGTACCATGTTATGATTCCTGGGGTTATGATTCTGAGAGCCCCAGCTATTGTTCTTTCTGAACCTTTAATCCACCAAGACATTAGGTGTTGTTTGATTTGTTGTTATGGTCTCATTGGTCCTTCTAGCAGGTATGCACATTTTTCCCTGATGCCCTTTATTTTCTTGCAGTGTATGAATATGTGTCTCTCATTTGCTTCATCCTCCCTGCAAAAAGGGCAAATTGTGGGTGAGATTGTTAGAAATTTTTGAAGGTTATCTTTGGTGGGGAGAGATTTATGTAAAAGTTTCCATAGAAAGATTTTGATTGTCCCTGATTGGTATTTGTGCCATATGAACTTGTGAGACAGTAGTGTGTTTTTGCTCCTTCTGCATTTTTCGTATGCTTCTTTCAACGTTATTTTTTCTTCCTCGTTTTTTCAGTTTTCTGCACAGTGGTTGTGTATTTGGCAGATTCTTTTCCAGATTGGTGTGTCAGTTGCCTTGTATTGAAAGTTGCATTTTTCTCCATATTTTTGATTCATGTATCTGCTCCACAGGCTTTCATTCTGTTTGTATCTTGCCCACAGTTTGCAAGAGTATGCTTTTTGTAATGCATTGATGTCTCTGATGCCTAGTCCCCCTTCTGTTGTGGGCATTGTTAGTTTATTCCATTCTTGCCAGCGATGTCTTTCTCCCCTCTTGCTATTTTTCTTTCTAGGTCTTTTATAACCTCCCTTGGTAGCTTTGAGACTGCTAGGATGTGTAGAGGTATTGTTGATAGCACATGTTTTATCAGTATGAGTTTTGAGGCTGTGTTGAGCATTCTGTTACTCCATAGGTTTAGCTTTCTGTCAAAGTGGCTGAGGATTGGCTGGCAGTATTTTGTTCTGTTGATACCCTTGTGTATGTAGCACCCCAAGTATTTCATCGGTGGCTTGCTTTGTTGCATTTCCAGCATGTGTTGTATGCTCTTTCTTCTTTTTTCTGTCATCTTTGTGCTTGTTAGTAGCTGGCTTTTTGCAAAGTTGATTTTTTGGCCTGATGCCGTTTGATATTGTTGGAAGAAATCTTTCAGCTGCCTTATGTTTTGTATTGTTCCATTTGTGAACACTAGTAGATCATCAGCAAAAGCAAGGTGGGATGGTGTTTTGATTCATTTTCCCACCGCATAATCCTTTATTTTTCCTTTTTCTGTGTGTGCCTTCATCCCTCTACTAAATCCCTCTGCTGCAATGATGAATAACAGTGGGGATAGTGGATCTCCTTGCTTTACCCCCTTGTTGGCCTGAAATAGTCTGTAGGACTTCCATTTACTATTACTGATAGCTGTGTTGTTTCTAGATGGTTGAATATCAGCCTTATGAATTCTTTTGAGAAGCCAAATTTCTCCAGTATCAGTCTGAGGTATTCCCAGTCCACTCTGTCGAATGCCTTTGTCATATCTAGTTTTATTATGACATTTGATCCTCTGCATTTTTTGTCTATGTGATTCATCATTTTGCTTGCCATTAGGACTTGGTTTGCAATTTCTTTCCCTTTCATGAATCCTGCCTGTTCCTCTGAGATTATTTTTGGAAGTATACTGTTGAGCCTTGTTGCCATGATTCTCGTATTTATCTTGCTTATGAAGTTTGATAGACTTATTGGCCTGTAATCTGAGTAGCTCTTGGGGCTGTATGTCTTTGGTATGAGGGTGATTGCAGTTTTTGCCATTTCTTTGGGTGGGGGAAATCCTAGGAAAAATTCTTGTGTTGCCATGAGTATATCATGTTTGATTATGTCCCAGCAGTATTTGTAGAAATATCCGTTGAATCCGTCTGGTCCTGCAGAGCTATTGGGGCTCAAGTCCCAAACTGCTTGCTTTACCTCCTCTATTGTGGGTTGCTTTGTAAGCATTTGATTGTCTATGTCTCTGATGGTTATTGGTATTTCCTTCAGTATTTGTTGATGGTCCTTTGTGTCTTCTTTTGTGAATAGTTGTTGGAAGAATTCTTTTGCTGCTTGTTTGTATTCTTCTATACTGTTGCATGGGGTGCCGTCTTCTTTTTTGATGTTCCTTATTTTCTGCCTGTTTCTTCTTTCTTTGACTATGTTATGGAAGTAGGCTGTATTTGCCTCTCCTTCTTCGAGCCACTTGATGTTTGCTTTTTGTCTCCAGTATGTTTCAGCCTTTTTGTTTGCTAGTGTTAGTTCTGCCATGGCTAGTTGATATTATGTTCTGGTGTGTTCTGTTGGTTGTGTTTCATATGCTTGTTCAGCCCGTGTTGCTTTCTCTTTTGCTTTTTCCACCTGATCAAATATGTTTCCGTATATGTTTTTGTTCCATGCTGACAGTTCTTTCTTGAGTCTGTTTAGTTTTGAGTATATGCCTCTCATCCCCCTACTGTTTTGTATGACTTCCATGTTGTGTAAACAAACTGTTTAAAGTCGGGGTGTAGTGTCCATGCGTTTAAGAATCTGAAGGGGGTGGTATTTTGATTGTGTTTGTGTCTCCAATAAACAGTAGAGGAGCATGGTCTGAAGTGGTTCTGTTAAGGTGTTTGACTATCATTTCTGTACACATTTCTTTCATTTTTCCATCTACTAGATACCTGTCCAGTCTTCTCCATACTCTCCTTTGCTTTCTTGTATCTGACCATGTGTATTGTGATCCTTGGTATGGTATGTCTGACAATTTACATTGATGAATGCAGTCTTGAAAATCTTTGAGTGATGTTGATGTTGGCGTTACAGATCCTTTATGCTCTTTTATCTTTAGGAATGTGTTAAAATCTCCTCCAATTATCCATGGTTGATTCTATGTCTGGCTCTTTCTTCTTAGTTCCTCCCATAGATCTTTTCTTTCTGCTATTGAGTGTTTTGCATATATAGCCGTGTAACATATTTCTTCATTCATTTCAATCCATTGGAAGTTGATGTGCATTGCTTGTTCAGTTTGTTCCTCTGATTTGTATTTGAGCTTTGTGTCTTGCCACATTATCCAGACCTTTCCTCTACAGCATTGTTTTGATTGTGTGAATCCCAGTTTCAATCTGTTCTCTGTTATTCTGTTCTCCTTCTGCTTTGGCTCGATTATGGCAAGCAACTGTACCTTGTGTTTGGTTATAAGTTGTTTTAATCTTGTGACTGAGGTAGAAATCCCCCTGACATTCCATGACATTGTGATTAGCATCTTGACTTGTTTGATTCAGTCATTTTTTGATGTTGTAGCATCCCCCAGCTTTGATGATCTTCTTGTTTGCATCCACATTGGTGGGGGGTGTTTGTTTGTTGTTGTTCTTCTGGATATGACTGGTATTATTTTTTGGACTTCTTCTTCCTCTTCTTTTGGTTCCCCAGCTGTTTGCTCTTCTGCTGACTCTGTAGATTGTTGGTGTTTTTTCTTTTTGGTTAATCTTCCTTCAATTTGCTGTACTACAACTATCCATTCCGCAAGTGTGATGTTTTGTCTTGGTTTCCTTGGACTTGCTTCTGTTTCTGAGTGATTGGCATATTCTTCTTCTTCTGGTTTCTGATGGTTTATTTCTTCATGCTTCATATTGAGCCTTGATTTGTCTTGTGAGTATGTGTTACAGCCCAGTAAATTCGTCATGTCGTAACAACCTACAATACCATATACGTAATTTCGTAGGTGTGCGATCCATTAGCAATTATATCATAAACATTTGAATCTACACAATAGAAATTCAAATTTAATTAGTTAGTAACAACTTAAACTATTAGTATAAATTAAATCAAAAATAAATACATGACACAACAATTTTATACTACTTAAAATAAAAGAAAATAAAATACATACATGAAAGAAAAAGAAAAAGGAAAATAAAAAGGGAGGTGAAGACAACTTGTCTTACACTTTAAACATTTAGCATAAAAAATTAGCATGCTTAAGAATCTTGTCATAAAACCCATTCCTCACACCCATACTTGTCTAAAGGTTGTCTTTCACCCCATCCCTCCCATGCTAGCCGCCCCCCACCATTAGTAGAGAAGAAATTTTTATTTCTTCTTCAACTCCTCAAATAATACATCTTCAAATCAACTAAGTCCATCCTAAATCCAAGAAACACTCAAGAACACTCCAACACTCCCTTCTTCCCCCCTCTTGGCCGAAAGTTGTAACTTCAACAAGGAGAAGATTTTCTTCTCCTTTCTACATACCAACATCACTCAAATCAAGTACCATAAACACTCCATCAACTAAGGAAGATTCAAGAAGGTGATAACATCTAGAATCAAAGGAAATCAAGGTAAGAACATTATAAAGTTTAAGTTTGATTCTTCCATATAATTAGTTTCATAAGTTGCTCACTAACCCTCCTTTTTAACCCAAGAAACGTGTATACTAGGAAGGAAGGAAGAAGATCTCTCTTCCAAACCAAGTGAAGGAACCATCATCTAAGTGTAAGAAAAGTGAACCAAGGTAAGTACTCTTCCTAGATCCTTCATGGCTTCCAAAATTTAATATTTATGTTCATATCAAAGTTGGATCATCATGTAGTATGTTCAAGATTTCTTCTCAAGAAATTATAGATCTATGTTGAGTAATAAGCTTATACTTATATACACTATATACACATACATACATACGCTATATACATGTATATACCTTATGTATATACACGTATGTATATACACATTATAAAAATATGTATGTTGTTATATATATGTATAAGTGTATGAATCTACATGTATACGGATCTCCATATATAGGTATATGTATAAGTAGTTATAGAGGTGTAGATGTATATAAATAAACATACTGTTTTGTATAAAAGTAAGTAAATATATAAACAAATGTGTGGTTGTGATATAGATGTATGTATATATGCATAGTTATATATGTATAGACATATATATACACACGGCTTATACACACACATACACACATGTATCTCAATGACTTTAGGTATATATATATAGATATGTATACACGGAAATTATATATATGTATATACAATATATGAAAAAATTGGCTTTAAGACCACTTAAGGTTAAGATATGTTGTTACATGATTCATGTATACATATATGTATAACATATATGTTAAGATATAAAAATGAATAAGTTTTGGATATTATACAATATATCATAAAATGATTTATATATATATATACCATATATATACATTTCGGCCACTAGGCCTTAAATGACAAAAAGTGATTCCAATATATTTTTATACAAATAGATATATATGTATATATGATGAATATGTTAAGATATGAAAATGAATAAGTTTTGGATATTATACAATATATCATAAAATGATTTATATATATATATACCATATATATACATTTCGTCCACTAGGCCTTAAATGACAAAAAGTGATTCCAATATATTTTTATACAAATATATATATATATGCATATATGATGAATATGTTAAGATATGAAAATGAATAAGTTTTGGATATTATACAATATATCATAAAATGATTTATATATATATACCATATATATACATTTCGGCCACTAAGCCTTAAATGACAAAAAGTGATTCCAATATATTTTTATACAATAGATATATATGTATATATGATGAATATGTTAAGATATAAAAATGAATAAGTTTTGGATATTATACAATATATCATAAAATGATTTATATATATATATACCATATATATACACTTCGGCCTTTAGGCCTTAGTGACAAAGATAATTTCATCATATTTTTGTAAGTATAGATGTATATATGATAAATATGTTAAGTTATGAAAGTAGGCTAAGTATGTAATTTATGTATTATGTTATGAAAAGTAAGAAACATAAATAGTTCACATTTATGTGTGCGTAAGTATAAGACTACTAACTTTTACAATGTACTTACATGATATGTTACATGTTATATATATACTAACATAGATAGGTTATGATAAAATGTAAGTCATGAAATCTTAGATGAAATGTAAAGTAATTAGAATTTTCATGATGTAGGCATTTAAGCTATGAATTATGAAATGTATGTGTGGAATAGAAGTTACCAAATAATTGTATGATGAAAATGGAAAAAGAGGGCTGTTTTAGTGGGATAGCCGAATGGTATTTAATTGGAGGTTAAAATGGTATTTTCTTTAAGTCGTGAGACGTAGAAGGAAATTAAGTAAGTAATGATATTATAAAATGTAGAATGACCAAAGTACCTTCAATCGACCGAGTCTTATGTTGCATGAAATCAAAGTTGGAAAAGTTATGTTTTTGAATCACATGTTTTAAAATTCATATGCTTAGGAATAATAAACACGAGACGAATGATTCCAATGACCCATGTTATGTTATGACCATGTTATGTTATGTTATGTTGTAGCGCTGTCCTGACATCGGGACCGGAGTGGTAGGTGTCAGGGGCCCATGTTTACGTTATGGCTGAGTGTAACACCGGGTCTGGGACACGGGATCTCAGTCATAATGCGTCACCGTTAGCACATGTACCTATGTTCATATGTTATGTTGTACATGTACTATATGGGGAATCATTCGGTATGTCGTGTGTTATTATTCTTATGAAAAGTGCTATAGCCAACGATGAAAATGTTAAGTCTTCATGTCATGAAAATGTCATGTTATGCAAGTTATGAAAATCATGTCATGTTTATGAAAAGTCATGTTTACGAAAAGTCATTTTATGAAAAGCCATGTTTTATGCATCACGTCATGATCATGTCCCTTATGTGAGGATTAGAATAATTGTACGAACATTATGCGACGATTAAGAAAGATCACACACGTAGATATGATGAATGCAAGTTATGACCTTAGCATAAGATGGATTAGTAATCAAGTACGGAAGGTAGACTAAGGATATGCTGAGGAAGAATGATACGACCTCTCAGGTATGAGGTAAAATCTTATGTTCTGTTTTATCCTTATATATAATGCTGTCATTTGTAATTGGAGATGTAATTTCATAAATATTGCTACTTTATTACTACTTGTCTTCCCATATATGATCCACATGAAGTTTTTATAAAGAATACTTGCTGAGCGATTAAAAGACGGTGATTATCGCTCATACTTGCCTCTTAACATTTCAGAAAACAGGGACCCTGATGCCGTGTTCATTGAGGAGGAACCCCAGATAGAGTATCCGTGAGTGAAGATGTAGGCTGAAGCCAAGTACCTGTTGTGTGAGCTTTATTTTATGATGATGTAATAAAGTTATCATGAGAGACTGTATTTGTGATTGTGTGGATTTGAACGGTTTGTAATAATATTATGTGTGTCGTGAGCTTATTGCAAGTTGCTTCCGCTATATCGATTACAATTCATGTTGACATGCACATGTATGGTATCTACGCCTTGTACTCTATGAGTAGAGTACGGCGGGTGCACTGAACCGGAACTCTGGTTTCGGGCGGGGCGCTACAGTATGTTAATTGTTGTATGGCTCGCTCTTCCTCGCAGGTGAGTTTTGTTGGCTGTAATTGTGCCTCTGTATTTGCTTTTCTTGTTTCTGTCTTTGGCCTTAATTCTTTAGGCTTCCACTGTTCTATCATTGTCATGTCTTTCCTCTGCTGGTCTTCTTTGGAGGAGTTTTTTTGGTGTATATTTTGTGCCTTTGTCTGCCCTTTCTTTGCTCTTTAGGCCTTTCTGTTCATATTTCTTTTCTTCTTTTTCACTGTTTTCCTTTCTTGGTTGATTTTCTTGATATTTCTTGATTTCTTCACAACGGCCTGTTTTGTGTCCAAGTTGTTGGCAGTCTTTGCAATAGTTTGGTGGACTTTCATAGTTGACTGCCTGTACAAAGCTGTTGTTACCACACCTGATGTGTATCTTTGGTGGCAGGGGCTGCGAAACATCCAGTTCTACACATATTCTTGCTGTTGATGGTCTATAGAGATTTAATGTTGTTGTGTCCAGTTTTATGGGTTGGCCAATTGATTTTGCAATGGTGTGCATAGCTCTTTTTTCATGAAGGTGTACTGGTAGCCCTTCCATCGATACCCAAACTGGCACTACATGGGAGTCTCTTTTCAGGTTATAATTTGGTGTCCACTTTGTCATCTTTATGTCATAGCTTGCTATTGTCCATACTCCTCTTGCGAAGCGTCTTTGATAGTCTTCTTCATTCTTGAAGGATATTAGTATATGTTTCTCTCCCAGCAGACCTATTGCTGGCGTTTGTTTGAATCCTATCCTTTCAAATGCATTTCTTGTTGCTATCATTGATGGTCTACCCTTCCAAAATGTGCCAATCAGCGTGAATTTGAATTTTTCTGATAGTATAATTTCCTCTTCCTTCGTGAATACTACTGATGGCATTCCTTTGAATTTGGCCTTTTCTTGTGTATAGCTTTCCTGTGCTGCATCACTTATTGTGATTGGGTTGATATCCCCTATGAGTTTCTTGGTGATCTCAGCGTACATGGGTACCTTTCCATTAGCCATCCCTTGTGCAGTTTTTGTTTCAGCCCTCTCAGTTTATGATTTTCCTGCACTGGAATATTCAGGATCGGTTTCAATATCAGTATCAGTATCTGTATGCTTTCAATGTAATCGGTTTCAGTATCAGTATCAGTATCTGTTTCCTTTCGATGTAATCAGTTTCAGTATTAGTATCACTGCGCTTTGATGTTTCTTTCTTGATGATCTTGAAGTTCTTGGTGCGTAGTTCTTGAAGCGTTTTCACTGATCGAGTCGATTCTTTTTTTCGCTGAGTCATTATTGTCCAATTTCTAAATACACAAATATATTAGTAATCAAGGTGTGCGTACCATTTCAATTAGCATTCTTTGGTTTAGATCAATTAGCCAACTAAAAGTATAATAAGAATATTGATCAAAATAGTTTGACTTTTTTAAATTATGTTGTAGTCAAATTAAGATAATATTTTTAAAACGGAGAGAGATTATATAATGTTAACCTATACTTCAAGACATCTACAAATGAAAAGAAAGAGGTATATTCTTTTCTTCTGGTTTTATGACAGAAGAGGATGCTTTTTTTTTATAGAGCCGGCAAAGAGATAGTGGTTATGTATGTCTTACACGGTCTAAAAAGTTTTCTATTTGTGTTTATTAAATTCTTTCAGTAATACATTAGCACACCATGTTTTTATTATTGTGTTATCTATACAGGTACATATAGAGTCGATGGTCTCACTAGAATCAAACTCCCTATCCATTTGGGATCGAAGTATTGTTCGTCTGCCTCTCAGTCTCACCCTCTCCAGACTCTAGCGATATAGATTTTTTATCGTCGGAATATACTGAGTATGTTTGTTGTCGTGTCTCACAAACTATTTATTGGAAGCAATGATGTACCTTAACTAAGTTGCCTGTAAATATCATATTGAACTTGAAATCTGTGATCATAGACTTACAGTTAAAAAACAAGTAGAGAAAGAAGCATGTGCATTGTAAGCTACGTGACGTGCTTTGTAAAGCAATAATGAAATTGTCACGGCATTTGGAGATTTATACACATTCAAATATGTAATTAAGTAGCAATTATGGAGAATCATCACGATTCTGACTTTTTTTTTTTGTTGTATTTTGTTACTAAAGCCTTTATTTTACTAACCCAAGGGTGATGTTTCTATTTTTTGGAACAGTGGCAGTGCTCCTTTTTAATAGATGCACATTCTTTAAACCCGTAGATGAAACACCAAAAAAAAAAAAAAAGGAATTAATCGATTGTTGATAAAGGGAAAACCGATTGGATAATTCAGGAATGAAAAATCCATAAAAACCTTGTTAGACCATTGGATTCCTCAAGAAGATGAGCTATTTGTAACATTAAAGTGGAAAACGGATGGTGAGATGTGGATCTAAACTAACAATTATAAATGTTAATTTGTGCTAACACTATTACAACAACAAAAACCATACTCAATATATTACAACGACAGCAAAAACTATCGCTAGGATGTGAGAAGTGTGAGAGGCAGACAAACAATGTCCGCATCCCAAAGGATAGAGAGTTTGCTTCCAGTGAGACCTCGGGCTCTATATATACATGGATAGATGACACAATAATAGAGATATGGTGCACTAGCGTGTTAGTGAAGTAATTTAGTAAATGCAAACAGAAAGCTTCCGATATTAAAATAGTCATAATCGTTCCTATACGACCATATGTTAGACAATTACCAACAATTACTATTTGCTCTTTTGCCAATCAGATGTATACAAAATATATATGCAGTCTTTCTGTTTTGATCAAGTACCTTTTGTTTGTATGTAGGTAGATCCTATATAACATTATCTGATTATGAGATTAGTTGATCCATAAAAAATTAAAATGTCTAACAACGTTAGATGTGCTTGCCACTATACGAGGAGCTTGATGAAATCAACAAACTAGTTTTATAAGAAGCTAAACATCAGCATTTAAAACCTTGTGGAACCTGCAAAGTGCTACTAAATTTAAGATTTCCTTCCGTAATTATGGCCAGATACGATATAATTAACGAAAATTTGCCATAGGGTGTAATTGAAACTGAGAGCGCATGGTGTCATGATCTGGGTTGATATCTTTTGCTATCGTTGGGATATACTGGGTATAATTGATGATGATGATTCTGTAATAAAATACATAAATTACATATTTGAATGAAAAAAGGTAGGTGTTCTAGCCATATGAGTTACTAAGGTTGTGTAGTTATCTACGGATGACTTTATCATGCACGAATGTACTTTTAGGTAATGGAGCCTTGATCTCTCGCAGCGTATGTTTATTTATGAATGAAAAATTTAATGAAATATATATATAATTTTCAAGAGATAAACACTTCAACCCAAACGTTATTAAATTTGAATTGAAAATTCTAAAATATCTGTTATAGAAGAATGGTGTCATCTATTCCTACAACACAACGCAAGAAGAAAAATAATTTAACTATTCCAATTTAAACAACTGTTGGGACATAACGTTAATTTGTTTTTGACAAATCAATCTCTTTTACTTGATTGGGCAAGTAATTGTACCAACCATTAAACTATTTATGCAATAACATTTTTTACACTAATCTTTTTATTCTTTTTAACATTTTTGTTACTTTTGTTTAACATCATAATTTTAAAGTCACAATCAGATGTTTACTTATGATAACTTAGTCATTATTGAAAGTTATTATCGTTATTCCAATGTTTCTCAAGAAACATATCAAAAGAAAGTACGAGGAGAGGTGCCTAATGCCGTATCTCATTGGGTATGGATGCAACTTAAGAGACATATGTTGGAGTCTTGATCTCAAGCGATAGGATCCCCTCACCGCAAAGGGGTGCGGTGACGCGTAACCGCGCGACACGTGGCAGCAAGGGAGGGTGATGAGGCTATATGAGGGTGACCCGCAAATAATGTTCTTTATCCATAACAACAACAACATTACTCCATTACTTTAGAGACTATCATCTATGACGGATATAGAGAGGTCGTATGTACGCAACCATACCTATACTTATTAGCATCTTGTCCAAAATGTCACGTGGCTAGGCGATGAAGGTCCTGTTGAGAATTTAAACTGTAGCTGTATGAACTAATAAGTATAATGATTGGCTTCTACAGTTGTCTATTTATATCTTTTGTTTTTTTTTATTTGAAGAAACAACTAGCTGTTACTTTTCTTTTGAATATGTAGCTATACTTTAATTACCCTCATAAGAAAAACGAATCAAAAAGAAAAAGAAAAGATCAAGTACATGCATCTCGAATATTGGGTTTCAATTTCAATATTCAGTCGCAGCTGTGGATTTCAGGGCTTTGGTAAATTATCTTCCCCAGTGCAAAAATATTCAGCTTAATTATTACAAAATCTCACATGTTCTTCAGCAAAAACCCCTGAAAAATCCTTTCTTTTTACCCATCTACCTTTCATTTCCTCCGCCGCCGCCGCCGCCATGAGCTTTTCGGCACCCTCTCCGACCTCCCTTTCCACCGCGGGAGCAACTGGTGGAAACCTTTACGGATATGACACTCTATTCCTCCGCAACTGTAAAAAACTTTACGGCCAAAATCAACTGCGGATTAAACTAAGAAAAGCTGTAAGCTTTGAAATCAGATGCTCCTCTACTTTGGAAGAGAATAAAAAGCAGCAGCAGGTGAGTGGGGATCCTGGGTTGAGTCGAATTGGGTCGCTGAGTCAAGTTTCAGGTGTACTGGGGTGCCAGTGGGGGGATGAAGGTAAAGGAAAACTGGTTGATATATTGGCTAAGCATTTCGACATTGTCGCTCGTTGTCAGGTACAAATTTTGTTTGGGATGCATTTGTTATGTCTACAGTATTATGACTTTATCCCGCCCTTTGGGTTTCATTGGTGATTGAGTCGATGCTTTTTTTTTTTTAATGATACAGTAAGAAGCGAAGAAAATTTGTTTGTTTTTTTTTGCTCTGAGGTTACTGCTATGATATCTGATTGCATGTGTTGTGAAGCAGTTTTTTGGGAACATCTAATAAAAGATTCTGTCTTTGCTGTAAAATATCTGAATTTGCTGGGTGTTTGAAGCGAATCACTAATATTGTATGAATAATAACTGCGAGAACGAAATAGTTACTGTGGAATATGTAATTTCTTCTCTCCTGTTTGCGCCAAATGGTTGTTTGGTTAAATCGATATTGATGTATAAGTATTGCTTGGTTAAACTGATATTTAATAATGTACACGTACAGAGGAACTTTGAGCTTGAACAATTTTACTGTTTGCCGAACTTTGTTTGCTATGGACTTTGTCTAGGATGTTTTGCAGTGTCTGTTAGTCTTGTATATTGACATTGGACTGTAAGTATGTGTTTTTCTTTGGCATTCATAACTCTGCTAACACAAGTGTTTGGTTCAATCGATCTTCTATTGAAATCTCAAACTTTATGAGTTGTTGTTCAATGTTAACTGTCCTGAGGAATTTTCACAGTACCAATTTCTAAGCGTTTATATATTTATGTTTTACAACTGCTTTCTTGAATCCATTTTGCACGACAGTATCTAATAAAATATCGTGTACTAACTTTCAATAGCACGCCAGTATCTCATGAAATATCGTGTACTAAACTTGCAATATCAGACTGTTGTGTAGTTGATAAGTTTCACATGAATGATTCGAATTCCAGATTTAGTTTCTTTCTTTAAGAAATTTCATAGTTGATTGTATATCCCAATATTTTCTTTATCTTAAATTATATATTACCCTGTTGGCAAGGGTTTGTGTAAGAATGTTTTAGCCAACTTTCTTGGACCCAGTTTCAGGCCTTCCTAAGTTTGCCTATTTTATTGTGTGCATCTACATCCTTTTCTTAGGTTTCTCTCTTTAGATTCCTCAAAAATCTGTTATTAGGAGATGCAAACATCTTTTGACATAATTCAGTTTCTTGTTTGCCTTTTTAACTTTGCGATAAATGTTTTTCACTTTACATGAAAACCCTGCTGGACAAGTTAATGAATTCATCTCTGTACACACACACACACACACACTGTGTGTGTAAGCCTATACTTTCTTGCCCTTAAAACTACTATGTGAGCCATAGAAGCCATGTACTGTTACCTTTCTCTATTTTGAAGCTATATCTAACTTTGGTTCCAGGGAGGAGCTAATGCTGGACACACTATTTACAACTCTGAGGGAAAGAAATTTGCTCTTCACCTTGTTCCATCTGGAATTCTTAATGAGGAAACTCTATGTGTCATTGGTAATGGAGTAGTCGTACATCTGCCTGGGTTGTTTAAAGAAATAGACAACTTGGAGGCCAATGGAGTCTCTTGCAAAGGCAGAATCTTGGTATCTGATCGTGCTCATTTGTTGTTTGATTTTCATCAAGATGTTGACGGGCTTAGGGAAGCTGAGCTTGCGAAATCCTTTATTGGCACTACAAGAAGAGGCATTGGGCCTTGCTATTCAAGCAAGGTTATCAGGAATGGTATAAGGGTAGGTGACTTGCGGCATATGGACAATTTTCCTCATAAACTTGACATTTTGTTATCAGATGCAGCTTCGAGGTTTAAAGGTTTTAATTATAGCCCTGACGTGCTCAGGGAAGAAGTTGAACGGTACAAGCTTTATGCTGAGAGGCTGGAACCCTTCATTACAGATACTGTGCACTTCATAAATGAAGCTATAGATGAGAAAAAGAAGATTTTGGTGGAAGGTGGTCAGGCAACAATGCTTGATATCGACTTCGGGACTTACCCCTTTGTAACATCATCTAGTCCTTCCGCAGGAGGTATCTGCACTGGTCTTGGAATTGCTCCCAGAGCTATCGGTGATCTTATTGGAGTGGTAATTTTCTGTTTCTTTTGTTTCCATCATGATTCTGTTCTAGTTTTTTCTTATAGAAAAATGAGCATGAAACTATCATTTTATTTATTTATTTATTACATTTACTTGATTCTACTGTCCAGCATTGAGTGTCATTATTGATTTATAAGCATTTTATATCTATGGTCTTTCTGAGTGTATGCTTTAAACGTAAAAAGGCAGGATATCTGGAATAGCTCAGTTTTTTGAGGTTTATACAAATCTACTTAAAGTAAAAATATTTGGAGATGGGAATCTGTCTTTTCTCTTTTTATTCATTATCGTTATTATTATAAGTTATTATAATTAGCATCGATATTATTATAATTTATTTCCCTTTATTGTCCTTCGATCAGGCAAATAATTTTGACTTTCAGTTGGATGTTCTTTATCACAGGTTAAAGCATACACCACAAGAGTTGGCTCGGGCCCGTTTCCAACAGAAATCTTGGGGAAAGGTGGTGACCTTCTTAGATTTTCTGGGCAGGAATTTGGCACTACTACTGGGCGCCCTCGTCGATGCGGCTGGCTCGATGTAGTTGCCCTCAAATTCTGCTGTCAAATAAACGGCTTCTCGTCTCTGAACCTCACGAAACTTGATGTTTTGTCTGATCTTTCTGAGATTCAGTTGGGTGTTTCATACAGTCAATTCGATGGTACCCCAGTCAGATCATTTCCTGCTGACCTTCGTGTTCTGGATCAAATCAAGGTTAGAAAATGCCTTTACCTTCTGATTTTTCTTGCAAGGGCCTTTCTGTAGAGTTGTATGGGAGTTGAAGAGTTCTTGAACCGTGGTTTTCTTTTAGAGCAGGGCAAATGGAGTACCTGCGACTCTTTTTGTTTGATTGATCTAAAAAGCATTTTATGTACAAAACGTTAATATTGGGCTTGTTCTTTGCATGTATGACACACACCAAAAAAAAAAAAAAAGTACAATGAAGCTCTAAATGGCCAGATTTCTGTCTTCGGCATCTCCATTGCAGCCCTCCACCAGGGTGCGGTCACGACCTCTGGTGGGCGTGCTGAATTATTCAGCAAAAAATATTGCTGTTTGCTGTTCAATTTTGAAGATTTTTATATCTGGGCTTGTACATGCTTTCTGGCTTCCTTTCGTTACTTGATTAGGCCTTGTTGACTCTCTCCTCCTCTTTAACTGGAGCTATTCATGCATGACCAGGTGGATTATGAAGTTTTACCTGGATGGAAGTGCGACATATCGTCAATCAGAAACTACTCCGAGCTCCCCCAGGCTGCACGTCAGTACATAGAAAGGATAGAAGAACTCGTTGGTGTACCCATCAATTACATTGGAGTTGGGCCCGGACGTGAGGCACTCATTTACAAGTGAACTTTGCGAGGTCAGAATCAACTTAGCAATTTTATAAAATACTTAAGGGGGAACTTTGATATCTAGATTTAGTTAATACTACTGGTGGTCATTAATTTGGTGGCATGCAATTTTTGTCGGGCATTCTTCACTTGACAAGGTTGACATTTGTCATCCTTATCGAGGTCTAACTATGTAGAGACTGTGAGGTGAGGGGTTTCTACCGGCTGACGTGTCACTTTTCCAGGTTTGGATGACCTGTGTTGTATCTAGTCCTGATGTTACTCAAAGGCAATATGTATTTCTTGCATAAGATTGTGACATTATCTGCAAGCTGACACAAAACCTAGTCAGTCTGTGTACGTTTATCGTGTTTTCTTGTATGGTCATATGAAGTTAAGATTATTTTCTCGTGTTCTTCATTCTCTCTTGTCATCGCTTTTCGAATCATTTATTCTTTAACCACTATTTGTATGCTTGTGATTCTATAAACTCGTCTACATGATCCAATGCTTGTCTATTTGTTAAGAAATGAAACAGTTGCTCAGCTAAGTGTAATGCTGACAACAGTTGTTTTCCTTTATCTTTTTCGTGGCTGATGACATCTGATTTCTGGGAAGTGAAAAATGTTGTCCTGTTGTCTTAATACCTAAGTGATAGCAAAAAGCCATTCAGATGCTGCATGGCTGGCTTTCATAACAAATATCCCCATCTCTTATTTACCTACTTCTAAAATAATCTTATGTACGCACCGGTGAATAAATTTCTATTTCCAATGGAGTCAATGACACTTCCTTGACTTACTTTTCCTTGACTTTGGAATATGATAGAATGAATCAAAATGAATTACTAAATTGGCTGCGTTTCTTATATTGTGAAGTAGCAGTTGATGGATACAACTTGTCACAATTTTCATTATGGGTCATCCGGAAACCACCTCTGTGTGTTTCTAATACATGAGTATGGTTGCGTACATCCGACCTTCCATACCCCGCCATAAGTGGAAGCTTTTAAAGTAATGGGGGTAATGTTGTTGTTGATGCACCTGTCAATAACTTCAAGTTATCCATTAAAGCACCACAGTTATGTGTCCCACTGTCTTCCTTAAGGATATCTGCTTCAGCTAAAAGACTTGTATTACCTCATGAACAATACTATTTTAGACGTCTATCACTCGCCTAGTACTAGTTCAGAAGTTCCAGATGTATGCTGGAAGGGTAAGTTCTTCGATCTCATTGAAAGCATATACGCTGCTGGTTTCTGTTTCTTGATGATCTGGCATTCTGCTTGCTGTTTCCCAGTTGAAATAACTCTCTGGAAAAGCAGGGAGACCGTCGTCTTTGGCTATTGTGTTGTTGAAGGGTTAAGATCCGCTCATCCCACGCACCATGCACCCCTGCTGACACGTGTCGCGTGGTGACGTGTGGGGTGAGGAGAAAATGGGTGAGGTGATCTAATCCCGTCATTGAAGGTGGAGGCTATGACACTTACCAGTTCGGTACCAGTTGTTCCGAAGTCCGTTCTCGTATGTTACTAATAATGGAATCATTAAACTCTAATGCACGCAGGAGTGTTCCATTATTTAATTGGAGATCATCGTAGTAATTAATTAATAGAAGCACTAAAATGTTGATGTTGTGTCTTCCCTCATAAGCAGATCATTGTATGTTATGAAAAGATGGTTGGCTTCATATATTGCCACCGCCAGTACCTAGAGGTGTTAACGAATGAAGCCGAACCAAATATTAGGTTTTCGAATTCGAATTAGTTTAGCTAAACGAACTGTTTGACTCGGTTCGTTTGGCTAAATGAACTTTAAAATTGGTTCGAGTTTGGTTCGATAACCTTATAACGGTTTTAAACGAACCGAACAATTCACGAACAATTCGGTTCGTTTAACTAAACAACCCGAATACCTGTCTGAATTCGACTCGTTAACAAATAATGACCGAACGAATACAAACCGAATAAAAATCGAACTTGAACAGTCACGAACTGTTCGGTTCGTTCAACAACGTACCTCATAGTTATAACAACATAGAATACAAATCATGCCAGGACGACGAGATAAAAGAAAAAAAAAATCAAAATACCCTTGGTCACATGTAAGAGTTGAATTGTTCTCATGTTACTCGAACATATATTCTACAATTGCCCAATATTCCCTGGATTTCCAGAAATAAAACATATAACATCCATCTTACACGACTTAAATAATGCAATGTGTTACAGTAAAAGACAGTAGCACATAGCTCTACATGCAACACTGCCTAATCTTTCTTTTTGTAGAGAGATGAACTTATTTTGACTCTACCTAAAACTATATTTCAAAAACATTTCCATTTTTTGACCAATAAATACCGACAATCATACATGTTTCAATACTTGTAACATTATATTTCACGATCCCATGCACCAAGATCACGATACATCATCTAAAATGTGTCGATTACTTTCAGAATTCTCTCTGTTCTTCAATGCCTTCATTGTTGATCTCCACCTAAAATATGTTCCAAACAGTTTCTCCATATCCTCAAGTGGCACGCCTTGTGTTTCAGGAAGCATTGTATAGAAGAAAATCCAACCTATTATGCCTATCCCAGCGTAAAAAAAGAAAGCCCCTCCAATAGTAATCGCCTTATACAATGATATAAAACTTGTCAATACAACCCCACTTATAACTCTATTTACTGCTACACCCTTGAGCTCTTAGCCTTAAGGGAAAAATCTCAGAGCTATAAACCCATGCAATGGGACCCATCCCTATTGAGAAAAATGCCACTGAAGATAATGTGCATGCTATACAAAAGGCTACGGCCCCTGGTAGCTTCTGATCATGATGCTGATCAATGATAGTCAACCCAGTGGCCAACCCAAGAAATGAGAAGACCATGCCACCTGAACTTGTTAAAAGCAATACTCGCCGTCCGATTTTGTCCAGCAAGAATGTAGCCACTAAGATGAATATCGTCTTAACGAATCCAACGGCCATTGTAGCAAGTAGCTTATAAGTGTTGTTGGTGATGCCAGCTTTTTCGAATATTCTTGGGCTATACATCACCGCGGGTGTCGACACCACTCGCTTGTTGGAAGAATTGTATTCCAAGAGCAGCGAAGTAGAATGTGTCGAACCGATGGTGTCGGGTGGAGGAATAATTCCTTCCACACGCCAGTGCCTCCACGCTGACGTGGAGGCATTGGAACTATGTCATCATCCTTGTGGCTAGGAGGTATTCCTGCAGCTTCCATTATATCTTCGAATCTCAGCTGGGATTCTTCTAATGATTCAGAAGTTTTGTTTAGAACCTGTCTTGCTTCGCCAAGTCGACCCTGCATGACGAGCCAACGCGGTGACTCGGGCATTACCAGGACCCCCAAGGCTAAGAATATGCATGGTAGTGCACCCAATCCAAGCATGATTCTCCAGCTCAGGTGTACTGGAAGCTTGGAAAACGCAAAGTTTGCTATGTACCCAAGCAAAACACCTACCAAATTTGCATACTGTTAATAATCTGATAGCAGAAACGATATGTCAAATATAAGCTTGATACACAGAAGCCTAATGATTTTATACCTGGACATGTTTATTGAATGCAGAGAATATCAATAACTACTAATCATTATGGGAGTTACCTTTTTTTTTTTTTTTTTTCCAATAATGAATATAGAAAAATAAGAGAAAATGTTCATATAGGAGGAAAAGCCCATAATAATCAGTCCTATTTAAAATCTGAGGCTCACCCACTATTCCAATGCGATACTTATTTTCTCAATTGATATAGTATGACATGACAAAACAACAACAACACATACCCAGTATATTCCAACGACATCAAAAGCTATCGTTAAGATTTGAGGCAGGTAAGCAAACAATACCTATATCCCAAAGGATAGAGAGTTTGATTCCAGTGAGACACACGGCTCTATATATGTACCTGCGATAGAGATATGGTGTGCTCCCAGTATATCCCAATGACATCAAAATCTATCGTTAGGATCTGAGACATGCAAACAATACCTCCATTCCAAATGATTGAGAGTTTGATTCCAGTGAGACACACGACTCTATATTTACCTGTATAAATGACAGGACAATAGAGATATGGTGTGTTCGTGTGTTAGTGAATTAGTAAATACAAATAGAATGATTCTGGTATTAAAGTATCTATAGTATGTATATACACATATAATGAATGAAAGAAAAGGACAAAATAAGAGTAACTCAACTGGATGCGGACCATTGATCTAACGTTAGCGTTAAGTATAAAGAGAAAATCTCACTTATTAGCCTAAGGTTTGGCCCATTACTCGGTTAGCAGCCTAACGTTCATGAAACTCACTTAACAACAACTCTTTTTGCCGAAATGTCTCACTTGTAGCCAGGTGACCGTTGACCAGCCGTTGACCAGCTCAGACCAACCAGAAGTTGACACGTGGCAACCCTTTTTAATTAAAAAATAAAATTGTATTTTTGAATTTAAAAGGATAAAAATTCTAAAAAATTGTAAAAATTAATTAAAAAATATTTTAAAAATCAAAAAATTAGGAAAAAAAGATAAAAATAATAAAAAATTATCCACAACGCCCCATCACTCCACCCACCTATCCCCCCTACGGCACACCACCCCCCCCCCGCCAAAAATTTTTTTTTAAAATTTTTTTTCTTACTCACTCATAACGCTCCGACCACCTGGTCCACCCTCGCGCCCCCTCCCCCACCCCCTTCTCTCGCGAATTTTTTTTAAAATTTTTTTCTAACTCACCCATAACGTCCCAACCACCCCGCGTCCCCTCCCCCACCCCTGCGCACACCCCAAAAAAATTTTAAAATTTTTTCAACTCACCCCACAAAGCTCCGACCATCCCCCGGCACCCCAAACAATCCAACCCCTAGCCCAAAACATTGTCATTTTCTTTTTGGACTGGGGGGTTGGATTGTTTCGGGTTCTGGGGGATGGTCGGAGCTTTGTGGGTGAGTTGAAAAAATTTTAAAATTTGTTTGGGTGTGCGCGGGGTGGGAGAGAGGGACGCAGGGGGTGGTTAGGATGTTATGGATGAGTTAGAAAAAATTTTAAAAAAAAAATTTCACGAGAGGAGGGGGTGGGGGAGGGGACGCGGGGGTGGTCGGAGTGTTATGAGTGAGTTAGAAAAAAAATTTAAAATTTTTTTGGCCCAGGGGGTGCGGGGGGGGGGGGGGGGGAGGGGTGGGTGGCGTGGGGAGATAGGTGGGTGGAGTGATGGAGCGTTGTGGGTAATTTTTTTATTATTTTTATCTTTTTTTCCCTAATTTTTCGATTTTTAAAATGTTTTTTAATTAATTTTTACAATTTTTAGAATTTTTACAAATAATAACATTTTTTAGAAATGATTTTTTTTTTTTAAAAAATGAAACCTGCTGTAGCAAGTCACCTTCCGGTGACTGGCTACAAGTGAGACATTTCGGCAAAAGAGTTGTTGTTAAGTGAGTTTCATGAACGTTAGGCTGCTAACCGAGTAATGGACCAAACCTTAGGCTAATAAGTGAGATTTTCTCTAAGTATAAACATGCACGAACGTTAGCATTAAGTATAAACATGTGTATATTTGTGTATATACATACATACGTACATATATATACATACATCTGTTGGAGAATTTAAGGTTGGGCTTTGGCCCGTCGTTGGAGATTGAAGATTTGGGCTTCGGCCCGTTAATGGAAGTTGCAAAATTTGGTTATGCAACGTACTATGAGCTTAATGAATTCTTAACGAATAGTTAATGTTAGGATGTGATCTCACTCAATTATGTATTGTGTGAATGTGAAATTAATGCTCAAAGTAGATGGAAACGTTGTGGATGGGTGACGTGTCACCCGTATGGAGGAATGCCACGTTGGAAGTGTCCATGTGGCGGAAAAAAGCTTCTGACGGACATCGATCGATGACATCGATCGATCGATGTCACTTCGATCGATCGATGTCATCGATCGAAGTGGATCAGAAAGCTTAGATCGATGGATAGATCGATCAAAGACGATCAGAGGACATCGATCGATCACTTCGATCGATCGATGTCACTTAGATCGATCAAAGTGATCGATTGAAGTGCTCTGTCAGACATCGATCGATCACATCGATCGATCGATGTCACTTCGATCGATCGATGTGATCGATCGAAGTCTGACAGCGGGCAGAATCGATCTGTTTAAGCTGTTAAGTTTCAAACGCGAAACTAACACTATCCTCCGGTTTAAAATAAGATCAATCTGTTGTGATCTAACGGTGGCAGGGAAGATAGCTTTGATCTAACGGCCAAGATTTAAACTGTCTTAACCGCTTAACCGAATATGGTTTCCATCCAACGTACCAGGTTTAAACCTGTTAATCTATCTTCGATCTAAAGGCTGAGATTAAACCATCCTAATCTGGATAGGAGGTTTTAATCCAACGACTTAAATTAAACTTCGGTTTTGATCCAACGGTTACGGTACCTCCGACTCCCCTATATAAAGAGGGTTAAGGGCTCATTCATTTACACCACTTACAACACAATCAAGCATTAAAGCATTTTGCATTCGTAGCACGTGAGTCTTGCATATCGTCCCGGAGAAGTCAGGACACTCTAGAGTTCGAAGGAGTTCAAGTTCAGCAGTGCCGCTCAACTGAACAGGTACCCGTTGTATCCTGGGAGACGATTGCTCATACCGGTTGGGCACAGTATACCGGAGCAATACGTCTTAAGGACAGAGTCCTTGACTCGCCCCGGGTTTGATTTATTTTGTTGTTTCATATGCATACAGTGTACGACTGCGTCTTGGTACAGGATTGATTGTGCCAACAATCTTAAGACGTATTTTATTCAATTACATTCTGTACCTTTTGTTTATTTACGCAAAGGCAGTTTCGTACTGTTTTGCAGTCTCTTTCTACTCATTCTTGTACCTGTGACTGTTCTGATCTCTACGTTTTGATCAAACTGAACAGGAATGGAGAACGAGAGCTCAAACTCTGTTCACGGCTTCAATGGTGCTCACTCCGTGTCCGCACCAGAAGGGGCAAACAATGCTGCTACCGGACCACAGTTCAATGCGGTTCCGTTGGCACCGACTGGAGGGCCTCAAATGAATCCGGCTGCCACTGCTGCTCAGGTGGAGAAGCCGGAGAAATTTGCTGGAAGTTTCTTCAAGAGGTGGCAGCAAAAGATGTTGTTCTACCTCACTGCGTTGGGGTTGGCCAGAATGCTCAGCGAGGATCCACCTGTGGTTGAGCCTGTGGAGGATCAACAGCAGAATATGGAGAATGCCTTGGGTGCTGAGGCCTGGGCATACACAAACTTCTGTTGTTTAAATTTGATTCTTGGTTGCCTAGATAATTCTCTCTATGGCATATTTTGTACTTTTAAAACTGCGAAAGCATTGTGGTTGGCTTTAGACAAAAAGTACCGCACAGAAGATGCGGGGGTACTAAAAAGTTGATAGTTGGGAAATTTCTCGACTATAAAATGTTAGATTCCAAACTGTAATTTCGCAGGTGGAAGAAATACAGATGTTGGTTTCTGAAATGGAAGAGGAGGGCATGACGCTCAGTGAATCTTTCCTAGTTGCGGCTGTGATTGAGAAGCTGCCTCCTTCGTGGAGGGAATTCAAGAGCTATCTCAAACACAAGCGAAAGGAGATGAAGATGGAGGATTTGATAGTCCGTCTTCGTATTGAGGAGGACAACCGTCGCTCCGAAAGAAAGCCATCCATGCCTTCTGGTCAAGCCAAAGCTCATGTTGCTGAGGCAAAGAACAAGAAGAAGCATAACACTTTGAGTGTGAACTCCAAGGGCAAGGAAATTGCAAAGAAGTTCACAGGTAAGTGTTATAACTGTGGTAAACCAGGGCATCGAAGCAGTGAATGCAGGAAGCCCAAAAAGAATCAGAATCAGAATAAAGCGAAAGCAAATCTGGTCGACGCAATGGATGATTTGAACCTGTGCGCGGTGGTGACCGAGTGCAATGCAGTGGGAAACCCACGAGAATGGTGGGTGGACACAGGAGCCACTCGACATGTTTGTGCGAACAGGGCAATGTTCAGAGAGTACGTGCCCACGACAAACAATGAGCAATTGTTCATGGGAAACTCCAACAGCTCGAAAATTGAAGGATCGGGCAAGGTAATCCTGAAGCTGACCTCAGGAAGGGAGTTGACTTGCAGAATGTGCTGCATGTTCCCGATATAAGGAAGAATCTGGTGTCTGGCGCGCTGCTAGTCACGCATGGGTTCAAGCTTGTATTTGAGGCAAACAAATTTACACTTTCTAATAATGGGATCTGGGGGAAAGGGTATCTTTCGGATAACATGTTTAAGTTAAATGTTATGACCATTGTACCCAAAAATGTTGCGCCCATTGAGGCTAATAAAATTGTTTCCTCTTCTGCTTACATGCTTGAGTCTTCCTGTTTATGGCATTTTCGTTTGGGACATGTAAATTATAAGTCAATACAACGTATGATTAATCTTGACTTATTGCCCAAACTGGACTTTAATAATAAAGAAAAATGCCAAATATGTGTTGAAGCGAAATTAACTAAAGCGCCTTTTCCTTCAACAGAACGAAACACTGAATCGTTGAATTTAATTCACACCGATTTGTGTGATTTAAAGTTTGTGCAAACAAGAGGTGGTAAAAAGTATTTTGTAACTTTTATCGACGATTGCACACGATACTGTTATGTATATTTGCTAAGTAGCAAAGACGAGGCCCTTGATGCTTTCAAGGATTATAAAAATGAAGTTGAGAATCAACTTAGCAAACGAATTAAAACAATTCGTAGTGATAGAGGTGGCGAATATGATACACCGTTTAATGAATTCTGTTCAGAACATGGCATTATTCATCAAACGACTGCGCCATATTCACCTCAATCAAATGGTATTGCTGAACGCAAAAACCGTACTCTAAAGGAGATGATGAATGCTATGTTGATAAGTTCGGGTTTACCTCAGAACTTGTGGGGGGAAGCAATCCTCTCAGCCAACGTCATTTTAAATAGAATTCCGTCCAAGAAGACGGATAAGACCCCATATGAATTATGGAAAGGCTATAAGCCTAGTTACAAATACTTGAAAGTGTGGGGGTGTCTGGCGAAGGTTGTTGTACCTAAACCAAGACTAGTTAAAATTGGGCCTAAAACAATTGATTGCATATTCATTGGTTATGCAACAAACAGTAGTGCATATCGTTTCTTAGTGCACAAATCGGACATTCCTGAGATACATGATAACGTTGTCATGGAATCAAGGAATGCAGTGTTTTTTGAGAATGTCTTTCCAAAGAAATACAAAAACAGTGAAGAAGCTAGCTCAAGTAAGCGAGTGCGTGAGACGACTCCTCAAGATACTGAGGAAATACGTCAAAGCAAACGAGCCAAAATACCGACGTCTTTTGGACCAGATTTTCTAACCTATATGGTAGAAAATGAGCCAAGGAGCTTTTCCGAGGCTATGTCAACTCCAGAAGCTCCATTCTGGAAAGAGGCAATTAACAGTGAAATAGACTCGATTCTTCAAAATCACACTTGGGAGTTGGTTGACATTCCACCTGGAAGTAAACCGCTTGGTTGCAAGTGGATTTTCAAGAAGAAACTTAAAGAGGATGGGTCTATTGGGAAGTATAAAGCCAGGTTAGTAGCCAAGGGCTATAGACAGAAAGAGGGCTTTGACTTCTTTGACACCTACTCACCAGTGACTAGGATCACTTCTATAAGGATGCTAGTAGCCATTGCTGCAGGTCTATGATATGGAAATCCATCAAATGGATGTAAAGACTGCCTTTCTTAATGGTGAGTTAGAGGAAGAAATTTACATGGAACAGCCCGAGGGGTTTGTCGTTCCAGGACAAGAAAGGAAAGTGTGTAGGCTTGTTAAGTCTTTGTACGGACTTAAGCAAGCACCCAAGCAATGGCATTTAAAGTTTGATCAGGTAATGATGTCAAATGACTTCAAGATCAATGAATGTGACAAGTGTGTGTACATTAAGAGCACACAGAACGCATTTGTGATAGTATGTCTCTATGTAGACGACATGCTTATCATGGGTAGTACTCGTGACATCATCTTAAGTACAAAGAAGATGTTAACACGAAACTTTGATATGAAGGACATGGGAGTTGCCAATGTCATTCTAGGAATTAAGATCTCTAGGATGACTGAGGGACTCGTGTTGTCACAAACACACTATATTGAGTCTGTTCTAAAACGGTTCAATATGGATGATGTGAAACCGGTGAAAACCCCGCTCGACTTAAGTATGCACTTAAGAAAGAATCGAGGCGAACCTGTTGCCCAGTTGAAATACTCTCAGGTAATCGGGAGTCTGATGTACATAACGAATTGTACAAGACCAGACTTAGCTTGTTCAGTAAACAAGTTGAGCAGATTTACGAGTAATCCAAGTGATGATCATTAGAAAGCTCTTAACAGAGTGATGAGGTATTTAAATACACAATGTATCATGGATTACATTACTCGAGATATCCAGCGGTATTGGAAGGATACTGCGATGCAAATTGGATATCAGATAGTAAGGACTCGAAGTCCACCAGTGGATACTTGTTCACGGTTGGTGGTGCTGCTGTGTCGTGGAAATCCACGAAACAAACATGCATAGCTAGGTCCACTATGGAAGCTGAGTTCATAGCGTTGGACAAAGCTGGGGAAGAGGCTGAGTGGCTTCGGAATTTTCTGGAAGATATTCCGTGCTGGCCTAAGCCAATTGCTCCTATTAGCATACACTGTGATAGTCAGTCAGCTATAGGACGTGCTCAAAGCAGCATTTACAATGGTAAGTCACGACACATACGTCGAAGGCATAACACCATTAAGCAGTTGATCTCTAATGGCGTGATTTCCATAGATTATATAAAATCAATGGAGAATCTTGCGGATCCGCTTACAAAAGGCTTGCCTAGAGATCAGATGTCAAGATTGACAAACGGAATGGGACTGAAGCCCATAATGCATGAGTCTTTGTAATGGTAACCCAACCTTGTTGACTGGAGATCCCATAATCTTGGTTCAATGGGACAACTAAGTTATGAAGGTTCAGTTAGCACTTACTCATTCCGTCTGGTAAAAGTGCTGTCTGCAGAGATTTCAGGGTAAGCTAAGGCTTTTAATGATGTTCTATATCTTGATACGTCAAGTGGAGTATGGCAGAATACTCTTGATAGGAATCACCTATGTAAGTGTGAAGTGGGGCCGCTTCTATGAGAAAGTCTGGGTGGCAAGATTTCTCTAAAACACTTTCTGAAACCAGGTTGTTCATGGCCAAAACGAACACAACCATGAGAACCAAAAGGGTGTTAAAGAAAATATTGTGTGAGTATCATTGTCTTGGTTCACAACAAAGGCTGACTAGTTCAAGACATCAAGTCACTACTTAGCCGAGTGAATCCGATGGTATATCACTATGAAAGGTTCAAAGCCAGAAGCTACCTCTTCTGATGCAATATTTTCTTGTCTGACTTCTCCTCAGAGTCTGCATATGCGTCTGCATTAATTTCCATTCATGTGGGGGATTGTTGGAGAATTTAAGGTTGGGCTTTGGCCCGTCGTTGGAGATTGAAGATTTGGGCTTCGGCCCGTTAATGGAAGTTGCAAAATTTGGTTATGCAACGTACTATGAGCTTAATGAATTCTTAACGAATAGTTAATGTTAGGATGTGATCTCACTCAATTATGTATTGTGTGAATGTGAAATTAATGCTCAAAGTAGATGGAAACGTTGTGGATGGGTGACGTGTCACCCGTATGGAGGAATGCCACGTTGGAAGTGTCCATGTGGCGGAAAAAAAAGCTTCTGACGGACATCGATCGATGACATCGATCGATCGATGTCACTTCGATCGATCGATGTCATCGATCGAAGTGGATCAGAAAGCTTAGATCGATGGATAGATCGATCAAAGACGATCAGAGGACATCGATCGATCACTTCGATCGATCGATGTCACTTAGATCGATCAAAGTGATCGATTGAAGTGCTCTGTCAGACATCGATCGATCACATCGATCGATCGATGTCACTTCGATCGATCGATGTGATCGATCGAAGTCTGACAGCGGGCAGAATCGATCTGTTTAAGCTGTTAAGTTTCAAACGCGAAACTAACACTATCCTCCGGTTTAAAATAAGATCAATCTGTTGTGATCTAACGGTGGCAGGGAAGATAGCTTTGATCTAACGGCCAAGATTTTAAACTGTCTTAACCGCTTAACCGAATATGGTTTCCATCCAACGTACCAGGTTTAAACCTGTTAATCTATCTTCGATCTAAAGGCTGAGATTAAACCATCCTAATCTGGATAGGAGGTTTTAATCCAACGACTTAAATTAAACTTCGGTTTTTGATCCAACGGTTACGGTACCTCCGACTCCCCTATATAAAAAGGGTTTAAGGGCTCATTCATTTACACCACTTACAACACAATCAAGCATTAAAGCATTTTGCATTCGTAGCACGTGAGTCTTGCATATCGTCCCGGAGAAGTCAGGACACTCTAGAGTTCGAAGGAGTTCAAGTTCAGCAGTGCCGCTCAACTGAACAGGTACCCGTTGTATCCTGGGAGACGATTGCTCATACCGGTTGGGCACAGTATACCGGAGCAATACGTCTTAAGGACAGAGTCCTTGACTCGCCCCGGGTTTGATTTATTTTGTTGTTTCATATGCATACAGTGTACGACTGCGTCTTGGTACAGGATTGATTGTGCCAACAACATCCATATACATACTTACACAGACACTTCGCAATGTGACATACGAGAGTATAGAGGTATGAGATCGTACCGAAGTTAATGAAGACTTCAGTAAAAGAGGTGAGAAAGCCACGAGTTGAAAGAGGAGCAAGCTCTGTAGTATACACTGGAGATATCATGAGAGAGTAACCCATACCAACCCCAGCCACAAACCGTCCAACCATTAGAAAAGCATAGTTAGTTGCAAAAGCCATCAACAATGCTCCGACGAAAAAGGTTGCGGCCGCGGCCACCATGCTATATCGACGGCCGATCAAGTCAGATATCCGGCCAGCCACCACGGCACCAAGTAGAGAATATATGTTAAAAGTACCAACTAACACTTCTAGTTGGGTATCGGAGAGTTTGAGGTCTTCTTGTATGAAGATTGATGCCCCACTCATCACTCCTCCATCTGCACGTGCATTTACACAGAATTGGGTTATCTATTTAGGCCTTTCTTCCCATTAAAGCAATGCTCCTCATATTCCATGTGTTTTCTATGCAGTTACCTATAGAATCGGGGTCTCATTAGAAACTATATAGAATCGAAGTCTCATTAGAAGTAACTCTATCGTTTGGGATTGATGTTCCTTAGACCCTAACGATAACTTTTGATGTCGTTGGGACTGAGTAACTATTTTTTATGTCTTACTATTACTCTTGATTTATTCTTTAGGCAAGTGTTGTTGTACATAAATACAATGGTATAAAATGATAAACAAAATCAATGCTTCTCATATTCCACGTGACATGTTTTCTATAGAGTTACATATAAAATCGGAGTCTCAGTAGAAACAAACTATATAGAACTATGATCTAACTAGAAGTAAACTCTATATCGTTTGGGATTGATGTCACACCCTCCTCAGACCCTAGCGATAGCTTTTAATATTGTTGCAAGTAATTTTTGTGTCTTACTATTACTCTTGATTTATTCTTTATGCAAGTGTTGTTGTACATAAACACAATGGTATAAAATAATAAACAAAACATACACAAAAATAATCACAAACATATACATATTGGAAAAAAAAGTAACAATAATCTCCATGAAAATGAAGTCTGTTTGAAACATTAATCAGATATCCAGCAGAAAAAAAGAGGGGATGATGGAGGCTTAGATATAGTTTGGCCTTAGAAATTTTACAATACTTTTGACCTAGTATGTCTAGTTATTTTTGAATCAATCAAATATGCAAAGTACAAATATATATGTGCCTCTTATATTACTCATCATATATAAATCATTATATGCTATCGTTCTCTATCTTTAGTTAGTTTTTAACACATGAGTATGGTTGCGTACATATAACCTCCCATACTCCGCTATATGTCATCCTTCTCCACTTCAGTTACTACTTAGGTATCTACATAGAAACATGAAACATAACTTTTGCTCTCTCCCTCTCACTCCTGAGTAAGACACCCCTTTTAAACCCCCTTTAATTTGTATACATTTTTCAATTGTTTTCTAAGTTTTTCTTAGATATTAATATTTTGCTCATGGTTCTAATGGTGCTTTTTACCATGAGGACAAGTACAAAGAATAATAAATATAACATTCAAGAACATTTGAGAAATATACAACAAAAACAAAACATAAAAGAAATTAAAATTCCGATTCATCTGGCTGAGCTAAAAAAACACCCCGTCTCCTATCAAGGTGCATGCTAAATTTCAGCACGTTGACATGAAATTTTTTTGTATTATATCAAAGGGACGCCAAACAATATTCCACTTGATTAATTAATAAAAAATAAAAAATAAAATCTTACCATAACCTAGTACGATTGATGTCATGGAGGCCAAAAGAGAACATGCTAATGCATATCTATTTCGAGCCTTTGGTTGCTCACTTGAATCTTGGGTAGAAGAAGACATCTCAGTTTGGTTAGTCATGATAGCGATCCTTCAAAAAAAAAAATAAATAAATAAGAAAGAGAGATAAATAGTGATAGTATAAGTGAGTGGTTATGCAAAAAACAATAAAACTTCAGTTGGAGATATACTGTCAATTTATTGACGGCATGTGATCACATAATTCTTCTGATCAATCCCTGTACGCATTTCTAACTTTGTTGAATAAGATAATTTCTCTTTTCTTTTAAATTTCTAATAATGTTGTTACATATATCCGGATATCAATCAATCATACCTACTATATCCTAGCGACATCAAAAGCTATCGTTATGATGTAAGAGGGTGAGAGGAAGACAAACAATACATCCGTCCTAAAGGATAGAAAGTGTTACATTTATATAGATAATTATCTATTATCCATAATTTGCCTCATTTTCTAACTTATCCATTATAACTATATCACATACATTAAATTGGAGAGAACTTAAAGGTAAATCCGAGTGAGTTAGAAATGAGATGGAAGATAAAAACATTATAATATTGTCTTAGATGCTAGCAGGGGTATGGAGGGTCGGATATACGTAATCATACCTATGTGAGGGTCGGATATATGCAACTATACCTATGTGTTAGAAACACACAGAGCTTGTTTCCCGATGATCCGTAATAAAAATTACGTCAAGCTGTGTCGATCAACTGCTAAGAAACGCAGCTAATTTAGTGAATCATTTTAGTTTATTCTGTTTTAAATGAAGGAAAAATTTGTCTTTCACTTCATTAAAAATGGAAACATCTAACTTAGATACACGATACCCTAATTCGAATTCTTCTGCCCTTACCGTAATTTCTAGTTTGACTTCATTCTGTATGCATAAACTACGACGGATAACGACATAATCAACAGTTTTGATTTGCAATTTCTTTGTTACTATTTAATTTGATTTGCAGATAATCTCATCAAGATAAAGCTTCAAATTAACTAAACACGAAATATGGGTCTATAATAGTATTTTATTTTAGAATCAACCAGAGTTTGAATCTGTATTATCTCTTTCTTTTGTGTAAGTATGTGTAAAAGAAAGTGATGTGAAGTTGTCTAAAATAGAAAAACAAAAAGATAATGCAAAAAGAGAAATAAATTCATCAGAAAATTGAATGAAAAGATACCTTTGTTAGACATGTATCATCCTTCTTAATCAGTTCTTGTTCGGTAGGAACAAGTTTTCTTCAATTTGGGGAGTAATACCGTAGAATATATCACATACGTCAACAACATCAGTCAGTATATCCTAACGACAGCAATATCGATATATTTAATTGACATCAAAAGCTATCTCTAGAATCTAGAAAAAAAAATCTATGATTTTTATATGATTTTTTCAGAATCTTAGATAATAAACGAGATGAATTGTGTTGCTTATATACTTACTTTCTTCATGTGGTGATCTTCTTTGCTATCCAAATTGGAGTAGAGAATATAGTGTGAGTTATGCTACGTGTATGAATTTGTGGAGGAAAATTTATGCGGCAAATTTTATGGAATTGGAGTTTATCCTTTCCTTTTTCTATATCTATAGGGACCATGTCGGTATGCTCATGATTTTGTGATGGAAAAATTCATTCAGAAAATTTCAAGGCATTGAACATGGAGATCCAACTGACTTCCGGATCTTTGTCCACCTGTTTTTGGATACATAAGCACGTTTAGCACACTAGATACAAGTGGCCTAGCATAAATTCAACCACATCAACAATACATATCTAGTATATTTCGGGTATCATAAAATTCAACCAGGGGTCCAAATTAGTTAATATATTAATATATAATACTTGCTCCAAAAGTATTTTAAAATTTCTGATAACTAAGATATTAAAACCTTCGACATGTTCTTTACTTGTGGATTTAAGACAAAGTTGAAGAAGAGCTAAGAAAAAAATTCTTTAAATGACTCTAAGCAAAAAAACAACCTGAATAAAGATGTAACTTATGAAGAGGGAAAAAAAACATAGATGGGATGAGACACTTCGGGAAAAATAATAAAATAATAAATATTTTTTTGATACTCAAATGTATAAACAAAAAAAAAAAAGAACAAAATCTAAAGAGATCTAACGGTTGAAAAACGAAGGTGGGATGATATTGTTGGAAAAAAACCATCAAACACCATCACTTGTTCTGGTACTTGAGGGCGGACGTTGGAACAGATAAGATTACTGTTTTGTCACCTCACATGTTCGATTTGCAGAAACAGCCTCTTGCACAAGGTATAGGGTAAAGCTGTGTACATCAGACCGCGACATCTCTCCGGAACTTACGCGAACGCAGAAACTTAATGTACTGAAAACGTTATGATAATTGGATGTTTAAATTAGTATTATCTTTTTGCTAAGCCTCATGATAACATGCATTTTAGTATGATATGTGTTATGATAATTAAGTCACATATATGTTAGTTTAGTTTTTTTACGTCTATTTGCACATGTTGTTCGATAATTGGCGTCACAGGATTATTTTCTTCCGTTTGACATTTTTGGCATATATTGCTCTCTTATGTGATTTTTAGATATTTTAGAATTTATGGAACAAGAGATACGTTTGGTTTAGATTGTAGAAGCCAGCCAACGTTCCAACCATCATCTTAGTTCACGTCTTTGGGACATCAGCCCCACATGGAACATACAATTTTTCTAGAGAATTTTGGTTTGGTGATGTGAGAGTCCAGTCGAAGTCCTAGCCAACGTCTCAGAGACGTCGGTCTAAAGAAAGAAGAGATAGTGGTATTTTGATGTGACTAGTGACGTCCAATAATCGTTTTGCTTTATGTATCAGATGTTAACTATCCAATGGGAGTATGTCAAATTATTCTCCACCAATAGAAGGCTAGATCATTAGCTTTTAGTTGTATACTTAGTCCAAGTCATTTTCTAGGCATGTTTAAGGGAGAAACTTTTCTTGAAACTTTGTAATAAAGGGGAAGACTTATGCAAGAAATTACAACTTCTCACACTCTTAGAATAGTCTCTCTGTTAGATAGTCTTCTCCTCCATCTCTCTTAAACTGTCATTGAAGACTTTATGTATTTTGAAGCTTTAAAGTTCTTTTTGATAAATGCAAGTGTATTCCCTTTTATGGAAGTCTGTTCTTCATTGATTTATTTGTATTATGTTAACTTGAATCTATTATTTTCTTGTCTTGGTGGAAGTTCTAGACTTTTATTCAAATGTGGCTTAAATATTAATCAATCTATGCTAGTAATTTGATGTATATTGAAAGATGTCATAGTTTTAATGTACAAATAGTGTTTGGATGATAAATTTATGAGTCATAGTCTATTTGTTCTCTCATTTATTGCATGGTTGAGTGAGTTGTGAGTTTCCTGTTTCCTAAGCATGAGATGTACTTTAGTAGACATGAGGCTGAAACTTTATGATTTGCTAAATGTGATGTCTTTGATCTTAATATACTAGATTCATCACGTAAAATGTTTGAGATTGAGAAATTTCATATGCTATCTACTTGTTAGCTTGATGATGACGATTGTCTATTCTTATTAATTTAAGTAAAAGTTGTTACGACGAATATTTGATAACTTAATCTTGGAAACAATAAGTGCTTGAGATGTTTTCTTGTATCTTACTCATGTGTCATAAAATTACTATCTTAGTTCGTCATTAAACTTGTGATTTTGAAGAAATACTAAGAATGAAAACCTAGATAAGAAAGACTCTTTAATTACCTTTTATTTATCCTTAGTTTAATTAGAATTTGGATGTATGATAAACAATTTTATCGATATTGATTAGTATAATTTAGTTTAGTAAATTTACAACAAAATAAGAATAATGGTTTTTTGCAGGACCAAATTGCCTTTGTCCTAAATACTTTAGTAAGGAGGAATCCGGTTTTCATTAATTCATCGTCTTTTTTTCTGAAATTAACGAGATTAGTATAAGAGACGCCACCGAAGAATGGAAGAGAAGAGAAGAGATGGAGAAGGGATGAGTGGAAAGAGAAGCCACCGGAGGGAGAAGG